>SJXQ01008956.1:285665-335545 GCA_006408695.1 Aepyceros melampus | reverse complement strand
GCCTTTCTTTGGAATTGGAATGAAAACTGACCTTTTCCAGTCCTGTGGCCACTGCTGAGTTTTCCAAATTTGCTGGCATATTGAGTGCAGCACTTCCACAGCATCATCTTTCAGGATTTGAAATAGCTCCACTGGAATTCCATCACCTCCACTAGCTTTGTTCGTGGTAATGCTTCCTAAGGCCCACTTGACTTCACATTCCAGGATGTCTGGCTCTAGGTGAGTGATCACATCATCGTGATTATCTTGGTCGTGAAGATCTTTTTTGTACAGTTCTTCTGTGTATTCTTGCCACCTCTTCTTAATATCTTCTGCTTCTTTTAAGTCCCTACCGTTTCTGTCCTTTATTGAGCCCATCCTTGCATAAAATATTCCCTTGGTATCTCTAATTTTCTTGAAGAGATCTCTAGTCTTTCCCATTCTATTGTTTTCCTCTATTTCTTTGCATTGATCACTGAGGAAGGCTTTCCTATCTCTCCTTGCTATTCTTTGGAACTCTGCATTCAAATGGGTATATCTTTCCTTTTCCCCTTTGCTTTTCACTTCCCTTCTTTTCACAGCTATTTGTAAGGCCTCCTCAGACAGCCATTTGGCCTTTTTGCATTTCTAATGTACAGGGTCATTGTCATTCCTCCCTGGGGGATGTGAGCCACCAATGTATATTCTCTTTGACTTGATCCTATAACCTGAAACAATCATGGCTATCCAGCTAAGTCAATAGAGAGAGAGATGTTTGAATATCTGCATTGGTCCCTGAGATGGAAATCATGTCAGTTATTTGGCCAGCTCTCTGAGATGTTACTTGTTTTTTATTTGGATCCTGTCTCTGCCTTTGCAAATGGTTCTCGCCTTATACACACAGACATCCTGGGTCTGAGGTCAGCGAAGTCTGGGTCTGGTCCCCCGGCTTCACCTCCCTCTACCTCAGTTTTCTCACTCTGGAAAGGGCATTGATTGGATACCTAGAATGTGTCTTGAGTCTTAAATGCATGGAGGGAATGTGTCCCAGTTTGCTATCAGGACCTAGCAGCTGTGACCATGAAGGCAGTGTCCCCAATGTACTTTATCAACCGGAAGAAAAGTAGGGCTGCAGTTACGACAGCTGCCACCAGAGCCCCTGTATGTCTCCTGCCAAGTACTGGACGGGTAAGTTTGCTTCAGAGTCCTGGCTTGGAAACAGAAATCCTTGACTCTCCTGCTGGTGAGTCCTTCTCCTTCTGTGACCACGGGCAATGGCATAGACCAGGCTCTGCTCTCCTTGGAAGGCCCACTACACTGCTGACCTGCAGAGCCACCAAGGAGCCTATGACCATGGTGCCCACGGGACCAGTGCCTGACCTTGGGCACATCACTGCCTGTTCGGCCCACTTTTCTCTGCTCTAAATAAGACCATTTACATCCTACCGTCCTCACAGGGCCACTGAGAGGATAAATCAGATCACATGTGTCAGTGGGCTTTGAAGAAGCTAGGTGGCTGCGTTGCCAGTTGGCTGGACCTTGTGGGTCGCGCCAGGCTGATCACATGGGCTGCATCCTCTGAGAAGTGGGACAGCCTGATGGGGTCATGGTTACATCCTGACAGATGGAGGTGAAACTCCGTTATTCTTAAAGATGACTCAGAAGCTCTTCTCAATCTTTGTAAATGTTTACCCCTCCACACAGCTTTATTGAGGTATAATTGACTGTAATTTTCTTACTTCATTTTGTCAGATCTTTTAATTAAAGAAGTAACAGGATCATTGAAACAAGGAAAATATAGAGATGATAAAGAAAAAAATGACCATTTCCTTAAACTCACTGTATCCTCCTGAGGAAGCTTTGCAGTGCATCTTCCATTTCTTTCTTTATTCCTTAGGACTTAAACATATGAGCTTCCCTGGTGGCTCAGAGGTAAAGAATCTGCCTGCCAGTGCGGGAGATGCAAGAGATATGGGTTCAATCCCTGGACAGGGAAGATCCTCTGGAGGAGGAAATGGCAACCCACTCCAGTATTCTTGTCTGGGAAATCCTATAGACAGAGCAACCTGGTAGACTACCGTCCGTGGGGTCACAGTCAGACAGGACTTAGCAATAAACAACATAAAAAATACATGAATATTCTCGCTTCCTTCTTTTTTCCTCCCACACTCCTCTCTTCCATTTCTCTCTTTCCTTCCCTTTCTTCCTTCATTTAATCCTTGTATTTTTGCGCGAACCAGCTCACACCATGTATATTACTCTGTGACTTGATCTTTCAACCTGAAACAATCATGGCCATCCAGCTAAGTCAATAGAGAGAGAGGTGTTTGAATATCTGCTTTGGTCCCTGAAATGGAAGTCACGTCATTTATTTGGCCATTTCTCTGAGTTGCTGCTCGTTTTTTATTTGGCTTCTGCCACTGCCTCTGCAAATGGTTCTCCTTGTACACACAGTTACAACTCTCTGGACCAATCTGCACTGAACCACCTGGCCAGCCAGCGTGGCTCTCCATCCTGCCTGGAGGATGCTCTGCCTGCTGCCCAGGGTTCCCCCTCCTTCCCCGTCCCCTGCCCTGCAGCCTCTGCAGTTCACCCACTCACCATTTCTGCTCCCAGTGGTTGGGTCCTCAGCTTTCCTAGGGGTGGTTGTTCAGTTCAGTTCAGTTCAGTTGCTCAGTCA
This sequence comes from Aepyceros melampus, assembly GCA_006408695.1. Classification (NCBI taxonomy): domain Eukaryota; kingdom Metazoa; phylum Chordata; class Mammalia; order Artiodactyla; family Bovidae; genus Aepyceros; species Aepyceros melampus. The sequence goes on along the minus strand of SJXQ01008956.1, from coordinate 332,907 downwards.
TGTCTGACTCTTTACAACCCCATGAACCACAGCACGCCAGGCCTCCCTGTCCATCACCAACTCCCAGAGTTCACCCAAACCCATCTCCACTGAGTCGCTGATGCCATCCAACCATCTCATCCTCTGTTGTCCCCTTCTCCTCCTGCCCTCAATCTTTCCCAGCATCAGGGTCTTTCCAATGAGTCAGCTTTTTGCATCAGGTGCCCAAAGTATTGGAGTTTCAGCTTCAACATCAGTCCTACCAGCGAACACCCGGGACTGATCTCCTTTAGGATGGACTGGTTGGATCTCCTTGCAGTCCAAGGGACTCTCAAGAGTCTTCTCCAACACCACAGTTCAAAAGCATCAATTCTTCATCACTCAGCTTTCTTTATAGTCCACCTCTCACATCCATACATGACTACTGGAAAAACCATAGCCTTGACTAGACGGACCTTTGTTGGCAAAGTAATGTCCTGCTTTTTAATATGCTGTCTAGGTTGGTCATAACTTTCCTTCCAAGGAGTAAGTGTCTTTTAATTTCATGGCTGCAGTCACCATCTGCAGTGATTTTGGAGCCCAGAAAAATATAGTCAGCCATGGTTGTATGTATCCCAGTTTATACCAGGGGTATATGGATTGTAGGTGCATATTCTACTACTATGTGAACCAACAAAATAATGCAAAAAGAGAATTATTTCTATTACAATAAAATTGAGCGCTCTTGAAAGATTCTCAAAAGATTTTCCAGTAAGCTGTTTTCCTCTGCTCTTACTTTATTGCCAGCCACCCAGCCTCAGGGACATCGTCTGCTATTATACGCATCTCCGTTCGCACGTCTCCATTTAGCACCAGCTTAACTTCGTCTTTTGTTACTGTCACTTATGTAAAAGAGCATCACTAGATATATTGCCATCAATTTAAATGTAGGTCAGACAACTCTAGGGGGTTGAGATAAAAACTAAAAAACAGTTTAGGGGTTGTCTGTACACAAATTGCTACCCGAGTAACTTTAAGTTCTGGCTCAGCTATAAAAACACAGACCTAGAAAGTTAGAGAATGTTTTACAGGTGTATTTTATGCAGGAAAAGCCACAGGACACTCTTGTCAACAGACTGTGACTCACAACAAAGGCCTTATCCCACGTGGAAGGAGCCCACAATTTTATTCTTATTTCTGTGGATCATCATTTTGGAATAATTAATAATTTGGGGAGAATTCATATAATGAAGACATGCCTACATGAGATGCAAATTGTTATGCCTATGGTCAGAATTTATCTAATTGAATTCCTGTAATACATTTGAAAATAGTGGACCATTATTTCCAAAAGACCATCTGATGATAAAATTCCATTTATTGATAATAGTTAGATGGAGAAAGCATTTACTTCCACAGGCCTATAATTGCATGTTTTTAGTTTTATTTCTTATGTGTAATGTCAGTTTTCCATTTTTTCAGTAAGCTGTTTTCCTCCCCACTTGTTCTATTGCCTGCCCCCAGCCTTAGGGACATCGTCTTCTATTACAGGCATCTCCCTTCAGCACCAGCTAGTTAGCATCGTCCTTTGTTGCTGTCATTTATGTTCTCCACTTGTCCTGTGCGTTGTTGAAGTGGAGCTGCTTCAGATGCGGCAGGCAGAGTACCGTGCCTTCACAGACGTGATGCAGTGGGCTTGCCCACGGAGCTAGGAAGGGGTGCTGGCCTCCATATTGGAGGGATAGAGTGCCCCTAAGAGCTCCCAGATCAGTCAAATTCACCTGCATCTTCTACCCATCCAGCCCTCCTCAGGCCCACAGTGACTCTCCTTGAGGTCTGGGTTCACTACAAAGGTCTTCAGGTCCTAGGTGTTACTTAACTATCAGATGAGGATCGATGGGTGTCTTGACCTAAAAAGCCAGTTACAGCAGACTTAGGTAAATTGATGCATTTATACCACGGAACATTGTATTTTGACTTTAAAAATGTAAATGTGCATTTGTCACCCTGGTTGGTGTGGTGCCAGGCTCTTCATTTTGACTATAGGTCTCTTTGGTGTATCAGGTTATTCGTGGAAATCACACCCTCTGTGATTTCCAGATTTAGTTCCTTTCAGCTGGACTCAGCCGTGTGAAGCCATCTGCATGGATGTTTTATGATCCTGACGACCGCTTGGCCAAGACCCACCTTGGCAGCAGTTTCTGCTTAGCTATGAAGTCTTTTCCAAAGCCTCCAACTCAGTTTTCACAGAACAAGCAAGTTTTCTTGTCTGCATTCATATTTCACTGTAAATTAACAGTAGTAACTAAAACTGGTCTGAACCTGTTTGAGGAGGCGTCCTTGCTCACCTGAGGGAGGGGTAGAAGGACCAGAGAGCAGCAGGATGCCTAGGGGGCTGTCACTCCTAGGTCCAGAGTACAGGGAGAGGGAGCTCCAGCTTACTGACAAGAGTTCCGTTCAGAAGCCTTTTCCATGGCAGTAATCCTGCTCTTTCTACCAAGGATGTGCGTGCATGCTAACTCGATTCATTTCTGTCCAACTTTGGCGGCCCCACGGACTGCAGCCTGCCAGGCTCCTCTTCCATGGGATTCTCCAGGGAAGAATAGTGGAGTGAGTTGCCATGCCCTCCTCCAGGGGATCTTCCCAAGCCAAGGATCAAACCCACATCTCTTCTGTCTCCTGCATTGGGAGGTGGGTTCTTTACCACTAGCCCACCTGGGAAACATGTGCCTAACATGGGTCCTTCCCCCAGAGCATACCCATGAGAACAGGCTTCTCTCCAGCAGAGACTAAAATGCAGAGTCCTCTTTTGAGAATGATGAGAGCTGGGCAGTGATGCCCACACAAGGTATGTGAACACCTCAGACAGGCACCACCCTCACACTGCTCACCAGGCACAGGTAACCCTTTGTCATCACACGGACCACCCAAGGCTTGTACAGGTGTCCCAGGGCAAGCAGAACCACATGGGAAGGAAGTTATTCTTCAGGGCCCGTTTCCTCCCCAGCACACCCAGCTGCAGCATCGGCTCCACACCTGACCTTCACCCTGCTGGCTTGGGGCCTCAGAGGAAGTGGTGGACAGCGAGCATTTCTGCACATCCTGAGGATGACTGGGAGGTTGAGGGTGAAAGGAGACAGGATCCAGGGAGAGAGAACAGACCTTGTTTGGTATTTTGGGTTGGTTCAAAGGGCAGTTGGAGGATTCGGGGATACCCATGGGTTAGTGGGTAAGGAGGCTGGAAACCTGGTGGGATTCAGGGAGCAGAGGCGTGTAAAAGAGTTTTAAAAGGTGGTAACCTCATCTCACTGGATTAAACGTAACTTTTTAAAGCAGAACAAGAGGAAGAAAACCAAGGCAGAGAGGTGAGTTAGACGCTCTCAAAAGGAGAAGATAACCTGGGGGTTGCCTGGAAGTGGCAGCCAGGAGGTATTATTCACCTATGAAGTGGATGCTCATAGAGCATCTGCTGGGCCTGGGGTACCAGGCGAGGCTCAGAGATAAGACACAGACTGGACCCAGGGCCAGGGAGGGAAAAAGACTCACCCTTGGGATTTCAGCACGCTCCTACAGGGATCTCGTTACTTCCCAGGGGTGAACGGCGGAGGACAGAAGGGGGTAGGGGCAGGAGCAGTCTGAGGAACCCCTCCTCCCTGGCTGCGTCTTTGTCTGACTCCCTTTCACGCCCCTGTGGGTAGAACCTAATGACACCAGCTTCTGGGGAGACCTGAGGTGCGGTTTTCTACCCGCCTGTCTCAAAGCAAAGTCCAGGGCCAGTGACCCTGGGCTCCCAGATAGACGCTGCCTTGGCAGACAAATTTGAGGGGTCTTGAGAGTCCCTTGGACTGCAAGGAGATCCAACAAGTCCATTCTGAAGGAGATCAGCCCTGGGATTTCTTTGGAAGGAATGATGCTAAAGCTGAAACTCCAGTACTTTGGCCACCTCATGCGAAGAGTTGATTCATTGGAAAAGACTCTGATGCTGGGAGGGATTGGGGGCAGGAGGAGAAGGGGACGACAGAGGATGAGATGGCTGGATGGCATCACCGACTTGATGGACGTGAGTTTGAGTGAACTCTGGGAGTTGGTGATGGACAGGGAGGCCTGGCGTGCTGCGATTCATGGGGTTGCAAAGAGTCGGACACGACTGAGCGACTGAACTGAACTGAGGAGATGACAGGGTGACTCATGGGATTCCCACCACGGAGGCCGAGGAGCCAGGTGACTGCTGCTAAGTCTGAGATGCTTCCTTGAAGATAGGCCAACCCCCAGGAAAGGCCATCTGGACTTAGGGCAGAAATGGAGACCTCTGTTTAACCTTTAAAAAGCCTCCCTCGCATGACCACGTTGACTCCTTTAAACCTGCTAATAGGATCACCTGGACCTCCTCACCTCTCTCATTCCTGGTGGAATTGGACCTTCCACGGGAAAGCACTTTGCCTTTTGCATTTCATGCTTGAGGGTATTGTTGATTTCTCTAATTCTTGAGTCTTCACCCCATGAGACTCCCAGGACCCTTGGCCTCATCCTGACTGCTCAGCCTCGTGCAGTGGCCGTGGGGCAAGTGGCTTTCCAAAGTGAAGGCGGCAGACACATCCGCACCGCCCTTGGCCATGGAAGCACCTCCGTCTCAGATGATTAAACGCACAAGCCTCGGCTCACACGGGCTGGAGGGGCATTGACCAGGCTCTGTGTGTGGAGAAGGCAGGAGCCACATGCAGCCTGACTTAGTGGCAGAGACAGGAATAAAATCTACCCAGACTGTGCTTTGCCTCAGAAGACACATGTCTGTATACAGCAGGGGAACACAGCGCGATGAGGCTCCAGAGGGAAGGGGATCCTCACAGAGCCATTGTTTCGAATGTGTGTTTAGCCAGTTCCTTTGAGTAAATAATCAGCCTGCAGTGTAGGTTGATCCCTGGGTCGGAAATATTCCCTTGGATAAGGAGATGACTACACACTCCACTATTCTTGCCTGGAGAATTCCATGGACAGAGGAGCCTGGCAGGCTACAGTCCATGGGGTTACAAAGAGTTGAATACAACTGAACAGCTAATGCTGTTTGACAGGTTGAAGTCCCTGAGTTCCAACTGTGTCATTAAAGCTTCTGTACAATTAGCTTCATGAGAGAGACACAAGCCACACCGGCCAACTGATCACTCGGAACCTCTCTGTCTTCCAGTTCTTTCCACAAAGGGCACCTTCTGCCAGCCCAGCCTGCCTGACCCCCCATGGTACCGTGCTCCACCAGACCTTGGATTTCGATGAGTTCGTGCCCCCGCTGCCCCCTCCACCCTATTACCCTCCAGAGTACACCTGCACACCCACTGCCGAGGCCCACAGGTGGGTGTCTCCGGGGACACCTCCCTGAGGGATGCTGGGGCCCAAGAATGGGAAGCCGTCTGGGGATGGGGAAGGCATGAGTTGCTCCTTGTCCATGCAGGTGAGCAGAGGGGCAGCAGATGAAGGCCTGAATGTTGGTTCTGACAGCAGAGCCCCGGGCAGAGTGGTGGTGGAAGGGATGCTCAGAGACCTGTGTGCTTCCTCTAGCCTCACTGCAGGGTATCCGAGGGGAAACCCAGGCAGGACCAGTCCTATTCCACTCTCGAAAAGACAGTACAGCTCTCAGGTTGAACATGCATGCATGCTCAGTCGTGTCCGACTGTTTGTGACCCCACGGACTGTAGCCCACCCGGCTCCTCTGTCCATTGGATTCTCCAGGCAAGAATACTGGAGTGGGTTGCCTATTTCCTGTCAGGTTACAGTCACATTTAATTAAAGATGAAGTCAGCTGTAAGATGGTTTTCATTGTCATGGAAAAGATGGTAAAGTTGGTGAAAGTACCAGTATCCTTTGAAAGCAATAAACAAGAGTTAGAACCACCTAGTGAATGAGGCTTTTTTTCACACACCCAAGAATTCCACGTGGGAATTGTTCCAATTGCTCTGAGGGCAATGGGAACAGCCGGCTTCTTCCTCAGAGGGTGACTTTCCTCCTTCTGCCGTTCAGGGGCCTCCACCTGGACTTCGCTTCCTCCCCTTTCGGCACTTTGTATGGCGTCGCCATCAACAGCCCAGGCCTGCTGTATCCTGCTGAGCTCCCACCACCCTACGAGGCCGTGGTAGGCCCGAGCCCTGCCAACCAGGTGAGTCCCAGTCCCTCCAATAGGCCAGTTCCCTGTTCCCAGCCTTTCTGCCTTTGGAATCTCTCCCAGCCATTCCACAGATACCACTGTGGACACTGGTATCTCAGCCCTCTCTGAGCAGGAAGCAGGGGCAGCGAGCCCTGAGTATGCAGTAGGCTCTGGCCTGTTTCAGCTACAGGCCACTGTCATGGTCAGCCAGCCACATGACAGAGCTGGTTTGAACCCCTGCTCCTGCCGGAAGCCTGGTGGCTACAGCCAGAGAGAGGCCTGAGCCCAGAAGGCGCATACTCAGGATGTGTGGCCTCAGTTTCCTCATCTGTGAAGTGGAATCATAATAGTACCAAGCCCTTCAGGTGAACCAGGACAGTTGTAATGGACAGGGCTGGGCACATGTCAGGGTCTGACTTGGCAAAAGCTACTTGCACTTCTTTGGTATTGTTATCACCATCCTTGTCATCATGCTGTCATTGCCAAATATCAAGGGCACTGGTCAGGGCAGAGACACGTTGAACACAGGGAAAGGTTGCATTGGCCCAAATCCAGATGTAGTGATGCGGCCACATGGTGGCCCCTTGGGGAACTGCAGGGATTGGACAGTCTGTGTCTGATGGGGGAACACACAGCCATCCAGAGAGCAGGCTGCAGCCACCCCTGCACCCCGTACACCAGGCAGAGGAGACACCGACGGGACCAGGACCTCCTCCACGGCCGTGGGGCTACAGCAGCCATGGAGCCACCCACCCAGCCCCTCAGAGGTGATACAGGCCCAGCCTCGCGCTGTCACCCTGTGAGACGGGTCCCGCCGTGAGCAGGCCAGGCTCCAGGGCCCATGTGTTCCCACCACCCTCTGAGGAGTGGCCCTGGGGACCCCCTGTGCCGGGCTCAGCCTGCAGGGATGTGATTGGACACAGTCCTGTCCTCAGGGGATCAAGTCCTACAGGCCGGTGGCTGAGTGACAGGAAGAAAAGGGAAGAGGCTCGGCGCCTGGGGGCGTCTCTACCACGGGCTCTCCTCAGACTCCTGGGGTGTGACTGCCACCCACCTAGCCAAGGCAGAGGCTCCTGACACCGCGGGGCCTCAGGGCCTGCTCTCACCGAGAGGTCCTGAGACTGTCGGCCCAGCAGAAGGACTCGGCTGGGTCTCCTGCTGTTCTCCTGTGTGGGGGAGGGACAGACCGGGCCACGGCCCCAGAGGGAGGAGGCAGCAGTGTGACGTGGGTCACTCTCATCTCTAGACTCATTAGCAACCAAATTCTCTGGAACTTTTCCCTTTAAAGCGAAGCAGAGCATTCTGCCTTCCTGAAGTGGTTTATTTTTCTCTTCAAGATAAAAATTGATCAGTCAATATTGTCAAGGGAACCCACTTCCTGTCAGAGTGGTCAGAGCCCTGAGCGGAGCTCCAGGTACTGTGGGACACTGGGCCGGGGTGCTGGTCCCTGGGTGGGTCCAGGGATCCTGGGAGCTGAGGCCTCAGCCATTGGCAGGCCAGCAGGTCAGGGAGGAGGGTTCCTCCCAGGGGAGGGGGCAACTCCTGCAAAGACTCAGAGGGAGGGGCATATGTGAGATCAGAGGACAACAATCTACCTGCTGGTCCTTGCTGGGTACCAGGATCATCAGAACATCCAAGGGAATGTCTGTGGCTGATAGGGTCTGGACTTGGGGCCTTAGAGAGGTTGGGGTTCACTGCAGAGGTGATCAATGAAGCCCTGGAGCCAGAGGGTGAGGGCCGAGGAGAAGGCATGGTTGGGGGTCCCAGAAACCAGTGCTCAGGGAGGAAGCACCAGCCAAGTGTTGCCCGGAGGTTGTTAAAGACTGAGCCCCATCCACCTGGCTCACCATCCAAGGGCTACTGGTGACTTTGGCAGGACCAGCTGCCATGGGGTGGGGAAGTGGGTAGAACCAGACAACATCGGGGAGTTGGGGGATGGCACCCGAGGAGGGGGACCAGGAGTGTAGATACTTTTTCTAGACTCCAGGGGGGCCTCCTGACTCTGTGGAGAGCTTGTCAATCAAATGCAGATGCTGGGCTCACCCTCAGCACTCTGGGGGCTGCTGAGAATCTGAGGATCAGCCTGGCTCCCAAACCCGCACTGCAGCTGCTACACATTTGGGAACCAGGGCCAATGGCTCTGGCAAGATGCTCCAAGAAGAGGCCGGATAGGAAGTAGTTGGGGGTGTAGGTGGAGTGTGGGATCAGGGTGAGAGGGGGTACGAAAGGGTTGTGCCAGGGCCTGGAACATGGGGCCAGGGGAGGGAGGGCCCTGGAAGGCAGGAGGGGCTGACCCGGGAGCAGACAGACAGCTCAGCCTGTAACCAGCAGGGGCTCTGGGCAGGGCGGCCAGGGAACTGGAGACCCCAGGAAGCCCACAGGGCTGTGTGATTCTCCTCAGCCATCTTGGGGTGGGAGGGACCCCTGCCACCCCCCTCCACATCCCCCTTCGCACCACAACCCCTCTGCCACACAGAGCTCCACGCTCCCCTGGCCTGCATCTCCATATTCCCTCCATGTCCAGAGGAGAGGAGCTGAGCGTGATTCTCAGGTCTGTGTGCACCACCCCGTGGACAGCAGCAGGAGCCAGCGAAAAGCCCCAGCCACGCTCCTGCCCTGCTGGGCCTCTGAGGATACGGTGGGCTGGGATCCGGCTTTGGGTTTGAGGGTGACATTTGAGGCACCCCCACACTTGGACCTAGAAGGATGTTGAGTGTTTATCACTATTTTATAGTGATAGTCACTGTAGACTATTCTATAGTCTATAGAATAGACTATATCGGAGGATGATGATGGTAATACCTATTCTAAGACCCATATAACATCATTTTCCAAAAGTATGAGGAATTCTCTTAAGTGGAGATTTCTTTCACAGGATTTTGGAGAGGAAATTTTCGAGGGCAAAGACCCATCTTACATGAGCTTGCGTTGGCTCAGACAGTGTCAGATTACAAGCGCCTGCACAATTGATTGTTGTCACTGGATGTGGCCCCCCTTCCCTGGGCCTGGCTGGCAGCATCTGTGATGAAAGGGCCACCACACCCCTCCTCCCAGCCCAGGGGCTGCTGGCTGATTCTCTCTGACCCTGTGGCCTGGCAGCACTTTCCAATTCCACAGACACCCCAGGGGAGCAGGGGGAGTAGGAGAGCTGGGAGTCCAGGAACCTTTCCCGTCCATGGAAGGAACACTGCACCTGCCAGTTGCCCCCTCTCCCAGGCAGCCCTCCCCCTAACTCAACAGTCAGAAGCAGCTCCCTTACAGCACGAGCCCTTCTCCCCAGATGAGAAGGTTAATTACACCCTTGTTAGGACAGATGTGTATAAATTGCCTATTTGTGCTCCTTTGGATAAAGAGAGGAAGACAACCGCCCCTGACTTGGAAAGAAACATGCCCGCCCCCACCCACCTCCAAACTTAGCATGTTCATTTTGACCGTGTGTTTCGGCCTCATTCAGGTTCCTTTCTAACTTGGTCTGCGATGAGCTCTCTTCTCCATGGCCTGAGCTTGGGGCAGGACTGGAGCGGGGAGTTCCTTTCTACAACAGGAAAGTGGGCAAATTTGCAGGTTGATGTCCTGTGCATGTTCTGGGGTTCCATAAGACCGTGCACTGGTTCACAGGTTCTAAGATCCAGAGGTGAATGGGGTCCCTTTCCTCGGGGTCACAGGACAGGGACGAATGGACTTCTCTGTGGCCTCGGAGGAAGGGCCAGCTGGGCCACTGTGGGTGGATGGGACTTGTGAGTCAGAGAAGCTCCTCGTGGAGTCCTAGGGGGCAGGAAGAGGTTCATGGGAATGATGTGAATGCAGGTTGATGACCCTGGACGCCACACTCTAGACCTTCCTTTGAGCAGCTGGGCATCTGGGTTGGATGCGACCCAGCAGGGCTTTAGGAATTTTGGTGGCAATACAGTGGGTGGGGCCAGAAGTTGTGAGAAAAGTGAGGGACTTGACAGAGCTGTGTCCAACTCCAAGGCCTCAAAGTTATTATTTGTATTTTCAGACAAAATGACTTGTACATTTGAAGACCTGTAAGTCAAGTATCTTGAAAGATTGTTTTGGAACATGAGCCCAAAACCTTCGTGCCCCTTTTCCTCAATTGCTGATAATTGCACCGCCCCCCACCAAAGGACAGCACTCTGTGAACCTAGGATACAGCTGCCTGACCTCAACCAGGAGTAGGAAACTCATTACAGACATAGGGCAGAGTTTCCACACACGACGTCTTAGCCCCAGCTTCCTACAAGAAAGGGAGATGGGGGAACTTGGCTTAGTTGCCTAAATGCCGATTGACTTTTCAGTTACGATAAGTAGTCAAAACAACACATCTGGGAATAAACAAATGCAGGCATCGTAGCATCCACATTACGTCATTCATGCAGCCTCTCCTTTCCCAGCCCTTTCACCCTCTGTCCTGTGAGAGCTGTTATGAGCCTTTATTGCTAAACTCAGATTTCAGCTCCAATTCAATGCTGCAAATATATTTCTTCCACTACCTCTGTGTTTCACCGACAATGCTGGTTGAAGTGAGCAGCCATTCCCCTACAGCTGAGCTGCGGCCAGGTGGCCTTGGACATAGGGTGGTAGGGCGGGGCACGTTCAAGTTCAACCCTGACACCCTGCTTACCAGGGTGATGGATGCCCTGCTCCTAGGAACTGTCTCCTCTTGACACCAGGTTTGACTGTGAGCCAGAGAGAAGCTGGTACCACTTCTGCAAAACATGACATGAATCCAGTTTCCTCCTGACCTTGTCTTGCCGTGTATTTTACTTCTCTTGTTTTATTTATATTTCTTTATTGCCAGAAGCTTTTTATTTTCAGGCCTGAAGTTGCCACCCACTCCTACAAAAAAGAAAAGGAAGTAAAAAAGTTTAAATACAGGCAAGAGTTAGGAAACGAACCTCTGGGCACTGTTCCTTTTTTTGTGATTTTGAAGGGGGCTTTTTTGATGTTGTTGTTTTTTTAATATTTATTTATTTGGCTATGCCCAGTCTTAGTTGCCAAATAAATAAATATTAAAAAGAAAAAAACAGCTTCCTGCAAAAATCACAAAAAAAGTCTTAGCTGCCGAAAGTGGGATCTTTGATCTTCTTTGGTGGCACGTGGAATCTTTTTGTTGTTGTAGCATGAGAACTTTTAGTTGCTGCATGTGGGATCTAGTTCCTGACCAGGGATTGAACCCGGGCCACTGGACCACCAGGAATGTCCCTGGCTGGAGATTCTTGACACAGATTTCCCACACAGGTTACCTGGTGTGGATGTTGTGAATTCACTTCAACCAATTCTTCCCCAGCAGAGAGGGAGTGCTGAGTGCTGGATGGTATTATATACACGTGGGATCCAAGGGACCATTGGGGCACCTCCCTGTCTGATCCCTGTGGGTGTGCAGCTCACCCCTCTGGTGGGGTGGAGTAGGGTGGGGGCCAGTAGCCCATACCCCAGCCTGCTTGACAGAGGAAAAAGCTGGACGCCCACTATAAACTTTCGACTGAGCAGGAGGGAGACAGAAATGTAATTACTGAGCTGGAACCAGGCCCGCCACAGAGCGCCTGACCTGCCTTCCCAGCCTCCACCAGCCCATTACTGGCCAGCAGTCCTGAAATACCATGGGACCCAGGGATGGTGTTCATGAGGGGCACAGGGTCAGGGCACACGGGGTTCACACCTTCAGGTGCATGGCTGGGGAGGGGAGAGGCTGCTGTGCCCTGAAGCAGGGAGGGCATAGATGCACTAGCCTGGGGCAGATCCCAGCCCAAAGTGGGTGGGCAAGGAGCAGACATGCCCCATCCCTGCCCAGCAGAGGAGGCTGGTCTCTCCCCTCACACTCCCTAGACCTCTCTAGGCTTAACAATCATTCAAGAAGAAAGCTGCAAAAGTGTGAGGACCGTGCACCCTGATTCGAGTTTCACAGCTACCCCCTCCACTGGGCTTGGGGGCCTGCGTCAACCTAGCGCACGCTCCGTGTGCACCTGGACCCGTGGCCTTGGGAGCAGCCTCCTGACCCCACGTGTGAGCGGAAGGCAGAGGAGGAGGCCGGGTGCACGCAGCCCTGGGGAGTGCGGAGCATGTTCAGTGCCTGCCTGTGTGCATACTGCTAGCCAGAGCACTGCGGTTCCATGAGTGGTGGTGCCATGGTCCTCTTCCCAGGATGAGGGCAGGGAGAGAGGAGGGGGTGAGGGTGAGGGAAGGGCTGTCCTGTTGCCTCTGGTGAGGCAGGGAGCGTGTGTGACCTCCATCAGCCCCAGACAGTGCCTGTAAGTGGAAGGCAAGTGGGCTCAGAGTGGGCTCTCAAGGGTGAGCACACGGTAGAGTGCAGAAGGTCCAAGCAACGCTCTTTAGTCTTGGAAATGGCGTCTCCCTCCACCCACCCCTCACATTCAGGGGAGAAGATTGAGCCCTGCTCACATGTCTGCGGAAGATGAGCTCTGGAGTCAACCTGCCTTCCTAGAGGCAGCTGTGATGCACCCTTCAGACAACAGACCACCCACATCCTCTTTCTCACTGCAGCTCCCGAGCACGGACCCGCAAGTGACTGAACCCGGCCCCGGGAACCCTGACATCGCTGCGGGCTTCAGCTCACAAGGTAAGTACACCCTCTTCAGTCTGGAACACTTAAGATGGTAGTCTTCCAGCGTGTCTCCTCCTCCCTTTTTCTCCTCTTCTCCTCCTGTTACATCCTCTGTCTCCTCCTTTTGAAGGGATGGGAGCTGCTGGAGCCACTCCTGCTAGGTACAGGGAAGGCTCCACAGATCCTCCTCCTCTGCCCCAGTGGTCAGACCTGGGAACGTCATTCTTTCTCCAGGGGGCTTTGTCTGCTCCCCTTACCCCAGCGCCCTTTCCCTCATTTGTTGTTGTTGTTCAGTGTCTCAGTCGTGTCCAGCTCTTTGTAACCCCATGGACTGCAGCACACCAAGCTTCCCTGTCCTTCACTATCTCCCAAAGTGTGCCCAAACTCACATCCATTGAGTCAGTGATGCCATCCAACCATCTTGTCCTCTGTCGTTCCCCTTCTCCTCCTGCCTTCAATCTTTCCCAGCATCAGGGTCTTTTCCAACAGGCCGGCTCTTTGTATCAGGTGGCCAAGGGATTGGAGCTTCAGCTTCAGCATCAGTCCTTCCAATGAATATGCAGGATTGATTTCCTTTAGGATTGACTGGTTTGATCTCCTTGAGTCCAAGGAACTCTCAAGAGTCTTCTCTAACACCATAGTTGAAAAACATCCATCCTTCAGTGCTCAGCCTTCTTTATGGTCCAACTCTCACATCCATACATGATTGCTAGAAAAACCATGGCTTTGACTGTACAGACCTTTGTCAGCAAAGTGATGTCTCTGCTTTTGAGTACACTGTCAAGGTTTGTCATAGCTTTTCTTCCAAGGAGCAAGAGTCTTTTCATAGCCAATTTTGAATCAGTTCACCTGTATCTTGTTGGGATCTTGACAGGAATCACATTAAACCTGTGTGGCTATTTGAACAGATCACTTTTTTTTTTTTTTTATAATATTGTGTTGATTTCTGCTGTACAGCAAAGTGACTCTTATACATATACACACAATCTTTTTTCATATTCTTTTCCATTGTGGTTTATCCAGGATAATGAATATAGGTCCCTGTGTCATACATTAGAACCTTCTTGTTTGTCTAGTCTCTACATCTAGTTTGCATCTGCTAATCCCAAACTCCCAGTCCTTCCCACCTCTGACTCCCTCTCCCCCTTGGCAACCACAAGTCTGATCTCTATATCTGAGTCTGCTCCTGTTGTGTAGAATAAGTTCATTTGTTCAGTATTTTAGGGAATCACCATCTTTCTAAAGCTAAGTCTTCCAAGGCACGAACACAGCCTGTCTCTGTGGATTTCAATCTGTGGTTTCACAGTATCATTTTCACCTATAGATCCTAAGCAGTTTTTGTTGGTGTGCATGTTACATGTTTCATTTTCTCTAGAGCAACTGTCATCGGCACTGGATTTACACCTTTGGTTTCTGCATGTTCATGGTCAGTATGTGTGACTGACTGTGACTCAGGGGATTCACTCATGCACTCACCTCAAATCGGACAACCTTGCTGAACGCATTTATTGCATGTGTGCGTGCTAAGTCGCCTCAGTCCTGTCCGACTCTTTGTGACCCTATGGACTGTAGCCCACCAGGCTCCTGTGTCCATGGGATTCTCCAGACAAGAATACTGGAGTGGGTTGCCATTTCCTTCTCCAGGGGATCTTCTTGACCCAGGGATCAAACCCATGTCTCTTGCACTGCGGGCAGGTTCTTTACCTTCTGAGCCACCTGGAGAGCCCAAAGATACAGTCACACAACACAAGTCAAGGAGTAGGGGGTGGTGTGCAGAAATGAGAGTTATCAGCCTTGGACCATGAGTTTTTCCTGCAATGTTGTTCTAATTTTATCAGATTTCTATTAACGACATATATTCAGAGATAAGTCACATTTGTCTCTCTGTGACTGCATGTCCTTGAGGAACTCAATCACTGGACTTTGACTGACATTGAGAAACTCGGGATCAATTTTGTGTGCATATGTCCCATTTCATCATATTATATACATTAAATAGATACAGGCTTTTGCATACAAATTACACCCCAATAAAGCAGTAAAAGAGAAGGAGGGAATTGGGATCAAAGAGTCCACAGGAATGAATACTATTCAAAAGACTTTTAACCTCTGCTGGATAATCTTGAAAAGATTTTATAGTGTTTATGATGACAATGTCTAGGTCTAAACTTTTCTAATGAAACAGGAAAGTGTTCTTTCTTTCCTACAATACACTCGATTTTGGGCCCTTGCCCAATTATTTTCTTGGGATAAATTCCAGGGAGGAAAATTGCCAAGTTCAGGGGAACGTGTATTTTAGACTTGGGGGTATTGACCACACTGTGTCTTGGAAAGTTTTATTACAAGTTCATGTTCCCACCAAGGGTGCTTGTTACAAACCACTTCCCCCCTGCAGACATTGTCACTCCTGGGGANTTTTTGAGATTGCATCCAAGTACTGCATTTTGGACTCTTTGGTTGACCAGGATGGCTACTCCATTTCTTCTGAGGGATTCCTGCCCACAGTAGTAGATACAATGGTCATCTGAGTTAAATTCACCCATTCCAGTCCATTTTAGTTCGCTGATTCCTAGAATGTCCACGTTCACTCTTGCCATCTCTTGTTTGACCACTTCCAATTTGCCTTGATTCATGGACCTAACATTCCAGGTTCCTATGCAATATTGCTCTTTGCAGCATTGGACTTTGTTTCTATCACCAGTCACATCCACAGCTGGGTATTGTTTTTTGCTTTGGCTCCATCCCTTCATTCTTTCTGGAGTTATTTCTCCACTGATCTCCAGTAGCATATTGGGCACCTACTGATCTGGGGAGTTCCTCTTTCAGTATCCTATCATTTTGTCTTTTCATACTGTTCATGGGGGTTCTCAAGGCAAGAATACTGAAATGGTTTGCCATTCCCTTCTCCAGTGGACCACATTCTGTCCGACCTGTCCACCATGACCCGCCCATCTTGGGTTGCCCCACGGGCATGGCTTGGTTTCACTGAGTTAGACAAGGCTGTGGCCCTAGTGTGATAAGATTGACTAGTTTTCTGTGAGTATGGTTTCAGTGTGTCTGCCCTCTGATGCCCTCTTGCCACACCTATCATCTTAGTTGGGTTTCTCTTACCTTGGGCGAGGGATATCTCTTCGCCGCTGCTCCAGCAAAGTGCAGCCGCTGCTCCTTACCTTGGACAAAGGGTATCTCCTCACCGCCACCCTTCCTGACATTCAACGTGGGATAGCTCCTCTAGGCCCTCCTGCGCCAGCGCAGCCACTGCTCCTTGGACATGGGTTGCTCTTCCTGGCCACCACCCCTGGCCTTGGACACAGGGTGGCTCCTCCCGGCTGCCGACCCTGGTCTCGTACGCAGGATGGCTCCTCCAGACCATTGCCCCTGACCTCGTACGTGGGGTGGCTCCTCCTGGCCGCCGCCCCTGACCTCGGACGCGGGGTGGCTCCTCTCGGCCGTTCCTGCGCTGTCTCAGCCTGGCATCTCGGAGGCTGCCCCTGACCTCAGACGTGGGGTAGCTCCTCTCGGCTGCTTGCGCTGAGTGCGCCAGCCGGATGCTGGGGACCTTAACCACCTGGGGACCTTAACCACCCTTAAAGGTGAACTTGACACTCACACAGGATTGGGTTTCTATACCTTTTTACATGTTTATCATCAACTTGTAGGTCTGTTTTGGGGTCCATTTTTTTTCTCTAGCAGTTTTTTTTAGATTTATAAGAAAAATTGGAGAAGGACTCAGCACCCCACTCCAGTATTCTTTCCCGTGAAATGCTATGGACAGAGGAGCCTGGCATGGAGTTCATGTTCATGGTTTTCCATGTTCCTGTTCATGGAGTTGAAGAGTCAGATACAACTTACCAACTAAACAACAACAACAACAAAGAAAAATATTTGCTAACTAAAAAAGTGAGGAAATGTGTAAGAGCGACAGTTTTCCTATTTTTGACAGGCTTGCTTCCCCAGTTCAGGCTTTGTTTCTCAAAGCCTGTTAACGAGGCCTTCACCATATACAAGTTTGCCATTCCTTCTGTTGTCAAATGTATCAGGCTTTTCCTTTATGGTTTCTGTCAATGTTTATAAAATCTTTCTCCACCCCATGGCTGCAGGTTTATCCTCATATATTTTCTTCTTACAGTATCTTAAAGAAGGAAAGTGTTAATGATCCTGAAGAATTTTTTCTTTTTTTTTTGCATGTGATCTGTGAGGTCTGGCTCATCTTTGTTTTTCCAAATGGACAGATGGGACTGATGGTCTCAAACCACCTCCTGAGCAGCAGCGGTGGACAATGGGGCAGGGGGTGGCTGAGCACAGGTGCTGCTGGACAGGGTCACTTCAGCCAGCTCCCACTTGGCCGCCTGTCACCTCTTTCTGATCCTCTCTCAGCTGTGTGTCCTTGGCCAGGGACTGGGGGTGACTGGGTGGGCCCTGGGCATGGGATGTGCATGGATGTGGAGCACTTGGGACCTCTGGGAACAGAGAGGCTCCCCCAGCACCCACAGGAAGGGAGGAAAGAACAGACCCCAAAGCTTCCCCTCACCTCCCTGCAGGAGTTGGAGCTGCTGTGGTTCTTATCACGTGTCCCCCAGGTGGGCCACTCAACTTGAACATCCACTTCAGTCAGGAGGCAGGGCAATGAGGTGTTCCTCAGGCCCTGGTGTGCATATAAGTCTGCTGGGGACCCTGTTTAAATGGATCCTGGTCCAGTCCCACCTCAGGGCCACCTGTGGAGAAGCAAGGGGTGGAGCCCGGCCTGAGCAGCAGTTCTCACGCCTGGGGCGTCAGGGCAGCTTGTTCAATACCTGGTGCCAGGCCACCTCCAGAGTGGTCAAGGCTGGGCTAACCCCCTGCCTGACGAAGGGCTGCACTCTGGGCCTGTGTGGGGGCAGACAGGTTCTCAGACCCACTGGGACCTGGCTGGGGATGCTAGGGTCCCTCAAGCCCCTACCTCTCTCTGCACAGGCCCCACCCTTGGAGCAAGAGACCCTTCCTGTGCACCTTCCTGTGCTTCAGACTCCCCACCCCAGGATGCCCTGGACTGGAGGTGCAGCTGGTTTCTGACTTAGAGTCTCCTGTGGAGACTCTAACCCATGCCCCTTCTGGAGTGATTCTTGTCCCCCTCCTTTCCACACAGAGCACTATCAGCCTCACACAATGACAGGGTTTTTTCCAGGCTTGGAGTTTGGAGGGTGGGCTGCACCTGCCCCCGGGAGGACTCTGGGGGACCCTCTCCTTCATGGTGGGGGGCTCGGTGGTCACCAGCACTAACTCAGGTCCCTTTCTTTGCAGCACTGGCCGATAGCTCCAGCCTCCTGGCCTCTGAGGGCAGCGCTGCTCCTGGACTGAGCCACCTGTCCCCCGACAACCCCACAGGCACCACACTGCCTACCCCGCATCCCCACCACACGTCTCCTGAGGGCCCCCACAAGGGCACAAGCGTGCGGCCAGGTCCCAGGCGCATGGCCCGCTCCATCAGTGACCCCACTTCATGCACGTCCAGGGCGACAGGTACAGCGGCCCCAGCCCGTGCCTGGGGCGTGCCCGGCTCTGCCTGGACACCACAGGCCTCACGTCCCCTGGGAGTGGAGTCCAGCCCTGGGCCCTGCCTTGGGCCACGTGGGCAATGTGAACTTGAGTCCAAAGCCTGGAAGGGGGATGGCCGGCCTGCAACTTCTGCTGTGCCCCCACTGAGCTTGCTGCTCAGTCAGAGAGGAGGGCAGGCAGATGGAGGTTTGGGGAGATGACAGCCTTCTGGGCAGGTCTGCCAGCCTCAGCATTAGCCTGCAGGCTTCACACCAGCTCTGGGGCCCATGACGCCTCGGGTCAGGCAGACCCCACAGTCTGTATCTGTCTTTCAGCCTGGGTGACTCGCCGCCAGGACCAGCCTGGGTTACACACTTGTGGGAAGTGCCTGTGTCTGCTGAGGGGTCTGGTGGAACAAGGGGCCACGTAAGACTGGGCTGCATCTCAGGGACACCGCTGGACAGGGGTTGTCCGCCAGCTGATGCTGCCCCCAGCAGACATGTCATGGGCACCCTGGGTCGGGTCAGCATTGTCCACGTGACATTAGGTGGCCCAAGGGTCCTACACCTTGCAGCCCAACAGCACGCCCTAGGGGGTCTCATACATCCTGAAGTTGGAGGACCCTCACCTCCTCCTGGGTCTGTGCCACTAAAAGTTGGGGGGCCCTTGACCACAAGTACCATCACTGTGGGGACTTGTCCATACAATGAAAGAAGTCAAGGAGACCAGTGGTGCCTGGACCAGTCAGTGGTCTTGTCCAGCTGAACCCCAGTTGGATTAGATCCCATCCTGCCCCCAGGAGAACCCCATCTCTGCATGGAGCCGGTGTCCACCCAGGCCACTGCCTGAGGTGCCCCACTGGAAAGTACAGGCTGTGCCTCTGCCGCTCCTGGTCAGCACCCCTCTCATCCCTCCAACCCCCGACCAGCTCACCAACCACCTCCCCTAGAACCTTCTCCTGAGGATGCACCGGCTGCTCACGTGCTCCTGGCTCAGATGTTTCTAAGCCCCTTAGGGCTACCACCACCCACTGGGGTCCCCGCTCCCCACCCCTCCAGTGAAGCTCATGCTCTGCAAACCCTGACATGTTAAGGATGGATCTAAAGATCAGCAATGGCTTGCTTATAAGCTGTCACCCCTGTGACTGCCTCTCCATGCTGTCACCTCTGACAGTTACTGTTTTGTTCATCAAAAGCATGTGCCTCCCAGGCGCCTGGACCTCCAGATGTGGATGGGGATTGGGATGAAGGGCTCTGGGCTTGTCAGTGGTGCTGGCCAGCTGCCCTTTGCTGAGGCTGTGCTGAGGAAGTGACAGGCCAGGGGACCTCCTGCCCCGGGTTTATATTCAGGGCTCTCCACTGCTGGCCTTACCTCTGATGTCCATCTTAGACACAGGAGTGTCACTACAGTATTATCGGGAATTCCTTTCCCCTGGGCTGTGTGTTAACTGAACTCTTTCTGGTTAAGGTGATGCCTCTTCACACACCCCATCCTGCAGCCAGGACCTTGAAGCAGGACTGTCCCGAGCAGCACTGGGGACTGGTGAGACACCCCTTTTTTGAAACCCTTTGATAACTTCTGTGCAGGGGGTGGAAGTACCAGTGGTCCTCAGGTGCCTTGTGTCTAAACCCAACCAGCCCCTCCCAGAGTGGTCCAGTTATGCAGAAGCCCCAGCCCTCTGGGTTTGGAAGATGGGCTGCCCTCCACCATTCCCCACTCTCTTGGTGGGCTGTGTTAGAGGCTACACCTTATTTATCACTGGTTTTACTGTATTTATGAGCTTCTATTTGGAGGGGAGAGACCCCCACCCCCCATGTGTCAGTCTTGTACAGTTTTTCATGCTTCATTACCAAGATTGCTCACTGCCACAAAACACACCCCAGACCACCCAGAATGTGTTCTCTTGTGTGACCTGCAACATAGATGGGGCAGGCTAGGCCTTAGGCTGGTCCTTGGCAACTCATCACAGCTGACCGCCTGGAGCTGGATTTCTTTGACGGGGTTCTTTCTGTGGGTCATCCAGAGAGGCTGCGACCCTGCTGAGAGCTGAGTCATTTCCCCGCCCTTGGCATGGGGGCCCTGGGCCCTGGGCTGGCTGCCTTGAGAGGCATGGCTACTGTCTGTCCTTGAGAGGGGGAGGGACTCTCACTGCCCTCTGCCACCCCCAGCTCTGCTTTCCAGGCAGACGTGTGTCCAGATGCCGTCCAGCTCTCAAGTGCAAAGGTCATGGAGCTGGGGAAGGCTGAGAAGGGGCATCACACCCCACCCCCCCCAACACACACAATGCTTGCGAATTCCAGCAGAGAACTGAGACCCCTGCCCAGCCCCTATCTCACCAGCCAGCTTTGAATCCTACCCTCCCATCCCCAGCCCTTCAGCTCCAGGAGGCTGCAGCCCCTCTAGGTTAATGCAGGCTGAACTCAGGGGTATGAGGGGCCAGGGACAGAGGGACACAGGAAGTGAGGGCCAGGCTAGGACACGGGAATCTGGGCAGAGAGTTTGTCCAAAGCATCCCTGTGTTTGCTTTTCAAGGAATTCCTGGACGGCTGCCTTCTGTTTTGTGTCCGTTGTTCTCAGGTTGTGTCTTTCCCCCAATTTTCAGCAACCCTGTCTCACTCGATCACAGCCGCCTGCGCCTGTCGGCACCAGCTCTCACCCAGGGAACCGGACGCCTGGAAAGCAGATCCGCGGTCAACGCCAGAGGCCTTACAGACAGTTTCCAAAGAGCGGCTGCGCTCCCTAGTGGACAGCAAGGCCTTTGAGGACGCCAGGGTCTTGGTGGCCAAGTTCTTGGAGCACTCGAGCAGCTCCCTGCCCGTGGAGGTGAGGCACGTGGTGGGGTCTGCCCGCTCGGCTGTGCCCCCTGAGGAGTGCCTCATGGAGGAGGCTGTCCTCAGCACCCGTGTCCTGGGCCAGCTGTGACAGCGCCTCCATCTGGGCGTGGACACAGATGCGGATGCACTGGTGCCTGAGTCCCCACGGGGGCACCAGGCCTTGGGGGAGAGGCTGCGATCCAGGGTGGTTCAGGCGAGAAACAGCTGCTCTGCTCCAGATGAGAACCCTGTCCGCTGTCTCTGGGGGTGACACTTCTACCTAGCCCCGTGACACAGCAGACGACTCTCCCGTGTCCCTCGTGACTCCTTGGTGCTGTCAGGCAGATGAACGAGCGGAGCAACAGGAATCCAGTGATAGGGTCATGCATCTAGCTGAACTGAAGTATCCTCAAGGTTGGGGCCATGGAGGAGCAGGATCCTCCCCACCCCAACTTAATTTAGTGTTTAAGCGGGTCAAGCAGAGCGTCAGGCAGTGAGTCTGTTTTCCCTTGTGGTTTGTATCCACGATCTACCCTGTCTCAGATGCTGATTGTTAAGGAAATTAAGTAATTCTAGCCCAGATGGTATCCTGGGCTCAGCCATCTGCCCGAAGGGCAACATGACCACCACATCTGGTGAACACATACACAATGAGGGACACCCCAGTGGCCTGGCCACCCTGGGGGACAGACGGCTGTGACTAGGGGCTCTGAGAGACCCCCATCACCTTGTCTCCTTGGCAACCCCTCCCTGCTCCACCCACCACCAACCAGAGCATCTTCCCTGTTTCCTCTCTGGCAGCTTCTTCTTCGCTGTCTTTTTAACCCGCTTGGCACAGAGCACTTTGTCCTGGAACAGCAAGCCCCTGTGCATACCCCCGGGCTTCTCCCGCATCCGCCTTGGCCCAACTGGCCTCAAGGGATCTCATGACCCAGAGCAGCCCCTTCCCCAGCTGAGCAGTGGCCACGTCTGCTTTGGAAGATGCGGGCTGTCCATCTCTTTCCATAAACCCCACCCTGAGTGTGCAAAAGCCTCCTTGGGGGCCCTGGATCTTTGTGCCACCCCCTTGGACCCCTGGCTCTAGTGACCTCAGCAGCAGCTACTTCCCAACCACGGCCCCAAGGCAGCACCATCCTCAACTTTCTGCAGCCACAGGGACACCTGTGTCATCCTGGACTGTGGCTGGTGGCCCCTGTGGGACAAGACAGCTGAATCCCACAGTCCTCAACCAGGAGCCCACGGGCCCAACACGGGGAGTGTGGGGGTTGGGCCAGGTAGGGCCCCACCACTGCCAGGGGTCCAGCAGCCTGGGGCCAGTGTGCTGGGGTGTGTCAGGGAATGGGGAGAGGGTGGCTGGGGGAGTGTTTCCAGCCCAGACACACGGAGGAGCACCTGGACCCCGAGGTAGGAAGCCCAGGTGACGGTCAGCTGTGAACACTTTGTTTCAGTCACATTATCGTTGATCACTGCCTCCCAGAGGTAAGAACTGGACCAATATCTACTCAGGCCTCTGATGACAGCCGGAACTTCTCCACTCAAGACATCCCAGAGATGAATTTATGAGCACTTTATCCAGACTGTAAAATGAAAATCTCTTAATTTTTCTCAGCTAAGGGCTTTTAAGTCCCCAAAGCCACTCTCTCTGTAGGTAAAGTAAATTGATGGGTTTTTCCAAGGGGCCTCCCCTGAGCCTCCAGCCTGCACCTCATCTGGGCCTCTGTGGGGTGGAAGCCAGAGCTTCACAGGCTGCAGGGGGCTCACCTGGGTGGGCAGGGGGGCCCACATCAGGCTTGGGGGCTCACACAGCAGATCCCCAGGCTAAACCTGCAGTCTCAGATGTGGCTGTCACTCGAGTGAAGCTTGACCTTGTGGGCATCAGAACTGTCACTGAGCAGCCGGACAGGTGACCCCCTAGGAGGCCTGGCCTGGTGCTCCGTGTCCTCCGCATCCCCTCCCTGCATGGGGACACATCTCCTGCCTCTGGACACCTGACGCAGCCTGTGCCTCCACCTGGGTGCAGGTGGGCACTCTGGCCCAAAGCCCGTCATCTAGGTGTTCTCAATGCTCAGTCCTCAGACACATTCCCACACTCAGTGTTTATGGATGAGGACTCTGCATTGAGTCCTGCTCCACTGGACTAGCACCTCCTGAGGGCCTGGCGACCATGTGGGCCCCCACAGGGCCTGGCTCCCAGCTTCCAGGAAAGGTCCCAGGAAGAGAGTGGTGCCTGGCAGCGGGCTGGGGCCCCAGCACCTTCAACCCCACTCTCCTCGGTGACATCCGGGAACCAGGGTCCCTGCATCAGCACCCTGAGCCCCAGGCCATGTGGGTGCCTGGCCACAGGGAAAGCTGGTTCCCCCGTCACTGTTGTACCTGCGCCCACTCGGCCCTGTGCTGCCTGCCCTGGTTAACCGCCAGAAGGCGGGCCGCCAAGGGCTATGGTGGAAGCCGAGGCACAGGATGCCCCTTGCACGGGGTCTGGTGCCACTGCTCCCCTGACTCCCTGTCCTTCCCCAGAGGGCTGGCTTACCTCAGAGCCAGAGCCTGTCAGGACACTGCCATCAGACCCCCCACCCCCAGACACCACAGGGATGCTGAGATGGGGGCATGCTGGACCCCAAATCTTTGTCAAACATCAGGGAGCTTTCCTTTCCAAGGACTTATGGGCCCCTTCAGCTGGCAACGGCGATACAAATTAAATTCTTGTAACAAACCATGGAAAAGAAATCTCATTTTAAATGGATGTTTTTCTCCCCTTGGCTGTACCGATCCACAGATGCTGCTATGAAGGCAGAATTTATAGGAAATTGTTTTCAAGCCTGTTTGTACAACTGGCAGGCTGTATTTAATGTACCTCAAGGTGTTTTCATAATGATCAGTGTTTTAATAAAAGCTATTTCTGGCCTCTGTGTCTCTGAGGTCTGACTAGGACAGACAGACTCTCAGAACCATGTGTCACTGCTGGTGACCAGGTCCTGAGCCAGGGTCAGGCTGGACAGCCAGCAAGGGAGTGTGACCACCCCTGGCCCCTGACATGCATTTACTAACATGCTTCTGGAGACAGGGACAGGACAGGTGCCTAGGTACAGGTAGGTCCCACAGATGCTGGCCTCTAGCTGTCCCTCTGTGGGATGCACCCTGGCTTCTGGGAGGGATTGAAGCTGGCTTAAAGCCCTCTTTAATTTTCTTTTTATGTGTTACTGTTTGATGGGCATCTGTCCCCATGTCATTTGCTAGCCATGGGTTTCCCCACTGCAGCCTGGTCACCTACCTCATCCGGGGCACTGCAGAGCCGGCCCCCTGGGACCCTTGAGCTGAGGCCTCTCCCTGCAGCTCTCACTGCATAGTGTGGTCCAGCCCTGGCTATTAGCTCACAGCATGGAGCCAGGATCCCAGCCAGAGAAGGGGCCCTGCTTGTCCAGTGTCCCCGGCTAACATGCTGGACACAGACAAGTGCTTCTGACCAAAGCCAAGGTTCACCCCGCCTCCCCATGCCACAGGACAATGACCACGAAGTGTAGTCAGTGATGGTCATCCTGTTGTTACGCTAGATGGGTTGCAGAGCGGCCACAGGCAAGGAGCCAGTGCTGTGAGTGGGCCAGCTTCCTTTTCTATCCACGCACATGCCTCTACAGAGGCGATTCCAATCTAAGCCAGGAGAAGCCCAAAACCCCCTGTCCCTGCTCTCCCTTGACCATTCATGCCCAAAGTCCTCACACCCAGCGAGAAGACGCCCTCCCAGAGCTGGACAGAGAGGCGCGGAGTCAAAAGGAAGCTAGGTGGCTGCGTCCCTGTCAACAAACCAGCGCAGGACAGCTTTCCATCGTGACCTCGGGTTTATTAGTGGTATTAGCGAGTCTCCCCAAGGTCAGCGGCATGCAACACACAGGTCACCCTTGTCCAGTGGTCCTAGAGCTTAGTTACCGCATGGTAAGGCTTCTTAAGTCACAGTGTTTTCTTCAAGGCCTGGGCCCAAGAGAGAGACTTCCAGACAGAACAACATCGGTGATCACTGAGCTCTGCAGGCGGGGCTAGACTACGCTGCACTTGATCTACACGCAAGGAATGCTGCCGCTAACAGCCAAGAGACCAGATGTGGGCCCCCAGGGACCACAGGTGTCCGGTGTGGGTCTGGTGTCCGAGGCGAGAGCACACATGTGGATGCGTGTATGCAGAGATTGTGACAAGGCAGCTGGCCCACAGTGGCGGGAGGCTGCCCAGGGGCATCCAGGGACCAGTGGACAGGTGAGCATGGACAGCAGGTGTGGTCATAGATCGTCGGAAAAGCCTACTGTCTGAAGAGCGGCTTGTTGTCGGATAAGAGTCAAAACGGTGATATTGTCTAAGGTGGAGTCTTGAGGTTGTGGACATCACCCTTCATGTAACTCAGGGACGTCTCCTTTCTCAGAAACACGATCACCCGGCTTCAGTGACCGGTCACATCCTGAGAGCTGGCCACCCATGCTGGGCCGTTGGGCACCCTCCCTGTAGGAGCCTGAGCCCCTGCAGAGGGTGGGGGCACTACCGCTGCCCCCCACCCTGAGCTAGCTGTCCCCCTCGGGGCTCCCTGCACAGCCATGGCCAGTGGTCCCCACGTCTGCCCTGCACACTGGCTCCGCACCACACGAAAGTACAGACAAGCCCTCGCCCGTCGCGGTGAGAAAACTCGGGATGCGGCAAAACACTGGACTGTTCTACAGAGACTGCTTCCTGGGATCCTCCTTGAATTCAGACATACCCCTTTTAGTCCAAAAAATAAAAGTGGGTGGTGAGGGCATGCCCTTCAGCAGAGCTGCTGTCCTCGGGTGCGCTGTGGGGTCAGGGGTCAAGTCCTGGGTCTGGCTCCCGCTCATCAGGGTGCAGGCAGGCAGCCTAGATGTACAGTGGGGTCTCCTGGCCTGTGAGCAGTCTGAACATGGCGGCAGGCATGGTCTTCATGTGGATCTGCCGATGAGAGAGAGAGGTCAGGGGCTGACCCGGCCCTCCTTGCCTCCACCTGTCCTTCCCCTCCATGCACCCCAAAAACAAGCACCACAAGGCCAGTGGTGCCCAAGTACCCTGAGCATGTCCTGTGTAAATTGCCAGCATCCAAGGAAAGGAAGAATGACCTGCCTGAGGTCACCACCCCGGATGGCGACTCAGCAAGTGTTTACTGCCCCTGCAGATGGTGATCTGGGCTCCCATCCGGGCCTTTAGAGGGTTTTCCATGAGGTCAAGGGCTGGTCTTCCCTTCACCTCAACCTGACACCAGCTGGGTGAAAAGCTGGACTTTGCCCACAGGAAGGGCAGGCCCGGGTGCCCAGACCTTCTTAGAAACGGCAAGGGACGAGTTTTGCCTCAGCAGGAGAACCAGAGGCTCACACACACAGGCGCGTGTGCTGGCGGTGGAACCTGGCCTCAGTCGCTGGCACCAAGGAGGCTGGGCCACCTGCAACACACAGACAGCTGCCCAGGGAGGCCACGGTGTCCCACCATGCGGGACACATACCCCAACTCCCGTCAAGGCCTTGGGCTCTGTTCCTGCTTCCTCTGAGCATCCTGCTCCCCAAGCCAGCCTGGACCCGACTGTACTCAGGCCCCTGTGGGTGGCTGTGGCTCTAGAGGCCGGGCTGGCCAACCTCCAGGAGAGGGGCCAGGGATGCAGTCCACCCCCAGGTTGGGCAAGCAGCTCTCAGGCCTCGTCTGAATGACCCTGACAGGCCAACCTGGCTGATAGGTTTTCTGACCACAGACTCCCACCAGCACCCCCAGCACTAGGATCTGTGTGATCCAATTAGCTGTTCCCTCCTTTGTCAGCCTGTGAGGGTTTTTCCATCAGAAGGTTCATTCTCTGTATTTCCTCAATCAGAAACCTGCCCCCAAGGCCCAGCAGAACACCAGCTCTAGCTGATCAGCAGCTCATTTCCCAAACATGTTCAGCAATGATGGGAAACGCAGACAGACATTGTCACTCCCAGAGCCAGCCAATCCAGTGCGAGGTCCACCCAGGCTGAAGGGCTTCCCGCCCCGGCCCATGTTACAACATCCCTGATAACCATCACCTTGGGTCTGGAGAGGCGGAAACATTTCTCCAGCTGCCTACTCCCACACCTGCTCCCCAGCCCCCACTCTCCCACACTACTGATTCCCTGAGAAGCATAAGGCTGATGGCCACCCCCAAGCATCTACTTAGGAAAACTGGATTCTACTTTCTCCAAAGCCATTTGTAAAAGGCGGCCAGCAATGCCTACCTGGCCCCTCCTTCCGAAGATTCAGCATATGCCCCTACTTGGGAAGCATAACTACCCCCCACCCCAAACCTTGTGTGCCTAGTCCCTCAGTCATGTTCGACTCTTCGTGACCTCATGGATTGTAGCCCATCAGGCTCCTCTGTCCATTGGATTCTCCAGGCAGAATACTGGAGTGGGTTGCCATGCTCTCCTCCAGGGGATCTTCCCGACCCAGAGGTTGAACCCACATCTCCTGCACTGCAGGCTGATTCTTTACTGTCTGAGCCACCAAGGAAGCCTGAAGAATACTGGGGTGGGTAGCCTATCCCTTCTCCAGGGGATCTTCCTGACCCAAGAATCAAACCGGGGTCTCCTGCATTGCAGGTGAAGACCCTGGTCTGATTGTTTGGATTGTTTACCAGCTACCAGGGAAAGCCCCCTCCCCCCAGCCCTGGGACTTTCATAAAACCTGAGTAGGTCCCCGTGGCCCCAGGAAATGTGTCTTGACCGATGCAATCTGAAGACCCCTCCAGGATAGAGCACCTCACCCACCCACTTAGCCCCAGGCTGTGAAGAGGAAGCCACGCTCCCACACTGCCCCAGAGCCCTCCCTCCGCACATGGCCCCTGGGGTCCCCACCACCCTCAGAACCAAACCCAAACTCCCCACCCAGCACCTGCCTTCGGACCCATCCCCTGTGGCACCCACCTCTCTGCTCTGTCTCGTCTGCTCCTTCTGTACTGTGATCACCCAGGCTTCTCCCAGGGAGATCCTCACCTGTTCACCCTGACTGCCTGCTACCCACAGCCCTATACCCCGCCCCATACTGGGGAGGCCTCTGTGCCAACACTGGGCTGGCACTCCCCCAGCACCTACATCTCCCTCGAGGTACCCTGCTCCCTCCTGAGCTCCCCCTTGAAGCCCCCACCCGGTGCCCATCCTCACACCAGCCTCGTGCCTATGCCAGAGAACAGAAAAACGCAGGGAGGGCTGAAGCCAGCAGAGTGGGAGGGGGCAGTGCAGCAGGGCCACCTTCAAGTCTCCACCCAGTGCCCACCCATCCTGTTGACCGCACAGGTAACCAGAGTGAGGAGAGGACGCTGAACCCCGCCTGCCACAGGCTCCCCCAGGAGATATAGCCCAGCTCAGCTGACTGGCCCGAGGGGCTCTTGGAGGTCCCAGTGTATGTACATGCCCTTGGGAATTTGATGTCAGGCCCTAGAGACCTTTGGGTCCCGAGAGCCCAGTTCTGGCTTCAGGCAGTGACCTCTCACCTCTCCCACCGAGTTGGACAGCGCCTGAACGATCTTCTCGTGACCCGCCCCATACTGGGGAGGCCTCTGTGCCAACACTGGGCTGGCACTCCCCCAGCACCTACATCTCCCTCGAGGTACCCTGCTCCCTCCTGAGCTCCCCCTTGAAGCCCCCACCCGGTGCCCATCCTCACACCAGCCTCGTGCCTATGCCAGAGAACAGAAAAACGCAGGGAGGGCTGAAGCCAGCAGAGTGGGAGGGGGCAGTGCAGCAGGGCCACCTTCAAGTCTCCACCCAGTGCCCACCCATCCTGTTGACCGCACAGGTAACCAGAGTGAGGAGAGGACGCTGAACCCCGCCTGCCACAGGCTCCCCCAGGAGATATAGCCCAGCTCAGCTGACTGGCCCGAGGGGCTCTTGGAGGTCCCAGTGTATGTACATGCCCTTGGGAATTTGATGTCAGGCCCTAGAGACCTTTGGGTCCCGAGAGCCCAGTTCTGGCTTCAGGCAGTGACCTCTCACCTCTCCCACCGAGTTGGACAGCGCCTGAACGATCTTCTCGTGTGCGGTGGCCACCACACTCTGCCCATTGATCTCGATGATGCGGTGGCCGACACGGACACCGCCCCGCTCCGCGATGCCCCCACGCATGAGGCTGCAGATCTAAGTGACATGGGGTGGGGTCGGGGTGTCCCGTCAGTTAAGTGTCCCCGCCCTGCCTGGCAGCCTCCTCCTGCCCCCAAAGGTGAGGAGAATTAACCACCCGAAGGATGAAGCCCTCAGGACAGATGCTCCTACAAATGCTCTGCTGACTCACAAACTGAGAGATTAATGATTTAGAATGTGCTTGGAAATGGCTGTGGGAGACCCTGCCCCTCCATCCTGGGGCCTCTGCTCCTGGATCGCAGTGGTACACAAGTAAAGCCCGTTCTGGAAGATTCTCCAGCAGCCACTCTGCTCTTTCTAGTGAAGACAGTCACTGCTACCCCGGCCAACAAATGTACCTCCCCACACTCCTGCACCAGGTAGTGATGGGGGAAACTGTCTCCCTGGCAGTCCTGTTTCTGGGACGCTCTCCTGTTGTGTTCCTGGGGGGAGGGGACATACACATCCCCCTCACCTGACACCATGCACCCCACAACCTCCTCCTGGGCTGGCCTAAGCAATGTGGAAATGACCAGCCTTCTCTCTTCTGTCCTCTGTGGTGAAGTCCCAGCCTACTGGGACCTCTGCAGAAGGAACCACCCAGGAAGCAGAACTGGTACAGATCAAAAAAGAAGGTGGGACTCTGGAGGGAAGAGTCCTGGCTGAGGAACAGGCAGTTTCAGCCAGACCAACATTCATTCAACTAGCATCATCTACTCCTGGAGGCCCTCCTGTCCTGCCTCCAGTGCCTGGGGTCAAGCTGGCATAGCGCCGGAACTGCAAGCAAAGCTCTGAAGGGGCAAGTGAATGAATAAACACAGGAATGAGCAGGTGTCTTTCGCACACCTGACTCTGATGCTGCCATTGTCTGCGTGCAGGTCCCAAATGCAGAGGTAGGAGGGCTCTGGCCTCCACTCCAAAGCAGGGGTCTGCAGAGAACACCACCACCGGGATGGGGTGGACACCTCCAGGGGGCTGGAGGGACCCATTCCACCCACACGCTGGCCCCCCAACCCTGCCTGGCCTGGCTGCTGGCCGGGACCTGCTCCATCAGACAGGAGCTGTTCTGGGGCAGGGGGTCTGGGGGCACACAGACAGCTGCCCCCGCCCCCTGCACCAGCCATCCATGGGCATGGCAGAGGCTGCCGAGGGCCGAGCGGACTCACGATGCCGTTCTGAACGCTGAAACCCAGCTGGTATTTGAGGTCTGGCCGCTTGATGAGGACAGTGGTGACTGGTGGGCAGCTGACGATGTTGAGCTTCACCTGCGTCTGGTTCTTCAGACCCTGAGAGCAGGAACACAAGGGTCTGAAATGCTGCTAGAGAGACAAGCTCTGGGGCCCGGGCTGGGGGCGAGCTGGCTGCAAGGCAGAGCCCTAGGCACAGAGGGACAGAGGCAGGTCCCTCGGCACCCAGGTCCCCCTGTGCATGGATGCAGGCCTCACCCTGACCCAATGCAGGGGTGCCGGCCATCCCAGGTGGCAGTGTGTGTTGGGGCTCCCTGTGCTCTGGTGTGCCGTTTGACCTGGGCAAGCATAAGCTGTCCCCAGGGCCAGAGGCCAGGCTCTGAGCACCCCTGTGCACAGCCAAGAACCTGGCACCTGGTCACCCTCAAGGGTCACGAGAGGGGCCCTCACCAGGCTGCATGCAGGAAATTTCCTTTTTGCAAAGACTATGAGGGCCCCATCCAGAAAACAGAGTGTCCTCCAGAGAAGGACCCTCGTGCTGGGAGCAGGGCAAGGAAATCTGCCAGCAGGAGGCTCGTGTCTGCACCGAGACAGCCAGTTCAAGGCAAGGGCCACCTCAGGCCCCAGGAAACAGTGAAAGCTGCGGCCACAGTCCTGGGACTCAGTGGAGGGAGGGGGAGGGGCCTGGCCTGAGCATGGCTGCAGGGAGCTCCTCCCCCATGCACATGCATGCACACACACATACGCACGCATACACACAAGCTTCCATCACAGCCCAGGTGAGAAATTTCCCTAGGAGCTTCCTGGCCGGCCCAGCCTCAGCACCTCTGATGGAGGCCTCTTATATGTCTCTCTATCTAGCTACATTAAACCCACTGGGTCCCCAGGTTCAGAAGCGAGCTCACAGAACTTCATCTGTGAGTGACAGTGGGGTGGGGGTCCATCCTCCAGCTCCGAGACCACAGTGTATCGTTTGATGAGACACCTGCAGGTCCTCCGGTCAGATGGGGAGAGCAACACCCCAGCTCAGATCCAGGCTGGGGACCCACCTCCGCAGGTGCCCAGGAGGTGTGACTGTCAGTGAAAAGTCCCAGGCAAACCAGGACAGCCTGGTCCAGCTATAGGTCCTCAGGCCTTTCCTGGGATCACTGTGGTTCAGGAGCCAGCTAAGTGAGAACAGACAGCACCTCCCTCAAGACCCCACTGTGGGGGTGGGGGGCAAGTCCCTCTTTGATTTGTCAGGGTGCAGTTTTGGGTTCAAAGTCGCTGGGTGGGTCTCTCTGGACTCAGCCTCCCTGAGGGTCAGTGGGGATTACAAAGCATCAAGGATAAAGCGAGGGGCCCCGTCCCACCTTGATGATGCCCTGGCAGGTGGCAAGTGGCAGCCCCACCAGGCTGGTGCCGTTGATGGACATGATCTGATCACCGATGCTCAGCTTCCCCGAGCGGGCGGCCGGGCCTCCATTCATCATGTTGGCCAGGATCACAGTGGGCAGGATGGAGCCCCAGCCCGACTCCACCACCACCACACCCAGGATTTCACCCTTATGCTTCTCCAGCTGCAGCTGCAAGGGAATCAGCAGAGTAAGAGGGCCCTGCCTGAGACGGGGCTAGGTAGGCCTCTGCCCAGCACCCACAGAAGGACCAGCCCCACCCGGGCCCTCAAAACCAAGGCCACAAATCCTGGCCCACCAGCCATCCCCCTGGCCTCTCCCAGCTCCAGCTCCCAAGCCCTCTCAGGGCCCACCCTACCATTCTGTGAACCCAGAGCACAGACCACCCCCAGCCCCAAGCTTGGCTCCAGTGTCTAGGCTCCCCTCACCTTCCCAGACCCACAGATGCTATGAGGCACATTCTCAGAATCCAGATGCAAACCCTGCCAGGCCTCCAAACTCATCTAGAAAAGTCCTTCATTTTCTCTCCACCTCTCGGATCACTCTCAGAGAGCTGTCAAGCACTCATTCACTCAGCAACAAGCCAGGATTGTTCACCCATTCACAAGCAGGCAGGGTACAGGCCACCCCGGAATTCGCTCCTCTGTCTCAGGAGAACTTTCTAGAGAGCCCTGAGCAAGCCCATGGGAGCCTGCCAAGGCCCCACTATGGGAGGCTTCCTAGCCCACTCCCACATGCCCTCCAGAAACAACACCAGGGGCTGAGCCCCTGGCTAAGAGCAGCAGTAAAGGGCACAAGTTCAGAGTTATTAAGACAGACTATCGGCAGCTTCTCTGCTCTAACAGCACCACACTCTTCACACACAAGTACTCGCTGCGAAGACAGGAGCCAGAGGGACACTGGCCGCACACCAGGAAGGCTCGCCCTGGCCCCCTGCCCAAGAGCCCCTTCCCATCCACGGTCACCCACCTCCTTGCAATTCTCCGAGTTGGAGAAGTGGATGAGGTCATCATTGTACATCTCCTGGGTGTTGATGATGTCACTGTACTCCTTCTGGCTCAGGTCCTCAGGGTTGATGCCGTTGGCCCGCAGGAACTCCTGGTAGGCCACGCTGAAGGCCTGGCCAATGGACTGGGCGATGAGCTGGGCCTGCAGGAGAGGGGAGGGGACGGAAGAGGGTCGGCCACTGGAGACAGGCAGGCACACAGGCCTGGATGGGGTTGGGAGGGGGGCCCTGGCTGGGTCCAAGGAGCCGCAGAGAAATGTGGCCCGAGTCTCCATTGGGGGAGCCCTTCTGCTGCCGGGCACCCTGCCTACCCCTACCCGAGCTGCCCTAAACCTCAGACATCCTAAGACAAAGCCTATGTCCAATAAAGTCTGAGGAGATTATGAATTATTTGCTAATGACCATAATTCTGTTGCTTTCCCTGGTGACTGTGTTGTATTTTCTTTCCACTCATCTTATTCCAAATACAGCCTGGAGGTTCGTCCTGTCAGGGAGCATCACAGAGGCTGTCAGTCATCCACCCAGTATTTATTTCTCCACAGCAGCAGGACCCAGTCCATCGGGGCGGGAGTTGGGGCAGGATGTGTGCCAGTCACTCTTGTGGGGGTGTGGATGTACCAAAGTGAGGCCAATGAGAAGCCTGGGCCCTTGGGGACAGGGCACAGGGCAAGGCACAGAGCAACTCACTTCTTTCTACTTCTCTTTTTCTAATATATATATATATATACACACATATATGTGTGTGTATGTATATGTATGTGTGTGTGTATATATATATATATATATTTTGGCCATGTCACACAGCATGTGGGATCTTAATTCCCTGCTCAGGGATCGAACCCATGCCCCTTGCAGTGGAAGCGTGGAGTCTTAACCACTGAACCACCAGGGAAGTCCCCACACTTCTTTCTACATCGACGGGACCATGTCTATGGACTGGGCTGGACCCCTCACCCTGCAGAGGTCTGGACACCGAGCAGCACTGCACGGGCTGACACGTCACCTGCTGGTGTGCAGATGAAGGGCCTTGAGAGGCGAGGGTAAAGACCCAAAGAGCTGGGTAGCCAAAGGAGAGCAGTGCAACCCTCAGCAAAACCTCAGGTCAACATGACCCAAAACACGTGGAATTGAGGATCTGGCCCAAGTCCCATTCTTGCTCTACATGCCGCACGATTCTCAGGCTGCAAACAAATAAGCCTTTGTGAAAACCCGGGCTGGGCCAGGTAACAGAGCCAGAGCTCGGAGCCCTTTGATGCTAGCCGCACAGCCTTTTCAAATTGGGCCCTGAACGGTCTGCAGGAGGGAAGCCCACGTCCACTCAACAGGACCCAGCCCTGCTCACCCTTGGAGCAGCGTCCTGGCAGTTTGGCCGCTCTGCTCAGGGGGAGGATAGAATGTGCTCAGTTGCAGGTGTGGAGCCTTGGGGCCACCAGGTGGCGCCACTGGCCCAGGCGCGTGCAGAGCCTCAGGCCAAGCAGAGGATCCTGGCCTCCCGGAGGAGGCTGGTCCGCGGGTGGAGGGTGAGGGCGCCCTGGAGACCCAGACGTGCCCTGATCCGCTGGGGTCTCAGGTTTGCTGACACCGACCAACCCCCAGGCCTCTGACTGGGGTCCCCTGACTAGGAAGGGGTTGAGCATCACTTTGTGCTCCCCTAGCCCACTGCTCTGAGCCTGCACTTTGAGCTTTATCTGGACGGCCCCCACCACCACCTGGGGAGCTTCTGGGGAATGAGGTGGTACATGCCCGAGATCCATGGGGCTCACTCCGAGAACCTCAGCATCTTCCCACCAGCTGCTGGCTGCAGTCTCCCATCCCCTGTCTGCGCTCGTCCTGGCAGCCCTCCCCCTTAGTCCCAAGGGCCCTTTCTTGTTCCGTCCCCCAGGTCACAGCCAGGGCCATGAGCCCAGAGAGTGGGCAGGTGTTGCGGGCCTCCCCGGGGGTCAGTGGAGGCTGGCACTCAGAGGGGCCTCCGGCGGGTGGGTGAAGATGGAGGGAAGCTGCCCCACCCCCAGCACTCTCACCTCTGCGCTCATCTGTGCTGGTTTCCACTTAGGGGAAACGGAGACTCTGAGGGGGGCTGCCAGAGTCCCAGCAGCCATGTTCCATTTCCCCCTTCTGCTAGCACGGGACCCTTGGATACTTCACTCACCCTGGCAGCCCGCCTGATGGGCCATCATCAGCGCCCGACTCTCCAGGGGGCTGCTCTATCCTCTCCTGCCCCTCCCAGTCCATCTTTCCCACACATGGTCAAGGGCCACTTGGAGCCCCACATACTCCTGCCTTGCTCTCAGCCTCCTCTCCCAGTGAGAAACCAAGACCACAGCAGCAGCAGGACATGGCAGGGAGCTCGGACACTTCCTGCTCCCGGCACAGGCAGGCTGCTCACCCCACTCACCTGCGTCCTGACTCACCTCCCATCAACCATGGCCCTTCTCCAGGACTCGCACCCCCCCATGCCGAGTCTCTGAGATGCCTCAAGCCATGAGCCACACAAACATGCCCATTCAGGAGTGCACAGACATCTGTGTAAGGTGAAAGGAACACGAGTGTGCACTAGTGCATCTATATGTAAACTTCCTCTCCTATCAACATCATTGCTTCAAGCACTTGCACTTGACTTCAACCACTTAGCAGAAACATCACTGCCCTACCCCACCCTGCTCAAACCTGAAAACACCGGGACCCTACTCCACTGCTCCAGGTTCTAGACACACCGTCAAGTCCCTTGGTGACTGAGAATGCCCCTTCCAAGTGTCCACAGAGGGGAGAGAATTTATTAAAATCTTACCCTGGCAACAGCCACAAGAACAGCTCAGCACTGCCTCTGGGGTGGTCCTGAGTCAGATCTGCCCGAGGCACCCAGAGACCACTCTCACCTTCTGCTCTCCTGCTCCCTTCCCCCATCCCTTTCTCCCTCTTCTAGGCTCAGAAAGATGCTCTCATCCCACCCAACACAGGAGTCAGCAGGGTCATGGTCTGTAATGAGTCTGTAGTATTTTCAACATCAGAATTAGTTGACCCCTGAACAAAACAAGGGTTACGGGCACTGACCCTCTGAAAAAAAAATCCATGTCTAACTTCTAGTCAGCTCTCTGTACCCAACCAGTCAATCCTACAGGAAATCAACCTTTAATATTCATTGGGAGGACTGAAGCTGAAGCTTGAATACTATGGCTGCCTGAGGCAATGAGCCAACTCATTGGGAAAGACTCTGATGCTGGTAAAGATTGAAGGCAGGAGAAGAAGGGGATGACAGAGAATGCAATGGTTGGATGGCATCACCGACTCAGTAAACATGAGTTTAGCAAACTCCACAAGATAGTGGAGGACAGGGAAGCCTGGTGTGCTGCAGTCCACAGGGTCACAAAGAGACAGACGTGACTGAGCAACTGAACAACAATTTATAATCAGCCCTCTATACCCACAATTTCCCTGTGTCCACAGTTTGGGATCCGAGGAGTCAAGCAAAATGGCTCGTGCACCGCTGGAGCATCTACAGCTACAAAGGTCCATGGTTAAGTGAGACCTCATGTTCAAGCGCATGTTGTGCAAGGGTCCCACTGGATTTTCCAGCTTCTTAAGGCCTGAAACAGCCATGAGCAAACGCAGAAATGCCTTCCCGTTAGCAACCCTCCCCATGCAGAAGTGTGATCCTCAACAGAAAAGTGACTTGGGGCTACTGTATTTGGGAAGAACATGATTTTGCTAAAGGAACTAGTCAGAAAGCTCCTCAGCCTATTTAACTAGGGTTCTGCTTACAAACTCCTCAAAAACTCATTTCACAAAGTGAAACAGAGCTGTGTCCATGGTCTCTGCAAATTCCAAGAGTGTTACAAAAATCACTGCTTCTGCTGGGAGTGTCGTGATGGTGCACAGGATCCCCACCAGATACAAGGTTTCCTGGGACACTTCGGAGCCTGTAAGGCCCAGGCCACTGGGAGGGAACATCACACCTGCACATTTACTCACGTCCTCGGACTCGAACACATGGCAAATCATCTTATACTGCTTCTTCCCCTCCTGGGCCCCAGGGGTGGTCTCGATACAGTCCTGGGAGGCGGAGCGCGGCATGCGGCGTCTGGCCATCAGCACCACGATGTTCCCGATGTCTGCGATGTAGGAGATGGTGCGCAGGGCGTGGTCCATCATGGTCTCCTGCCGGGAGAAGGGGAGAGGGCTTACATTATGGGGAACGAGCCCTAGAAACACCCGAGGTCGGGGCTCCCATCATGGTCTCCTGCCAAGAGAAGGAAGGAGGGCCCAGGTTACAGGGATTGAGACCTAGAAACACCCGAGTTAGGGCTTCTCAGCCTCCACATTCCTGAATTTGGGGCTGGAACATCCTATATTTCGGGGTGTCCTGGGCCTTGTTGGGTGTTCAGCAACACCCCTGCCCACCACACTAGACACCAGTGGCATCCTTGACATTTGGGGCTGGACTGTCCTGTATTGTGGGGTATCCTGGGCACTGTAGGACAATCAGAAACATCCCTGCCCCACCCCCACCAGACACCAGTGGCATCTCCTCATCCCAAGCTGTGATGACCACCCAGATTTCCAGCTGTAGCCACTGGGCCCTAAGGGAGAGAGTCTTCCCGGTAGAGAACCACTGACCCCATGGACAGAGCACTTTAGGGTGGTGATTCTTTACAGTCAAGGTGATCTGCCTTCACCTTAGCCTCACAGCTTCCAAAATGATGCTCCTGGGGGCGAGATGTGGGTGGGGGTCCTGTTCAGGGGAACAGCAGCAGCTGAGGCCTGTCCCCACCCAACCAGAGGCTGTCTCTATCTGTCTGATGAAGGGTTCCCTCCTTGAGAGGCGGGTGCCTGCTGAGCTGAGGAGGAAGGCTTCAGAGCCAGTGTTGTCCAGAGACAGTCCCTCCCATGGAGCTGAGCAGCCCAGGCCAGGCGGGGACCCCAAGGCAGCCCGCCTGACACTGCTGGACAGGTCTCTGCAGCCCTTCAACTCTCCTCAGGGCCCTGGAGGGTACGTTGCTCTTGATGGCCTTTGCCGCCTGGCAGGAATCTGCATGTCCCAGCAAGGCTGCACACAGAAGCCCTCAGAATCTAACCAGCTGGTCTTTTATGCCTTTGTCCTCTTTCCATAAAAGAAAATAGGGTCCTTCTGTCGCCTCCATGGCCTCTGACTTCCTCATAGAAGGCACTTTGCATTCCTGCCTCCCTGGCTCCACTATAATTTCTGGTCAAGACTGTAGGGGTAGGTTAAAACCATAGGAGCCCCCTTCCAGGAAGGGACGCTGCAAGGGGACAGGTGGGGGTGGTTCTCAGCATATCTCAATTTCTGGCCACTTTCAGAAACACCTGAATCAACCCCCAGGTGTCAGAATGTGCTCCGCCC
The DNA here is from genome assembly GCA_006408695.1 of Aepyceros melampus. Lineage (NCBI taxonomy): Eukaryota > Metazoa > Chordata > Mammalia > Artiodactyla > Bovidae > Aepyceros > Aepyceros melampus. Next base: position 294,870 of record SJXQ01008956.1, on the reverse strand, counting down.
CCAACTCTGAGTGCATGTCAACAGCCACCAGATGGTCCTGCCCAGTCCCTGGGGGCAGGAGTGTGACCACAGGTGTCCCAGTCAGCCCTCTGCAGAGTGTGTGGGCAGAGAAGAGTGTGGGGTGAGCTGGAGGACAGAAGTGACAAAGCCTCAGTGCCCTCTGGACAGAGCCCCTCGCCCATGGGAGGAGAAGACGCCAGGAGGCCCACGGTGGCTGTGATGTGGCCAGAACACTAGACGAGAACTCGAGGACTGACACGGAGAAAATGGGGCCTCAGGAAGAGCACAATGGGACAAACATCCAGCAAAGACAGACACTCAAAACCACGGCATGGGCCTGACCCTTACCCAGGGGGCGGGCCTGGCCAACAGGGGTCTGAGCAGTGGCTGCACAGAGCATGGCCACGATGCTGTGGCCACCAGGATGGGGAGCCCATGTGGATTAAGGCCTGACCTTGAGTGAGCAGTTCAGTTCAGTTCAGTCGCGCAGTCGTGTCCGACTCTTTGCGACCCCATGAATCGCAGCACGCCAGGCCTCCCTGTCCATCACCAACTCCCGGAGTTCACTCAGACTCACGTCCACTGAGTCTGTGATGCCATCCAGCCATCTCATCCTCGGTCGTCCCTTTCTCCTCCTGCCCCCAATCCCTCCCAGCATCAGGGTCTTTTCCAATGAGTCAACTCTTCGCATAAGGTGCCCAAAGTACTGGAGCTTCAGCTTCAGCATCATTCCTTCCAAAGAAATCCCAGGGTTGATCTCCTTCAGAATGGACTGGCTGGATCTCCTTGCAGTCCAAGGGACTCTCAAGAGTCTTCTCCAACACCACAGTTCAAAAGCATCAATTCTTCGGCGCTCAGCCTTCTTCACAGTCCAACTCTCACATCCATACATGACCACAGGAAAAACCATAGCCTTGACCAGACGGACCTTAGTCGGCAAAGTAATGTCTCTGCTTTTGAATATACTATCTAGGTTGGTCATAACTTTTCTTCCAAGGAGTAAGCGCCTTGAGTGAGCAGGCAAAGGAAATGGCGACTTCTGGCCAGTCCACTCTCAGGAGCTGATGCCCCGTCCCAGAGCCCCGTTCAGACACCAAAGACCCAGCAGGAGGGAAGAGAGGAGGGATGAAAGGGAGTTCTGAGTTTCCCCATCTGTCCTCCATAGGGCCCCACACCAAGCTCTCCTCTGAGAGTCAATGGGGCTCCGAGATGCTTGGAAATGTGTCCAGCCCTCAGATTCTCAGGGATGGGCCCCATTCCCAGTCCCCGGGGCTGCAGTCCCCTGCAGGAGCATCAGCGAGAGGAGGTGGTGCAAAGATGGACTGACACCATCTGCAGAAAGGCCTGCCCACAGGTGGCCCTCGGCTCATCTGGAAACCTGGACTTCCGGAGGGTACCCCACCCAACGTGGTAAGAGACGCTCACCACGCCTGAGGCATCTGGTCCAGTGAGCTCCAGCCTGAACCTCACTGCTGTCCGGAGTCTGAGACTCTGGTGGGTGGCAGGCAGGACAGATGGCCATGTGACCAGCCCCCACAGAGGACACTGGGAGCTGATGCTCTCTAGCTTCCTGACAACCCACACTTGACTTGTGTGATCAGAGCTTGTGGCCAGAAAGTTCAGCTCATCCTGAGTGACCCCACTGAGAAGGACTCAGGGTTTCCCCAGGCTCAGCCCCAGGCATCCTCCTCTTTGCTGACTCTGTTATGTGCCCTGGTGCTCAGTGAATTTCAGGCTTGAGTGCAACCATATTTCGAATCCTGGGAGGCCTCTTATCACCTTATGGACCCTGTGGTGGTTTTGAGGACCCCAACAGGTGGGTGGATGAGGGATGAGGCCAGAAGGAGGAGCTAGCCCAGATCATTTGCCCACGAAACATCAGGAAACAAAGTCCAAAGCGGTGAAGTGTCCTACACCTGACCCACTCAGGTAGCTCCCTGTTGTTGTTTAGTTGCTAAGTCATGTCTGACTCTTTGCAACCCCATGGATTGCAGCATGCCAGGCTCCTCTGTCCTTCACCATCTCCCAGAGTTGCTCAAACTCATGTCCATCAAGTCAGTGATGCTATCTAAACATCTCATCCTCTGTTGTCCCCTTCTCCTCCTGCCCTCAATCTTTCCCAGCATCAGGGGCTTTTCCAATGAGTCGACTCTTACCAGGTGGCCAAAGGATTGGAGCTTCAGCTTCAGTCCTTCCAATGAATATTCAGGGTTGATTACCTTTAGTATTGACTGGTTTGATCTCCTTGCAGTCCAAAGAACAGACTCTCAAGAGTCTTCTCCAGCACCACAATGAGACACTTGCTCCTTGGGAGGAAAGCTGCTGCTAAGTTTCTACAGTTGTCTGACTCTTTGCGACCCCATGGACTGTAGCCCGCCAGGCCCCTCAGTCCATGGGTTTCTCCCGGCAAGAATACTGGAGTGGGTTACCATGCCCTCCTTCAAAGGATCTTTCTGACCCAGAAATCGAACCCAAGTCTCTTATGTCTTCTGCATTGGCAGGGAGATTCTTTACTACTAGGGCCACCTGGGAAGCCCATGACAAACCTAGACAGTGTATTAAAAACCAGAGATATCACTTTGCTGATAAAGGTCCATCTAGTCAAAGGTATGATTTTTCCAGTAGTCATGTACAGATGTGAGATTTGGACACTAAAGAAGACTGAGCACCAAAGAATTGATGCTTTCGAATTGAGTTCTCGCCAGGTGGAAGGTCCCATGGGGGAACTTGGACTCAAAGGTCAGAGGGACAAGGCCTAGTTCTGGCCACCTGGGGACAGACCCATGAGGAGGAAGGGCCTCTATGATCGATCGGCAAGGGAAGGCCGTGGCAGGAGCCACATCCAAGTGTCACTCCTGCTCCAAGACACACATGCTGCTGCCATTTCTGTCCCCAGACAGCCATCAGGATGTGCCACCCACTGGGCCTTGAGAAGTTAAGCCAGCTCATCCGCTGTGTAAGAGCCATCCTATGCCCTTCTCAGCTTCGTAGCAAGGACATGGTCCACACTAGGAGACAGCAAGGGAGGCAGCACACTGAGGGTGTCGGGAGCTGGATCCTCACTGGACTGAGGCTGTATGAGGAATTGGGGGCCAGTAAGCAGGACCCTATGGAGCTAGGCTCCAATACGAGGCACATTTATAAACTCCTGGCTTTTAAAAAGAGTACTGTCCAGCTCGGTTCATTTCCAGGGCCCAGGATCAATAGCCTCTCAGCATCAACAGGCACAGCCAGCACCCAGGTCTCGTTTCTGTATGTCACTCCCCAGGGACATGAACCAAGGTTCCTCGGAGAGCGGCCAGTTCCAGGCCTGAAGTGGGAGTACAAGGAGGTCTAAGAACATCTCAGTGTCTCAGGAATGCCATCCGAGACCGAGGGCAGGGTTCCAGGATGGCCCAGGCAAGCACCCAAGAGAACAACAACGGTAGGGTTATGTGAGGTGAAAGTCTTAGACACTAAGTCGTGTCCGACACTGTGGACCCCATGGACTATAGCCTGCCAGGCTCCTCTGTCCATGGGATTATCCAGACAAGAATACGGGAGAGAGTTGCCATTTCCTTCTCCATGGGATCTTCCCAACCCAGGGATAGAAGGTGGGTCTCCCACACTGCAAGCAGATTCTTTATTATCAGAGGCACCAGGGAAGCCCATGGGGGAGGGCGGTTATAACATAAGTTTAAGAAAAGTTCAGAAGTCCACAGTGAGAAGGAAGAAAAGAAAAGAGGGGAAAAGAAAAAGGAAGCTCTTATACACAGAGCACATTAGATAGCAAAATTCAGAACGGAGTAAGAAAATCACTAGTTTGCGTTTCCGACATTGTAACCGAGTCCAACAAGGTCATCACTGGATCTGACACCACTGGCCACAGGGAGCTGGGGAACTGGCTGCTCACACGCCTGGTGTCACCACCCGGACCACTTGCCAAGGGCAAGAAGCAGGGGGCCGTCACCCCGGCATCTGGCCAGCCTCTCCTATTTGTCCCCAGAGTGAGCCGGACCGTCCACATCTGTCCACAGCTGCCACTCTCCCTCCCTCCCTCCCTTAGGCTCTGCACAGCTCATCCACCCGTGGCCCAGTCCCCCAGCTCCCGGCCCCTCCATCTGGCTTTCTTGCTCCCACAATAGCAGGCTCACGCAAAGACCCAGGCACAGGAAGACTAGCAGGATTGAGTCAGACACAAGCTGGGCACATGGTTCACAGGCAGGAGACCTCAGGACCCTCTCCACTGGAGCACCTGCACCGCCACGCTGGGGACCAAGGGTGGCCCGGTCTCCGCCCTCCAGCTCCATCTCCCAGCCTGGTGCACAGAGGCCTCGAGAGGGCCGTTGGGAACCCTGAGGGTGAGCACAGGACTCCTGCTCCCCCACCCCCGGCTCCCCTTCATCATGTCTCTATTTCATGCCCGCTGCTGCTACACCTGATCACCAGCCTCACCCGACCAGCCCAAGGCTGCTGCCCACCCCAGAGAGCTCACTCTATATTCCATGGCAGGGGCCGAGGGACTGTCCCAAGGACATGGTCTCAGCCCTGCAGAGGGGGTCTGCAGCTCGACCTGGCTCTCCTGGGAGTTCCTGAGCACGATTTTAAAACCCCTCATCTCCCCAGGCTCACCTGTGTGTCCGCATTTAACACCTTGATCCTCTGGGTGGAGATGAAGAGATCCACTTCCGTCAGCGTCTGGGCATCTCCCTCAGAATTCTAAGAAAGGATGGTGGAGACTATTACAAACCTTAGAAAAAAAACTAATTCAGACAAAGGCCTGACAATCTCATGCAGGACCCCGAGCGCCCCTAGAGGGAGAAGCTCGTCGGCAGAAGCAGCCATGGGAGTCTAAACGCGGGCTTCCGAGCCCATCTCCGCTAAGTGAGCTCTTGGGGCGGTTTGCACAGGACGGCAGGGGGACTGCTTCCAGGAGGCTGAACAGGAGGGGGCCGGATGCTGGGGGGGCTTGTGCCGCAGCATCCAGAGCGCAGTCCCCGACTCCAGGAGAAGCAAGCCTGCCTGCCCAACCTCTGGAACACAGCAGAAACACCAAGTCTGGTACTAGAGCTACATTTCTTGGATTCAGGATTACAAGTATCGCCAGAAAAGGCAGGGGATGGATTTTTCACACTGGTGGAAATGCATATCTGCATTTTCTTCTGGTTTAAAGGCACAGTTGTGTCAATGACTGTGTCAACTCCCCCACCCTTCCCCCGCCATCTTCCAAAAACCCTAAGGGGGCAAGATCTCTACCGGAACGGGCGCTGCCCTCACAGGACACTGGAGAAGCCACCCCACAGATGCCTGTTCTCTCCTGGGTATGCCCACTGTATGGCCCCTAGTGATGCGTAAAGGAATGTCCTGGAAGCTGAGTGCATGCTCAGGGACTGGTCCGAACCAAGACAGCCGGTCACAGGGGAATCTTAATAACTCCTGTGCATGGCGATTATACTGGCAAGCCCCTGTGGTGGGGACTCTGCTGGGGACCCTGCTTCCTCACAGGGACCTTCCCATTGTTGTTGGCCTGGCCAGCTGCAGGCAGACCAGTGAAGGGGCCCTTGGCAATGACCCTAAGCATCTTCCTGGCCAAGAGAAAGAACAATCCTTTGTGGAGGTCATCGCTGGCCTTGGCTGGCCGCTGAGGTCTGCTCTGCCTATGCCCAACCCCTCTGGGTTCTCTAGACCCATAGAGAAGGCTGGGGTCCACACTGACCATCCTACTCCAGCTGCCCAAGATGGGCGGGCATCTCCTTGGGGACGGCACATCCCACTGCAGGTCTTCAAGGCCAGGCCTTCTCTGCTGTGCCTGGGGGGCACCCAGCACAAAGCGGCTGGAGCAGAGGGGTGTGTGTGAGGTCCTGCCTTTCCTGCAGCTGGAGAAACCCAAAGAGGGGCCACTGGGCAGATAGCAGGCATCATGGGGCCGGAGGGACAATGTCTCACTGCAGCAGGAGGGAGCCCCTGGCAGGGTCCTTGGCCATGTCACCAGAATGTGGTGTCCAGGTGGGCACAGGGGACTGACTCCTGATGCCCAAGCAGAGCCAGGGCCCAGCCAGTCCCTTGGACACCGAGCATGGGATACTTCCTGAAGTGGGAGGATGGTTAGAACACACCCAGCATCACCGACCAGACTGCTGACAAAGAACTGAAGGTTGACCCGAGATTTTTAAAAGCCTGCCCACGCTCCAGAAATTTTCTCCATAGAGAAAGGGTCCCCTGGGCAGACAGCACTTCTCTTCATCCCGATTCAGTAAATTAAACTTCATGAGTCTTTAAATATCAGGGCGATTTAATTAACTCTGTACAGGGGGCCTAGGCACTGAACGCATCACACGGTCACATCAGAGCCACACTTTACAATGTCTACACAAACCGGCCACATTACACATGGCAGTGACCATGCTTTAGCTCACGGAGACTCAAAAAAGGAAATGAAAAAGGACAACAATTAAACGCTTCTGTGAGTGGGTGGTTTTTCACTCAAAAGTCTAGCACTGACCTACCAAGAGAATAGAAAATGGGTTTGCCACATCATTTCTGCTCCTAGGGCCCTCCCTGCCCCCTCCCTGCCCCCTCCCAGTGCACAGGACAAGCTATAGACACACACGTAAATCCCACATCCTACACACCGCTTTCTTCTTGATTTTGGCAGCCTTTTGCATCCTCTGAGCAGCATGAAAGAGAAAGAAAAACAGGTGGGCGCAAAGTGAGCTGGGTTGCTCTGTCCTCTCCTGACCAGCACAGGGGGCTCATGTCTGGAGCTCCTTTCCCTCAGTTGAAGAGCATGACCAGGATTGGGGGGGGGCTGGGCTGCAGCGGCACAGACGTCCACAGACCCCCAACTGCCCAGAGGGGCACGTCTTCAGAGCACCTTTCCTCTCTCCTGACCCTGTTATCTTTGTTGACGAGGTCCTGCCCTCCTGCCCCCGAGCCTGGCCACACCCACACTTCGAACCCAGGTGATCCAGTCAACAGCCACCCGGAGCTGCAGGTACATCAGAGCTTTTCTTGAGGTCATAAATTTAAATAAAACATATGACTTTGTTTGTTTGTTCCCCTTCCTGCAAGGACCCTGGAACTATAGATACACAGACTGTCAAAAAGGAACTAGAGGCTACACACACACACGTGACTGGAACACTTCAGATCAATCACATTCTCAAATTGCATGTCCAGGGGGCCCAGTGGCAGGTCCTCATTAAGGAGCCTCTGCGCCCCGAGCCCCCATCTCCCTCGGCCCCGCCAGGCACCTCAGACGCTCCCGCTCTTGCACCCAGGGCTGGCGGGCGGGTCACAGCTGGATAGAGGGCTGTGTCGCCCACCCCCTCCAGTGCTCCCTGTAGGGAACCCGGCTGTCCTGGGCCTCCCATACCTTGACCCGGCTGACAGCCTCCTGTGCCTGCATCATTCTGATGTTTTTGGATGGGTTTCGCTCCGAAAGCAGCTGCGTGGAGCCCAGGTAGTTGGCTGCAAAGATGATCCCGTCGATGAGGTCTTCTGGCTCACAGGGCCCTGGAACTGAGGAGGGACAGCTGTCAACTTCTGAGAGCACGCAGGGGCAAGGCAGCAGGGCCAGGGGCCTTCAGGCAAGGGTAGGAGTCCTGCCCCCATCACCCCACAGCACACAGAGCAAGTAACTGCACCCCAGCCAGGAAACCCTGCATGCCCCAGGAGGACAACGCCAGGCCAGGCAGCTGTACCCCAGACACTCAGGCCTCCAAGGGGATAGTGGTGTGCTACAACCCCAGGGCGCCCTTTCCCAAACATCTCCTGATCAGCCCCGAGCCCTGGGACTCCAGACAGCCCACCAGGTTTCAGTGATGGGAATGCCCACCAGGCTCCAGTTGTGTGCCCTGGGGCTCCCGCAGGCCTGCAGCCCCTCACAAGCCAGTCTGGCTCCTCCTGCTCCACGCGCCCCAGTCCAGGCTGGGTGACGTGGTCTCTGTTCCACCGGCTGCCTCAAGACCAGAGCTATCAACAGCAAGATCTGGAATATTCCATCTCTGAGCTGTTTAATGTGGGAACCGGTGGCCTCACCTGGCTTTTGAGAACTTGAACATGTTGGCTAGTGTGACAGAAGAATTGAATTTTAAAATCTATATGCAATCCTAACTAACTGACATGTCAACAGCCACAGGAAGCTGTGGCTTGCATCCTGGACAGGCCACTCCTAGGCCACTCCGCTTCTGCCAGTGTCTCCACCCCAGATATCCGGGGTCTATGGACTGAGCTGGGGGGCACTGAGCAGGTTGTCACCCAAGACGAAGGCTCCACTTCACTAACCCACCCTCAGGCCGACACTGGACTCAGGGCAGGACTCCACACTTACTCTCTGCAATGTTTGCTCTCTTTAAACCTCAGGAGAAGAGCCTGCATGTGTGTCTGGGATGCCTGGAGGAAAGCTGTAAGCTTCACTCTCACTCCAACAAACCAGCTCCATGGGCTTGAGATCAAACCTCCAAAACTGGTCACAGTGAGTGCCCACTGGCCTGAAGACCCATATCTAGGCTCACCCAGCAGACACACACACTGGAAAACCACGGATGAAAAAGGGACGACTGTCTTTTCACACCAGAGCAGCAGCTTCTGCAATAAGGCTAATTCTACGACGCACTTCAGAACAAGGTGAGGGTTCTGAAGTCTAAGAGGAACCTAATGTTAATAGGGAGTTTTCTGAGTGGCACTAGAGGTAAAGAACCTCCCTGCCAATGCAGGAGGTGCCAGAGATGTGTGTTCGATCCCTGGGTCGAGAAGATCCCCTAGAGGAGGGCATGGCAACCCATTCCAATATTCTTGCCCAGAGCATCCCATGGACAGAAGAGCCTGGTGGGCTACAGTGCATGGGTCGCAGAGAGTTGGACATGACTGAAGCAACTTAGCATGTACACATGCAGTGTTATTAGGTCCTGACTCAGGAATGCCCCAGGGCAGTTTCTGTCCTGATGGCATAGAACTGGGGGCCCTGGCATCATGACACACCAGGGACTCCCTTTCTCCCACTGACCCTGACATCCTCCCGTCAACAGCCCCCAGAGGATGCACCTAGGGGCCCCCATGGCTTCCTCCAGGAAGCTCTGATTGCCTGTGTGGAAGCCTCAGCCAGATCCTCTGAGAGCAGCTCCACAACCAGGGGTCAAATCAGGCTGCTTGTTCCATCTCAGGTGCCTTGGGCTCTGCTCTGAAGTTGAACAACCTTCTCCCAGCTGGGCAGGGCTGGGGGTTC
>SJXQ01008956.1:244500-285396 GCA_006408695.1 Aepyceros melampus | reverse complement strand
AGGCAGGGCTGGGGGCTCCAGGGGAGGGGTAATGGGAGGGGGAAGGCACTGGGGGGTGGGGAGGACTCTTCCCTGTCCATCCATCAGCCACCTGGTCCACACACAGGCACATATGGCCTGTCATGACCCAGGCAGAGGCAGAATTCACTTCCAACAGAGGGAAGAGGGCATCCAGCTCAGGCATTAATAGTAGCCTCCGCCCCGACCCTCAGTGCTCCTGACTGGGGCACTTCCGTTTTTACCACCTCATGCCTCCTGCGCCCCAGTGAGCATGGTCCCCAAGGTCCATCTTATTGGTGAGTGAAGTGAAAGTCACTCAGTTGTATCTGATTCTTTGTGACTCCATGGACTATATAGTCCATGGAATTCTCTAGCCCAGAATACTGTACTGGGTAGCCGTTCCCTTCTCCAGGGGATCTTTCCAACCCAGGGATTGAACCCAAGTCTCCTGCATTGCAGGCAGATTCTTTACCAACTGAGCTATCAGGGGAACCCTTGCTGACCAGTAGATGGCGTCACTCTGTTCTCAGGGAAAGTCCAGGTGGTCCCAGGAGCCCTGGGGTCATGCTTGCCCAGCATCCCCAGACAGTGCTCAGGGTCTGGTCCTCAGCAAGTGTGGGATGGGTGAAGGATCACGTTATACTCCGTGCACCCCCCCATCTCTGGGGATGGAGATAGACCTGAAGTCTCTGTCTTTAATGCTCCACTTGCCAGTTCCCCAGGGTGGTCAGCTCCCAGACATTTTCTATCTCACCCCACACCCCAGAGTTGCCTTACTAAAGGCTGGCCCCATCTGGGTGCCCACAAGATCTGGGGCCCATCGGGGGCACAGACTTCTTATGTGAAGGCACCCAATTCCAGGCTGCGGGGTCCACCATCCACACCCATGGACACCTGCTCCCCAGGAAAAGGCCAGTGAAGGACTGGGGGCTTTGTTACAAGGCCAGCAGACAGTCCCCCTCCATGGCGAGGTCATGCACTCCTGCCTTGCTCTTTCTTCAAATAGGAAATACCACACACAACAGTACTTCCCACACCAGCCTGCCATTCAGACACCCACTCAGCCCCATACACATTAGGAAGCACCAAGGAGTGGCCAGTAGGAGAGGGGGTATTTCAGCTTCACAGACACAGCTCTCAACTCCAATCACCAAACGCAGGAGCAAGGATTAACCAGCTTCATTCTAAGACTGAAGCAGCTGGCCCTGTGTGTTTGAGTATAAAGTTATTTTGAATATAAACTTATTTTGAGTATAGTCATTTTGTTCAACTCCTGAACGAACACACAGCTGAGCCCACTAGAGGGAGACAGAACAACACAACACCAGACAGAATCTGTGTCCCCAGAAAGAATTTCTCCTACTAACTCCCTTTGCATGACGCACATGTACACGCGTGTATCAGAATGCTGCTGCTCAGCCTGGATATGAGAACAGGTGCCCGTGTGCTCCATGCTGGAGGGAGCCTTCATGTGAAACACCTGCTGGGGAACCAGAGGCCCCAGTGGCTTCTCTGAACAGGGAAGGAGTGGGAGGTGCCCAGAGCCATATCTTGGAGCCCGGGCCATGCTACCTTGGAGGGATTATCCTAAAGGGAGGGGGTGGACAAGGCTTCCAGGAGCATGGCCCCAAGCTGTCTCATTTAGCTGTGCCTGCTGACCCTGGAGGTCATGGAAGGGGTGGCTGGGGAGGCCAGAGCACAGCCTCAGTTGGGAAAGGGAGTGTGAGCACAAAAAGCCACCAAGTGTAGCCCCCAGCCCAACACACTAGATCCCCTGCTCCATCAAGCCCCCATCAAACCTGTGAAGCAGATTTCAGTGTTCTAGTTTTATAAAGAAGGACAGTCTACGTGGAGTCAAATATTTTGCCCAAGATCACTGTCACTGATCTGGGCACAAAGCATTTCTAAGCCCCTCTCCTCAACAAGCCACAGAGGGAGAGGAGAGAGATCCTCAGGTTGAGGCAAGAGCAGGTGCAAAGGCCCTGAGGTGGCACAGAGGGTGCAAATTGCTGGAGCAGGGGGTGGGCCAATGGCTAGGATAAAGTGGAGGTTGTAAAGCAAGTACCAGCCAGATGTCAGAACTCTGGGGCCACACTCAGGACTGTCACTACAGGGTATCCGTCAGGAAACCTTTGCAGAGTAACTAAGGCAGCAGATAGACAAACAGCAGAGGGGAAGGAGAGAGAAGAGCTGGGAGGTTACTGCAGGAGTCCTAGCAAGTAAGTGATGATAATGATGGTGATGATATAGCGGTGATGGTGGTGCTGGTAGAATGAAGATGGTGATGGTGGTGGCGGTGGTGGTGGTGATGGTGGTGTGGAATAGGACAAATGGATAGCAACAGACTGATTCACCCAGAAGGTTCAATCAGCAAGACTTGGAAGGGGCCTGGAGAAGGAAGGCTGGAAAGCCAGCTATAGACAAGGCTGGATAGATGGAGCTACTATTACTCCACTGAGGAGAGAGCCCTGGGAGAGGGTAGCAGGGCTTCTGAGGAAATTTAGTGGAAGGAGCCCAGAGGTCCCCAAAAGAAACTCAGGAGCCCTGGAGAAGTGCATGTAAAGTGCTGAGGAAGTGGCAAGTAAAGCTGCAGGCATGCTCTGCCCAGAAGTCCTCTGTCTAAAGTAACACACACTTGATCACCAGGACACACCCAAAAGGCTGCTTATTGCTGTGCCAACCATAAATCCCAAATTTAATAACCACCTATCCATCAATCCAGGGGTGCTGATTAATACCACATCATACAGCCACATCACTGACATCCTGCGTTGCCATCTGAATAAGCAGGTGAAGCTACAATTGCTGTCTCTGCCAAGAAATGAAATCTACCAGGAAGTGAGGGAGGAAGTGCAGATCCAGGTGGCCAGTGCAACATCTAATTTAAGGAAAAGGTCTAAAATCAACTACACTGCAATAAAATATTTTGTAAACGTTCTATACATTTGCTATTATTTTCTCCCATTCAGAAGGCTGTCTTTTCACCTTGCTTATAGTTTCCTTTGTTGTACAGAAGCTTTTGATTTTAATTAGATCCCATTTGTTTATTTTTGCTTTTATTTCCAGTATTCTGGCAGGTGGATCATAGAGGATCCTGCTGTGATTTATGTCAGAGAGTGCTAATGATGTGGATGAAGCTGGAGCCGATTATACAGAGTGAAGTAAGCCAGAAAGAAAAACACCAATATAGTATACTTACACATATATATGGAATTTAGAATGATGGTAATGATAAACCTGTACGCAAGACAGCAAAAGAGACACAGATGTATAGAACGGCCTTTTGGACTCTGTGGGAGAGGGAGAGGGTGGGATGAGTTGGCAGAGTGGCAGTGTAACATGTATGATATCATAAGTGAAACAAATCACCAGTCTAGGTTTGATGCAGGATGCTTGGGACTGATGCACAGGGATAATCCAGAGAGAAGGTGTGGGGCGGGAGGGGGGAGGTGGGGGTCGGGATTGGGAGTTCATGTACACTCGTGGCTGATTCATGTCAATGTATAGCAAAATGAATACAGTATTGTAAAGCAAAACAAACTAAAAAATAAAAATCAATGAAAAAAAAAAAGTTCTATACATAGACTTACATGGGCTTCCCTGGTGATGCTAGTAAAGAACCCGCCTGCCGACGCAGGAGACATAAGAGATGTGGGTTCAATCACTAGGTCAAGTAGATCCTCTGGAGGAGGGCATGGCAACCCACTCCAGTATTTCTGCCTGGAGAATCCCATGGGCAGAAGAATCTGGCAGGCTATAGTTCATGGGGTCACAAAGAGTCAGACATGTTTGAAGCGACTTAGCACATAGACTTACATACACCCAGAAAATTTCTGGCAGGATTCATAAGAAATTTGACAGTGGCCTCCAGCACAGATAGGGATTAGGGGTCTGGGCCATACAGATAGAAAGGGGGAAAGCACACAGGGATTTCTGGGGTAGAAATAATTTTGCATTCTTATGACACTTGGCATGGTCCAAGCACTATTCAGAAAAAGCTTGACAAACCTCTGCTGCTGCTGCTAAGTCACTTCAGTCGTGTCTGACTCTGTGCGACCCCATGGACGGCAGCCCACCAGGCTCCCCTGTCCCTGAGATTCTCCAGGCAAGAGTACTGGAGTGGGGTGCCATTTCCTTCTCCAATGCGTGAAAGTGAAGTCGCTCAGTCATGTCCGACTCTTCATGACACCATGGACTGCAGCCTACCGGGCTCCTCTGCCCATGGGATTTTCCAGGCAAGAGTACTGGAGTGGGGTGCCATTGTGAATGCCCTAGTTTTAAAACATGTCCAAGCCCCATTCACACTGACCAAACGGAGTCCTGGAGACAAGATCTAACATGGTTTTGTCTGTTTCTAACAAGGACAAGTCTTTTGGGTCTTCCTGAGAGTTGGACTGTGAAGAAGGCTGAGCGCTGAAGAATTGATGCATTTGAACTGTGGTGTTGGAGAAGACTCTTGAGAGTCCCTTGGACTGCAAGGAGATCCAACCAGTCCATTCTGAGGAGATCAACCCAGGATTATCTTTGGAAGGAATGATGCGAAAGCTGAAACTCCAGTACTTTGGCCACCTCATGCAAAGAGTTGATTCATTGGAAAAGACTTTGATGCTGGGAGGGATTGGGGACAGGAGGAGAAGGGGACGAGAGAGAATAAGATGGCTGGATGGCATCATTGACTCGATGGACGTGTGTCTGAGTAAACTCTGGGAGTTGGTGATGGACAGGGAGGCCTGGTGTGCTGCGATTCATGGGGTCGCAGAGTCGGACATGACTGAGCGACTGAATTGAACTGAACTGAACTGAACTGAAGCCCTGTCTAGGATGCTCTGCTCCCTCCTGACTCCCATCCTTGGGCCAACAGCACCCTGGACCAACGAGGCCCCCGTGTCCACCCAGGCCTGCTCTGGGCTTGGGAGCACTGCCCTGTCACAGGCTAATGGGGAAGAGGTGAGCGCTGCCTTCTGCTTAGGAGTCTTATCTGGAAAGGTTCACCCCAATTATTTACTCTAAGAGCAAATCAAGGCTCAGATCTGAAGTGTCCACTGTATGAAAACACCCAAATGGCTTCATCACCACCGTGAGGACCCCTCAGGTAAGGAATTTGAGGACTTCAGTTTCCCAGGTTTTTTAGTTCTTTACTTAAAAGAAAACCAGGATACCAAAGGTTTACATTATTTATTTCTGACGATCAATTAACCTTGCTCCCATAAACATTCATAAAAATTAATTACCAGTTTATTGAAAGAATTAATAAAATTGACACCATTGATTGTAACCCTCTAGCAAGAGCAGGAATAGGCCTCCAGACAAAGAGAAAGATCCTATTTTTAAGAGGTTCTTCATGTGGTTGGTCAGAGGGTATCCTAAAAGTTGTTGCCAGGGGTTCCCTGATGCCCTTCAGACAACAGCCAAGCAGGTATGTTCCCCACATCAAAACTGACAGAATGGATCAGCTGGGAGTTTCATTGAATATTAAAATGCAATTATAACCTCCTCAAAAGAGACAGGAGAGAAAAAGGAAATGAGAGTCTTTAAAGTGAAAGTGAAGTCACTCAGTCGTGTCTGACTCTTTGCGACCCCATGGACTGTAGCCTATCAGGCTCCTCCATCCATGGGATTTTCCAGGCAAGAGTGCTGGAGTGGATTGCCATTTCCTTCTCCAGCGGAACTTCCTGACCCAGGAATCGAACCCGGGTCTCCCGCATTGCAGGCAGATGCTTTACCGTCTGAGCCACCAGGGAAGCTCCAGAAGAGACTTTAAGAAAAAAAAAAAATCAGCCTGAATTTGGATGCAATTATATCCACCCTAATCAGAAGTATTAGATCACAATTAGCTGCTTATAAAGACACGGTTCAATCTATTAATTTAATCATTGGTGTCATGTGTGAGGCCATTACTGAAGGTGTAATTAAATGGGATGTTCCATGTGTGTGAGTACTAAGTTGCTCAGTCGTGTTTGACTCTTTGCAACCCTGTGGACCCTAGCCCACCAGACTCTTCTGTCCAGGAGATGTTCTAGGCAAGAACACTGGAGCAGGTTGCCATGCCCTCCACCAGAGGATCTTCCCAACCCAGGGATCGAACCCATATCTCTTACATCTCCTGCATTGACAGGTGGGTTCTCTACCACTAGCACCACCTGGGAAGCCTGAGATCTTCTACTGTTTCCTAATCAACTGGACTTCCCACAGATGATGTGGGCCCTCACACCTTGCCTTATTAGAGAACTGCTCCCCTGAAAGGGGTGCTTTATGCACAATCTTTGTAGGAGAAAACCAGAAGTCAAAGTCCCATTTGCATTGACATAAAAATGCAACTGCCCCCTCAGAGAGAAAATTCAGTCACTTACCAGCCACAAAGCTGGGAAATGATGCCACCTTCTTTGTCTGTTAGGAAATATGAAAACACACACATACAACAGTTGTAAGCAGGTGACCCATAAAATCTAAGCTGACACCATAATGTGACAAGTTTGATCCCATGAGTGACCAGTCTCCCCCAAGAAATCAGCTCCTTATACCAAAGCAGTGTCTTTCGAGCTCTATATGTTTGAGTGGGGTGCCTGTTAACAATTCTCATGGGAAAACCTGGGGTACAAAAGGCTATCAGCTGAGACCTAGGGACCCCCAGACTAGCACATCACTGCTAAAAGGAAAACACCTAGTGGTTCTCCAACTGGTGGGCGTGAGAATTCCCAGACACTTCTGTCTATCTTTTGGCCACACCACACAGCAGGTGGGATCTTAGTTCCCTGATCAAGGATCAAACTTGTGCCCTCTGCAGTGGAAGGTCAGAGTCTTTACCACTGAAGGGAAGTCCCCACAAGCACATCTTTAAAAGCAAGATGAAAGAGGGACTTCCCTGGAGATCCAGGTTAGGAGTCCCCACTGGCATCAGTGACCCAGTGGACATGAGTTTGAGCAAACTCTGGGATAGTAAAGGACAGGGAAGCCTGGCGTGCTACAGTCCATAGCGTCACAAAGAGCTGGACATGACTTAGTGACTGAACAATAACAACTTGCATTGCAGGGGGCGCACGTTGATTCTTGGTTGGGGAATTAAGATCCCACATGCCGGGCGGAGCAGCCATTAATAAATACATACATAAAAATTTGTTTAAATGAAAGCAAGGTGAAGGAGATCAGACACCACTGCAGGAGTGACCACAGTTATTTCATCCAAGTTACAAAACCTCTTCCAAATCGTGCTTTCCAGATAAGGGAAACAACTTGCTTGAGGCCTCATTCTAACAACCTCCCCATCAGGGCAGTGGGAGTTTACACGGGATTGTTTTTAAAATCCACACAGTTGGTTTAGAACAGCGCTTATGGCAATTACTGTAGACATTTCTGGTTCTCACAACCTGAGGAGGAAGGTTGCTACCAGCACCGGGTTGGGAGAGGCCGGGGATGCATCTAAACATCCTGTGGTGCCAGGGACATCCCCCCCACAACAACAAAGAAGGATCTGGCCCCAGATATCCATGGTGCTACTACCCTTGAGTAATCCTGCTTTAGAACGTGATGGTCAGTGGGGTGGCCTGAGCCTCCATCAAATTGGGGAGCACAACGAGCCCCGTGCACCAGAAGCAACACAGGAGAGCATGGCGATGGGAGCCTGAGTCAATGGAAAAGGGACTTCCCTTCCTCCCCCAGGGCCACCTCCTCCTGCAGGGCCACCTGGCTTTGCTTGTCAGGACTCCCTTCTCCTAGGCATTAGGTTGGACGAGAGCACTGTCCCACCTACACGGGATGGTGAGCCGATGGGGACAGGGCAGGCAGCTCTCATGTCAAGGCCCCTGGTCAGAACTCTCACCTCCGGGATGTTGTTATTGTCAACTGGTCCATTGAGATCAGAGCGCTGTTGCTTTCTTGGCTGCTCCAAACCATTGCAAACCTGGAAACCAGGAAGTTAAAGATACAGATGAGGTCTTCACATGTTAGAAAAGAATTTTAAAATGACTCTAAAAATACTTTAAAATAAATAAAATTTAAAAATTTTAAAAGAAACCAAGATACAAAATTGGAGATATGATACAATTTTGTAAAATATATGTGTACATAGGTATGTGTGGGTGCACACAGATATAATTTAACTTTTCTGTCAATAACATGTAGACTTTCATACATCTCAAAAGTTAGGTGACTCATAGTTTCTAATTTTATTGTTTATTATTCTTTTCAACTGTGGCAAAGTGCATATGACAGAAAATTTGTGACTGTAACCATCTCTAAGTGTCCCAGTTCAGCAGCAACTAAGTACTTTCTCCTAAATGGGCAACATCACCATCCATCTCCAGAACTCTTGTCATCTGAAAAAACTGAAACTCTGTCCCCATCAAACACTAACTTCCTATTCCTGCCTCCCCCAGCCCCTGGAACCTACCAGTTATCTCTATGAATGTACTCAAAGGAACTCATATAAGTGGACTCATACAAGATTTGTATTTTTCATGACTGGTTTGCTTCACTGAGCTTCATGTCCTCAAGGTTCATTCCTGTTGAAGCAGGTGTCAGAATGTCCTTCCTTTTAAAAGCTGAATAATATTCCACCTTTTACAAAGACCACATTTTGTTCATCCATTCATCTTCCATAGACACCAGGAGAGATTCCATCTCTTGGCTTATTGTGAATAATGCTGCTACAAACATGGGTGTACAGTTACCTCTTAGAGTTCCTGCCTTCAGTTCTTTATGTATATGCATATATATGTGTGTGTGTGTATATATATATATATGTGTGTACATGTATATATATACACACCCAGAGGCACTAGTGGTAAAGACTTTGCCTGTCAATGTAGGAGACGTAGGAGATGCAGAGATGCAGGTTCAATCCTTGGGTGGGGAAGATCCCCCTGGAGAAGGAAGTGGCAACCCACTCCAGTATTCTTGCCTGGAGAATCCCACGGACAGAGGAGCCTGGCGGGCTACAGTCCCTGGGGCTGCAAAGAGTCGGACACGACTGAGCCTGAGCATTAGATGTGACAGATTAGGTACCAGCAGTAGGACTAACAGGATCATACAGTGATTTTACTTCTAATCTTTGGAGGAACTACCATATTGTTTTCCACAGCAGCTAAACCATTTTATATTTCTAGCAAGTGTCCAAAGGTTAAAATTATGTTTCTAAAAAAACCTTAATTCTTAGTTCAGTGCAAATTCTAAAATGCAAATTCTTTAGTTAGAGCAAAATAATCTACTGCTAGAGGGGAAAAATGCCCCAAAGACATGTCATAAGTCTTCTCTTAAAGAAGACACCCATCCAAAATTCCACTTAGTTTAATGAACAAAATTTAAAGTTGAGGTATATTTTCTCTACTTAACATCCTGTGTTCACATGTGTGCTAAGTCGCTTCAGTAGTGTTGACTCTGTGCCCCATGGACTCTAGCCCACCAGGCTTCTCTGTCCATGGGATTCTCCAGGCAAGAGCACTGGAGTGGGCCACCAATTCCTCCTCCAGGGGATCTTTCTGACCCAGGGACTGAACCTGCATCTCCTGCATTGGCAGGTAGGTTCTTTACCACTAGCACTGCCTTTGGAAGCCCTTAGTGCCCTGTACCATCCAGAAAATCTCCCCAGATCCAAGAACTGAAATTGCTCTCCAAAACCAAAGCATGCTCTGGTGAGCCAGCGTCACAAGTCAAGTTCCAGAACTTTCCTGAAATAAATTATCAAGCATCACTTCCCTGGTGGCTTGGCAGTAAAGAATCTGCCTACCAATGCAGGGGACATGAGTTCACTTCCTGGTCCGGCAAGATCTCACATGCCATGGAGTAACTAAGGCCCGTGCACCACAGCTACTGAGCCTGTGCTCCAGGGCCCATGCTCCACAAGAAGAGAAGTCACTACAATGAGAATCCCACACACTGCAGTTAGAAAGTAGCCTCTGCTCACCACAACTAGAGAAAAGCCTGCATGCAGCAACAAAGATCCAGCACAGCCAAAAATAAATAAAGTATCAGGCAGTAGCAATATCATGACAAGACAGTGCATGCACGCATGCTGAGTCGCTTCAGTCGTGTCCGACTCTGTGCGACCCCATGGACAGCAGCCCACTAGGCTCCTCTGTCCAAAGGCTTCTCTAGGCAAGAATACTGGAGTGGGTTGCCATTGCCTTCTCCGAATACTGACAAGACAGTAATAAGTTTTATTTACAAATAAATTTATACTATGAACATACACATATGTTATACTTACATTTATTTATGAATAACTATCTTTTTTTATTTTAAAGGAAGACGGCTATTTAGGAAACTGGGTTCTCACCAGATACCTGGCCTGTCTGCATCTTCATCCTGGACTTATAGCCTCAGCCTCCAGATCTGAGAGTAATAAGTGCATGTTGTTTCTAAGTCCCTTGGTTTATGATACTCTGATTAGCAGCCTGAAAAGACTAAAATATAACACTCCTTCCATGAATGTTACAGTTTGGTCTAGAACCTAATTTTTCTGGCAGAAAGAGGACCTTCATGTGGGGTAATAGACTCTCACCGAGGTGCCAGATACACAGTGGAGAAACAGTACCTCCAGGACTGCCGCCTGCCTTGTGTTGGGTGCGTCTGAGAAATGGAAGAGACCCCCCTTCTGGGGGACGCAGTTTGGGCTTGGCCAGAGGACCCAGGCTGGCCGGCGTCAGTGCCTCACACCATCCCACCCCCACCCCAGCACCTAAACATGGGGCCACAGCACGCAGTGACCACGAGTGACACAAGGCCTCAGGTCCATGTCAAAGGGCAGCTTCTCCCCAATGCTTCCACAGTCTGGACCCTTCCCTCTGGAACAACATTTCCTCTAAATCCCTTGGACCTCTCATCACCATGGCAACTGCATCTCATGAAAATCAGCCAGAGTTTTTTCCAGAGAGGCAGGGGGTGACTTCTGCTGCTTCTCCTTGGGAAAACCCATCTGGTGCTCCCATCATCATCTCATGGCAGGGGGGGGGGGCTTGGCAGCAGGTGACACAGCATCCAAAATGAGCATGGTCAGAGGCCCACGTGGACGTGGCATCCTGGAATCTTAGAGGAAGATGCTATTCCACCCTTTGTGCCTCCCCACAACACAACAGCCAGGCACACCTCAAAATAAAATGCCAGCCAGGGTTACCTCTGACTTTCACAGCCAACATGAACAGCTGGGCCATATCCCTCATTAAGTAACTCCAGTGGGCATTCTTGGTGCCACCCACGGGAACCCCTACCAACCATCGCTGGTGAGGAGGGGCAGGTGAACAGAAACATGTGACTGCAGCAGGGACCCCCAAACCTGCCCTTCATGGAGCCCTGAGAGCAGAGCACTATCTGGTGGCACAGGCTGGGCACACAAACGCCAGCACAGGGCCAGCTGTTCAGGGCAGAGATGACGTGCCTGTAGGAAGAAGCCACTCATTTGAATAAATGAATAAATACACCCAGGCTTCCCCGGGTGGCTCAGTGGTAAAGAATCCACCTGCCAGTGCAGGAGACGTAAGAAATGAGAGTTCTATCCCTAGGTGGGGAAGATCCCCTGGAGAAGGAAATGGCAACCCACTCGAGTATTCTTGCCTGGACAACCCCATGGACAGAGGAGCCTGGTGGGCTCCAGTCCACAGGGTTGCAAAGAGTCGGACATGACAGAGCACACATGCCTGCAGACAAAAAACATCCTGGCTCCAGTGGTGAAACTAAGCTAGAGCTTTTTAAACGTGTCAATTCTGATTGTGCCTGCTGGATTAAATTGAAAATCCAGTGAAATAATCCACGTGGCTTCGGATGGAATAATGGCAAACAAACACACGCCCACACACTCTCAAGTCATCTGGAACAAAAGCCAAGTGTTTCCAAACGTGCTCCTGGATGACATGGGGATGAGAGACACGGAGGGGAGCTCAGTCAGGGACAGAGAGCATCGACACAAGGCCAAGGAAGCCACTGCTTCCCACTGGACTGTCCCTTCTCTCCCCAGACAGGACTCAGTGTCAGAGAAACCCCAGTGCTGCACTCAGTGAAGGGAGGGCCTTCTCCAGGAATCCTTTCTTGTTTTCAAAGGCATCAGTCAACTGACTTATCAGTCATTCCATCCAAGACATGCCCTCCTCCGTCCTGCTCAGGGAAGAGGGTAGGGGTGGGTGCAGCTGGGACGGTGACACTGCAGATGCTCCTGTGGAGCCAAGCTGGGGGCATCACCCACAGGGCCGCTGATGGTCTGATCACTGACAGTCTCATCAGTGCCCTCCTCGTCTTCTCTCAGAGGCCCTTCAATCCATCCCCTGACAAATGGTGGCTCAGAAAAATAACAATCTGGTTCTGTTCCTATCAGCATTCAGGCCACTCCATGATCTTCACCTGGAGGAGGAGAAGCACTCAGATAAAGTCTTCACTCTTATCTCACTTATCCCTCCAGGGACAATCACATCTTCTCAAAGCCACCACTGCTGCTGCTTAGTTGCTTCAGTCGCGTCCAACTCTGTGCCACCCCAAGGACTGCAGCCCACCAGGCTCCTCTGTCCATGGGATTCTCCAGGCAAGAATACTGGAGTGGGTTGCCATGCCCTCCTCCAGGGGATCTTCCTGACCCAGGGATCGAACCCAGGTCTCCCACACTGCAGATGGATCCTTTATCATCTGAGCCACCAAGGAAACCAAATCTCTGGCTTAAGAGAATCATGACAAGATCCACTGGGGAAGCCACTGGGGGCCGGCCTTACTCTCTGTGACTTGTCTGATAAAACTTCCTCCACCACCAACACTGGGCCCCTCTGGTGCCGCATTCCATCATTCACTCTCCATTCACAGGGCCCCTCAGAAAGGGGTGGAGGGTAACCTGGGGACAAGACTTTCTGAGTAGAACCATGTTTTCCGAAACTGGCCTCTGTGTCTCCATCCTCATTACTATTTCAAAAATACACTTTGTGAGGCTGCCATACCTCAAGAGGCACCTAACCTGCCTCTTGAGAAATCTGTATGCAGGTCAGGAAGCAACAGTTAGAACTGGACATGGAACAACAGACTGGTTCCAAATAGGAAAAGGAGTACGTCAAGGCTGTATATTGTCACTCTGCTTATTTAACTTCTATGCAGAGTACATCATGAGAAATGCTGGACTGGAAGGAACACAAGCTGGAATCAAGATTGCTGGCAGAAATATCAATAACCTCAGATATGCAGATGACACAACCCTTATGGCAGAAAGTGAGGAGGAGCTAAAAAGCCTCTTGATGAAAGTGAAAGAAGAGAATGAAAAAGTGGGCTTAAAGCTCAACATTCAGAAAACGAAGATCATGGCATCTGGTCCCATCACTTCATGGGAAATAGATGGGGAAACAGTAGAAACAGTGTCAGACTTTATTTTTGGGGGCTCCAAAATCACTGCAGATGGTGACTGCAGCCATGAAATTAAAAGATGCTTACTCCTTGGAAGAAAAGTTATGACCAACCTAGATAGTATATTCAAAAGCAGAGACATTACTTTGCCAACTAAGGTCCGTCTAGTCAAGGCTATGGTTTTTCCTGTGGTCATGTATGGATGTGAGAGTGGGACTGTGAAGAAGGCTGAGCGCAGAAGAATTGATGCTTTTGAACTGTGGTGTTGGAGAAGACTCTTGAGAGTCCCTTGGACTGCAAGGAAATCCAACCAGTCCATTCTGAAGGAGATCAACCCTGAGATTTCTTTGGAAGGAATGATGCTAAAACTGAAGCTCCAGTACTTTGGCCACCTCATGGAAGAGTTGACTCATTTGAAAAGACCCTGAGGCTGGGAGGGATTGGGGGCAGGAGGAGAAGGGGACGACTGAGGATGAGATGGCTGGATGGCATCACGGACTCAATGGACGTGAGTCTGAGTGAACTCCAGGAGTTGTTGATGGACAGGGAGGCCTGGCGTGCTGCGATTCATGGGGTCGCAAGGAGTCGGACACGACTGAGTGACTGAACAGAATGGAGGCTGCCATAGTGATTCCTCTGATTGGTCTGGGCAAAGTAGATTGAAACATTCTGTAAAGGATTGACCATTCTAGATGCCATCAAGAACATTCATGATTCACAGGAAGAGGTTAGAACATCAACAATGACAGGAATTTAGAAGTTGATTCCGACCCTCATGGATGACTGTGAAGGATTCAGACCTGAGTGGAAGAAGTAACTACAGATAAGGTGGCAACAGTAAGAGAACAAGAAGTGGAGCCTGAAGATGTTACTGAATTACCACAATCTCATGATACAATTTAAACGCATGACGAATTTACTTCTTATGGATGAACAAAGAAAGTGGTTTCTTGGGAAGGAATCTAATCCTGGTGAAGACGCTGTAAGATTGTTGAAATGACAACAAAGGATTTAGAACATTACATAAACTTAGTTGATTAAGCAGTGGCAGAGTTCCAAAATTGGATTGGATTGACTCCAATTTTGAAAGAAAATCTACTGTGGGTAAAAATGCTCTCAAACTGCATTGCACGATACAGAGAAATTGTTTGTGAAAGGAACAGTCCATCAATTGAGGTAAATTTCACTGTCATCTTATTTTAAGAAATTGCCATGGCCACCCCAGTCTTCAGCAACCACCAGGCCGACCAGTCACCAGCCATCCACACTGAGGACAGGCCTTCTGCCTGCAAAAAGGATGACAACCCCAGAAGGCTCAGATGATGCTTAGTATTTTTTAGCAATAAAGTACTCCTTTATAGTAATTTTTAAATTTATTTATTTATTAATTTTGGCTATGCTGGGTCTTCGTTGCTATGTGGTTTGTCTCTAGTTGGAGCAAGCGGGGGCTGCTCTTTAGTTGAGGTATTCGGGCTGCTCTCTAGTTGAAGTGTTCAGGCTTCTCACTGCAATAGTTTCTCTTGTTTGAGAGCAGGGGCTCTAGAGTGCCATCTCAGTAGTTGTGGTACACAGGCTTAGTTGCCCTGAGACATGTGGGACCTTCCTGGACCAGGGATCAAGCCTGCATTCACATGAGGATTCTTATCCACTGGACCACCAGTTAAATCCTAAAGTACTCTTAAATTAAGGTATGTACATTGTTTTTTAAACACTATTGCACACCTAATAGATGACAGTATAGTGTGAATATAACTTTTGGATGCACCGAGACATCAAAAAAAATAATCAAAAACACACTGATGCCTCCTTTGATGCCCCTTTCAGCTCAGCCCTAGATTCCTGCATGGCATCAGGCCCAGCTGGGGCAGCACTAGCCCTCACCAGGGACGCAAGGGCCAAGGGGAGGAGGTGGGCAGCCCAGATACAGTGACAGGACCACAGGCACTTCTCCTTCCCAGACACCTGCCCCCCGCCCTGGATGTCAGAGTGGATTCCAGATTCCTTCCTGGGGAAGGAGGCACCTCAGCACTCCGGGCAGTTACAGGACCAGGGAGCATCACGTGTGATTTAGCTCAATTCTCAAAGGAGAAAAGCCCCATGACTCCTGGGGGCCAGCAGGCTGCTTCGCCCACCAGTTTCATAAGTTTGCTACAAACACACCCCTCCCTGCCAATAACTGTAAGGTAAGGAGCCCTGTGTGAGCAGTTTAATGACAGCAGTTTAATGACCCTCCAGGGGGAAAAGCAATTTTCTGGTATAATAGCAGGTTCAGGCCGGGGGCTCTCGTGAGCCTGGAGACCCTCCCTACTCCCCCAACCACTCCCCTTTCAGCAAAGAGCCCCTCACACATTGTGGGAAAGTGAATGTGGCATCAGACAAGTGGATGAAACCAAGGCACCCAGGTCAGAAGGAAACCAGATGAGGATGCTAAGTCAATGTTCAATTCCAGCTCCAAGACACTTCCCATATTTAGCTTGTCCATAGAGACTGCCATTCCCAGCCTAACTGCCCAAACCAGCTCTCTGTTCTCTGGACACGAGAAGGAATTCTCTGTTCCAATCAATAGTTTTAGTCCTGGACTTCCCTGGTGGCCTGCCAATGTAGGAGATGTGGGTTTGATCCCTGGTCCAGGAAGATGCCACATGCCATGGAGCAGGCCATGGGGCAGCTAAGCCCATGCCCCACAACTACTGAGCCTGTGCTCTAGAGCCCATGCTCTGCAACAAGAGAAGCCACCACAGTGAGAAGCCCATGATAACTAGAGAGTAGCCCCCCACTCACCACAACTACAGAAAAGTCTGAGCAGCACTGAAGACCCAGCACAGTCAAAAATAAATCAATAAATAAGTCCTAAATAATACTATTGGCATGTGTGTGTTCAGTCATGTCCAACTCTTTGCAACCCCATGGTTGTAGCCTGCCCGGCTCCTCTGTCCATGGAATTTTCCAGACAAGAAATACTGGAGTGAGTTGCCATTTCCTTCTCCAAATGATACTACTAGTCCTAAATAATGAACAACTCAGTGAAACTGCCTACAGCTACCAATACTAAATCCCTTGATTCCTAATTTGAAAAGCAAGTTTAACCAGGAGATCCCAATGATCTAGTAAACTTCTATTAAATCTACTGTTATGAATGTGCTGCACAGAACATCTGGTTTTCTTAAAGTTGAGGATGAGGAGAGAGTGTTTTCATAGTAAATTTGATAACATATTTTTCTTTTAACGATACTAACAAGGTACGACCTCAATCATTTCATGTAACCCAGTGGTCTGTATGATCTATGTGAAAGCCCAGCAGGATTAATAATCTGGAGTCCACCCCTCCTATGCCCTTCCACCCCTGCCAAGGTGGGATCACATCTGTTACTGGACAAGACCCCAGAAGGAGAGAAGGGAAGGTGCCCCCTTCTAACTCAGGATGTGGTTGTCTACTCATGGCTCATCTTAATCTCGAATATCCTAAACCTTTGAGAGATGTGCAGATCCACCCAGTGTCCACAGACCCACATGAGTGTGGTCAGCTATCTCTCCTGTGGCTCCACCAGTCCTTCGGATAGACAAAGAAAGTTTTGTTTGTATGGTATGGGTTACAGGGGCTCAGATTGGCTCAACTTGGTTTCAGATGATTCAAGTTGGCTTGGGCTGGTGAATGGGACAAGAGCTTCTTCTTGTCAGATATACATAAAATAAAATGTATCATTTTAACCAGTTTTAGGTGGACAATTAAGTGGCATTAGGTGCATGCACACCGATGTACAATCATCACCACCATCCAGCCCCTTTTCATCATCCCCAATGGAAGCTCTGTCTCCATTAAATACTAACCCCATCCCCCACAAATCTCACCAACCCCCAGTCTGCCTCCATCTCTGTGGGTTTAATTAGTCTAGGTACCTCACTTGTGTGGAATCATACAGGATTTGACTTTTTGTGAGGCTATTTTCACTCAGCACAGTGGCCTCAAGGTTTATCCCTGTTGTAGCATTTCCTTTCTTTTTAAGGATGAATAATATTTCATTGTACTGTATGTAAAAGTCTTTCTTAGGTAACTGTAACTGTGGCTCAGAAGAGAAATCAATCTTCCCACAAAAATTGAAAAGAATGACCAAGCTGAGATCCCTGAATTTGTGCCAAGCAGCCCATATTTTAGATGACTTAGAATCCTTTGGCTTAATTCCCTGTTTCATTTTTTCCTGGCATTTAGAAAGGGGGTTGTAGATTAAATAAGATATCGGGCAAGAAAAACTTCGGGTAGCAAGTACATTTCATTACATCTCCCATTGTAAATTTACAAATTCAATGTAACAAGAAAAACTCTAACCCACTACCACTTTTGTGTCTGGAGTAGGTTTTGAGGGCCAGTGAATGACTACATTACCCCCTCATTTCTTGAAATTAACATTCACCTTTCTAAAAGTGACCAGCATGCTATGTTCTATATTCATGGGTCCCTATGAATGAACAAATGAATGAATGAATGCAGAGGGAATAAACAGATCACAGCAAGGAAGAGCATCTATTTTAATGGCTTGCCTGGTGGCTCAGATGGTAAAGAACCTGCCTACAATGTGGGAGATCCAGGTTCGAGAAGATCTGGGTTGGGAAGATCCCCTGGAGGAGGAAATGGCAACCCACTCCAGTATTCTTGCCTGGAGAATTCCACAGACAGAGGAGCCTGGGGGCAAGGATGATTACAGTCCATGGGGTCATACAGTTTGACACGACTAAGCTGACACACAGAGAAGGAAGAAGCAGCCTCAGTGGCCAGAGTTCCCCAGAAGCAACCAGAGACCTGGCTCAGGTAGGAGTAGTCTTGGTCTGAGCCCATCTGAGGAAGACTCTGGGATGGGTGAGTCTTCAGCAGAGCATAACCATCCATAGTCAGAGATCCAGAGGCTCCAGGAGTCAAGGTCAGGGACATGGGTCTCCTAGCCGGCACCTGGGGCTGCCTTGAGGGGAAGCTTGAGACCCAAAGACTAAGAAGGAGGGGTCAGAGTAGGGCAGGGCTGCACCAGCGGTCAAAATGGGCAACAGAGGTAGAATTTGAGGCCATCTGCAAGTGTTCGGGCTGATAAAGAAGAGGACTGACCAAGGAGGGTAAACAGGCAACGCCCCCATCAGCAACCTCCCTCCAAGCTGATGTGGTGCCCTGCCTCCAGCACTGTCCTGAGCCACAGACCCTCGTCCAAACTCTAGCTCAGGCTCTCTGACCTATCCAGCCTGGCTGCACCCAGCACAGGGCAAGTGGCCAGCAGAGGGGCAGACCCGACATTTGCGTCAGTACCAAGGACAGCGCATGGCCAGCTCAGTCACCATTCCTGAAGAGGACCGGCTGTTTGCTGCTGGAACCAACCAGAGGGACCCGACAAGCCCAGATCCAGGCATCCGTTCACTCCAGCAGTCTGAGCCTGGGCTTGGTCTCAGGTGGAGAGACAGCTTCTCTCCTGTGAAGGCTGACGGTGGTCCTGGCAGGGTCTGGAGTCCACTCTCGGTCCTGGGGGGCCCCCTGTGCCACACCCCTTTCTCAGCCTTTCTGAGCTGTGCTGAGTTCTCCTGAGTTGTCCATGGCATGCGCTAATGCAGGGTTGGGAGCTATTCTTGGTTAGCTTCCTATCACCACAGGGCTGTGTCTTTTTTAGTCACTGATTAGCACTGACCACGATCTGAGTGCTTTGGGGTACAAACCCCATGACTGCCTCTGCCATGCTGTTCCATCTCCAAATCTCATGCTCGGCAATGTGGTCTTTCTCCCTGAACAGAAGCTGTTGCTATATATTCTCCTATGGAGCCCTGCACTTCCTGGGGAATGTCATGAGAATAATGGATCCTCTGGGATGTGTCTCGAGTTCCTGGAACTTGTAGGGGATGCTGATGGTGATCAGGGATGGAAGATGTGGGGGGCGGGGGTGGGAGTGGGGGGAGGATGGCACCTTGCCCCAGTCCCCCACCTAGTTCTCTGTTGCTGAAATCTGCCCTGGACACATACTGCTGGTACATCCATGCCATTCTAGTCAAAGCAGTGCAATTCCAGCTCCACACATGGCAAGCACCCTCTTCCTTGGCACCTGTTCTTATAGATGCTGCCAAACCCATCTCCTCTGCCCCTTACACAGGAGCCTCTGCCCTGGCCATCCACCTAAGATGCTCAGGGCCTTCCCAACATCCTGCCCCTTAGCCCCCTCGAGGTTTCCAGCCCCCTGATGGCCCAGCTCTGTCCCTCTCACATCATCATCCTCAAGCCAGGTCCTTCACTTCCACTTGTCCTCCTGGCAAGTGGAAGTCACAATCCCCAACCATGCTGTATGCTGAGGATACCCATGACCTCCAGGTTCAGCCCTTCCTGATCAGCTAATTTCCCAAAACCCCCCTCTAAGTCCCAAGGCCATCCCGCTTATCACCCACAAGGGAGCCTGTCCCCAGGAAGCCTACCTGTGACTCATGGGCCAGGCGGGGACTCCTCTAGGCTCCCAGTCACACCCGGATGGACAGTCTCTCCCTCTAGAATGAGGTTCTCCATGCAAGCTCAATCACTTTCATCTATGCACTCCAGGGCCTAGCACATGGCAAGGGCAATTTTCTTGCGCCACATGGGAGGATTTGCAGATGCGGCCAGCCCAGGAGATCAGGAGTGGGAGAGTAGGCTCTGAAGGAATGCCAGTTCAGAAATTCCAGAGCCACCCCCTTCATGGGAGGGTGCTCTCCCACATCCACTAATGCAACAGTTTCTTTACGGCCCAAAGCCCCCAGTGCATACGCAACTGCCTTGAATGATAGGAACACTCAAAAAATGAAGTCAAATTATGCTTATCAATCTTTTAAAAAAAATCAAAAGGCATCAAAGGGAAGTTCTAGAAATTTAACAGTGAGTCAACAGGACATTTTGCCCAAACACAAGCTCTCACTTTATATATTTCTCAAATGCATGAACTCTTCTGGGGAAAAAATATTAATGAAGGCATTAAAAATATAAAGCATATATATATATGCAATAGAGTATTACTCAGCCATAAAAAGGAAAAATTGGAATAAAAAGCCAAAAAATGGAATATTACTCAGCCATAAAAAGTCATAATAAGGAACTCCTTATTAGCCATAATAAGGAGTTTATGATCTGAGCCACAGTCATCTTCCAGTCTTGTTTTAGCTGACTGTATAGACTTTCTCCATCTTCGGTTGCAAAGGTCCATCTAGTCAAGGCTATGGTTTTTCCAGTGGTCATGTATGGATATGAGAGTTGGACTATAAAGAAAGCAGAGCGCTGAAGAATTGATGCTTTTGAACTGCGGTGTTCGAGAAGACTCTTGAGAGCCCCTTGGACTGCAAGGAGATCCAACCAGTCCATCCTAAAGGAGATCAGTCCTGGGTGTTCATTGGAAGGACTGATGTTGAAGCTGAAACTCCAATACTTTGGCCACCTGATGCGAAGAGCTGACTCATTGGAAAAGAGCCTGATGCTGGGAAAGATTGAGGACAGGAGGAGAAGGGGACAACAGAGGATGAGATGGTTGGATGGCATCACCGACTCAATGGACATGGGTTTAGGTGGACTCAGGAGTTGGTGGTGGACTCTGGGAGCTGGTGATGGACAGGGAGGCCTGGTGTGCTATGGTTCATGGGGTCACAAAGAGTTAGACACAACTGAGCAACTGAACTGAACTGAACTGAAAAAGGAATGAAATTTGGTCATTTGTAGATAGAGATGTGGATGAACTGAGAGAGAGGCATACAGAGTTAAGTAAGTCAGAAAGAAAAAAACAAATACTGTATATTAACACATATATGTGGAATTGAGAAATATGGTACAGATGAACCTATTTGCACAGCAGGAATAGAGATGCAGACATGGAGAACAGACTTGTGGACACAGGGTAAAGGAGAATGTGGGATGAATTGGGAGACTGGAACTGACATATATACACTATCATATGTAAAATGGATAGCTAGTGGGAAGCTGCTGTATAGCACAGGGAGCTCAGTTCAGTGCTCTGTGATGACCTAGAGGGGTGGGATGGGGGTAGGAGGAGGCTCAAGAGGGAGGGGATATATGCATATATCCCCTGATATAAGCTGATTCACTTTGCTGTACAGCTAAAACTAACACAGCAATGTAAAGCAACTATCAGTTCAGTTCAGTCGCTCAGTTGTGTCCGACTCTTTGCGATCCCATGAACTGCAGCACACCAGGCCTCCCTGTCCATCACCAACTCCCGAAGTCCACCCAAACCCATGTCCGTTGAGTCGGTGATGCTATCCAATCATCTCATCCTCTGTTGTCCCCTTCTCCTCCTGCCCTCAATCCTTCCCAGCATCAGCAACTATATCCCAATAAAAAATATATGAAAGCAATTCATTTTCATTTGTCCACAGAATTAGCCAAATAGATGTTCCTTTATATGCATCTAATAATCACATCTTCTTTTTATATACACAAGGTTTTTTTGAAAGGCAGCTTTTCAAAAGTGCTTATTACAATTTACACTTTACTTTGCTATAATTAAAAGAAAATATAGTTACACTTAAATCCACTGGCCTCATTAGCATGCATTTCTTCTCCACGTCTCTGTCAAACCTCAAATAATTATTTGCAAAATGGTTATTTACAGCGAATTTCCAATTACACCAAGGCCCCCAGGCTTTCAGAGAAGTGTCAGCAGATTCAACTGCCCCTGTGAAACGCACTCAGGTTGCTGCCCCTTGCTGCTGGGCTGTCCCAACCACTGGCCACAGCTGTCTGCACTTGCCGACAGTACTAGATCCCTGTGACTGACCAAAACCACCCAGGGAGGTGCAACAGTCTCAGGGACCACACCCACACAGGCAGATGTAGAGCAAGCAGCGGAAGGACCCAAGTTCTGCTGGGGGTCTGGGGGGTCTGCTGGGAGCCCAGGTTGCCAATCACCCTCAACAAGATTTCCTTGGCAATTACTATGGCATCTGATGGGTGAACAGGAGTGGCTGGGAAGTCCACGCGTAAATGAACACGTGGAGCGCTGGCTTGCTTTCTGATCTATGGGCTGCATGGACACCTTTGCTCTCAGCCCCTCCCTCCACTTCCCCAGGGCCAGCCAGAGTCTTACCTCCTCTTGGGGCCACTTGGGCCTCTCCTCCGGGGTCCTGGTCTTGGTCTTAAAGCTCCTCTGAGGGTCCACAGGGTGCTTGGCCTCAGGAGGGAGGTTCAGTGACTTGGGCCTGCCCTCATGTCTGCTGGGGCCCCGGCTGGCCTCAGCCGGCGGGCAGGCCTCGGGGGAGTCCCCGGGCCCCGGCTCAGGCCCCCGAGGTTCGCGCTCGGGGCTGGCCTCACCGCCACTGGTGATGCTGCTCATGCTCAGGCTCATCTTGATCTCGGCCACAATCTGGTCGATGTCCTCCTCCTGATCCTCTGGGTCCCCATCCCTGCGCCTCGGGCGGTATGGCGACGTGCTGCCTGCGTTCCCATTGGCCTCAGCAGGGTAGTAGTCCTGGTAGGCCTCCTCACCGGGACAGTAGTGGACGTCCTCTTCCTGGTCCCGGGAGTCCAGGACTGAGGCCTCATCCTCAGGGACAGAGAGGTGGCTGTCCCGGTAGCCAGGGCTGCCCGGGTCGTTGTGGCCACGGCGTGTGGGCCTGTGGGCTCCGTCCACTCCTCCACCGCCTCCTGGCACTCGTCTGTCTCCAGGTGGCGTGTGTCATGAGCCAGGTAGCCCTGCCCATCACAGTCCGTGCCCTGCAGGTAGCTGTCATCCTCTGGGCAGTAGCGGATGTAGTAAGTGATGCCCTCCTCCTCTTCGGGCAGCCCCTCGTCGTAGTCCTCCTCCTCCGAGGTGTTGTTCACATAGTCAGAGCTGGAGTCCCCATCAGGGCTCTGGTCTGGGCCACCCTGCTCAGCAGGTGCTGGGCTCTCGGGCCGCAGGGCCGCCAGCTCCAGGTCAGTGGGCACATACTCCTCCAGGGCCAGCTCCGCATCCTCACTCTCGGGCTCCGGGCCCGGCCTCGCCCTGTGGTCCAGCAGGCTGCTCGACACACTCTGACGCTTCCGGTGGGCCATGGTGGGGCTCATACGGCCATCGTCACCAGGCGGCAGCCACTGCAGGAAGGAAGGACGACAGGAGAGTCAGAATCTGGCCCGAGGAGCGCGCCCAGGAGATGTGACTCGTGTCCCTTCAGATGACAGGACACCCCACCTCAGCTGACTCTGGTGTCAGGACCATTGCAAGCCCTGCCAAAGAGACATGAGGGCACCAGGGCTGGAGGAGGAAAAGGGGACCCTGGCGACTCCACAGGACACCTGCTGCTTCCCCCCAACTCCCTGCTCATTCATGACTTCTCTGTTTTATATAATTGGAGTATAGTTGATTTATGATGTTGTGTTAGTTTCTTGTATACAGAAAAGTGAATCAGTTATACATGTATAAACATATATTTTTTCTTAGATCCTTTTCCATCATAGGTTATCACAAGGTATTGAATATAGTTCCCTATTCTATACAGTAGGTCTTTGTTGATTATCTAGATTATATATAGTAGTGTGAATGTGTTAATTCCAAACTCCCAATTTATTCCTCTCCCAACATTTTCCCCTTTGGTAACCACAGTTAATTTGCCATGTCTGTGAGTCTGTTTCTATTTTGTAAATAAATCATTTACATCATTTTTTGGAGAAGGAAATGGCAATCCACTCTAGTATTCTTGCCTGGAGAATCCCAAAGAAAGAGGAGCCTGGCAGGTTACAGTCCATGGGGTCGCAAAGAGTAGGACAGGACTGAGCGACTAAGCACAGCACATTTTTAAGACAATTATGCGGCAATTAAAATATTTACAAAGAGTTTATTGCATAAAATATGCTGCTGTAATATATTCACCACCCAATAAACAGAATAAACTGTGAAGAAATGCATTTAAATCCCAGCAGAGGTTTGATTTGAGTGATGAGACAGTGTTTTTTCACTTCCCTCCTTTATTCATTTTTGAGTATGATCTTTCTGGGGCTTCCCAGGTGGCGTTAGTGGTAAATAACCCACCTGCCAATGCAGGAGACATGGGTTCAATCCTTGAGTCGGGAAGATCCCCTGGAGGAGGGCATGACAGCCCACTCCAGTATTCTTGCCTAGGAAATCCCATGGACAGAGAGCCTGGCATGCTATAGTCCGCAGGGTCGAAAAGAGTCAGATACGATTGAGCAACTTTCACTTTCACTAAAGTGGCATTTACCTCTGTTGTGGGACACAGGAACACCTAAAGACCTTGCAAGCCCCCCGCCCCAGAGTCTCAACAAACCCAATGGAGGCACCACCCAGGTAATCATTCACACTATCAACCATCCTTCCCGCAATTCTCCCCAGGCTGTCTTCCAGCCCTGCCCCCAACTCAGAACATTCTGTGACTTTCTGCAGGTCATGGGGTGGAAGGTGCCATCCTCCAGTGATGGCAGTTGGAAGGGTGTAAAAGGAAATTCCAAAAGCTGAGACAAAACTCCTGAGACAAAGGGCAGGATGCTCCATCACTCTGTCAAATGATTATCTTCTGAATAAAAGATCTCTCTGGGGATTTCTTTGAATAGCCAGCCTCTCCTGGCTTATTTTAAATGATTTAACTCTACTTACATATAACTTCCTTACAAACATTTCCTCTGGGGGAAGCAGGGAACTCTGGGGTATTTAAGGGGTGGCAAGGGCGGAGGAGGGATTACAAAAGAGAAGATGCAGGAGTCACCTGTGGCAGCCCCCCTCTGGAGCACACCTGGGTTTCTGTACTCCTGAATTCCCCACACATGGGCTCCTTTGTCCTTGGCTGGGGAAGGACCAGTCCCTGCTGACGGGCAGCTCCCCACCACCCCTGGGCTCAGCTGTGTCCTCCCCACTGTTGCTAACAGCATACACGATGATTCTCCTGGCAGGAGACCTGGCTGCGTGCACGCACGCATTCAAACATGCGCACGTGCACACGCGTGCACACGCGTGCCCACACACACACACACACACACACACCCCCTCCCCTTGGCCCCCACCTCCCCATCTCCTAGAAACCTCTGACCCTAGAAAAGTCTGAGGAGGGGATACACTGCAGGTACTTAAAAAATGAGGGCCCTGCCCTTGACTTCTCAAGACAAAAATTCAAAAGGATGCCCAGGTTGTCAGCTGGCAGTTACTGATGTGTGGCTGGCAGCTGATGGAGAAGTAGGGAGCGGGGTCCCCCTGTGCAGACTGAGTGAGGGATGAGGGACCAGGCAGCCTCTGGCAAGGATCCCCAGACACTTCTCCAGCCTCCTGGGTCCTCATCTGCCCCACAGTGTGTGGCTGGTGCCAATTTTGGGGTGGGTTGGGGTGCTGTCACCAGCAGTCTCTGGTCTTGGCCTCCAGCTGAGGACAGAGATCCCAGAGCTGTCTTGGGTCCGGGACAGGGACCTGCTTAGGGCCCAGTTGTCCATAGTCAGTCCCAAGGCCCTGGCCCTTTTGTCCCCTTGTGGCATCTCTGACTGGCATCCGGCAGGTCCTTCACCAGTCAGTCCCCACACTTCAGAGCCTAGAGCTCAGAACTCTGGGCTATGCCCTTGGCGCTTCTGATTCAGGACATCTGGGTGGGGCTGAGAGTGTGCTTTTCTTCTCTCTTTTTTTTGGACCAGTTGTTTATTTTTTCTCATTTTTCTGAGCAATTGTCTAATTTTATTTTTTTTTTATTGAATTTAGTTGCTTTACAATGTTGTAGTCTTTTCTGTTGTACAATGTGAATCAGCTGTGAAAGTGTTAGTTGCTCAATTGTGTCCTACACCTTGTGAACCCATGAACTATAGCCCCCAATGCTCCTCTGTCCATGGGATTTCCCAGGCAAGAATATGGGGATCTTGCTAACCCAGATCTTCTGCAATGCAGGTGGATTCTTAACTGTCTGAAACACTGGGGAATCAGCTATATGTATACATATATCTCCTCCCTCTTAGACCTCTCCCCACCCCCGATCCCACCACTCTGTCATCACAGAGCACCCGGCTGAGCTCCCTGTGCTATACAGCAGCTTCCCACTAGCTATCCATTTTACACATGGTAGTATATATATGTCGATCCCAATCTCTCAATTCATCCCACCCTCATCTTCCCTCACTGTGTCCACTCGTCCATCATCTACATCTGTGATTCTAACAGGTGTTAGAATTGGGCCGATGCTGTTGGTCTGAGATCAAATGTGGACCACCACATTGGACAAGAAGCCAGCCACCTGGCCACCCTCCAGCCATCATATCTTTGGAATCAAGAATAAAAGTCCCAGAACTTCTTGGGAAAACAGGTTTGCAGGTTTCAGATCTGAGAGACTAAACACAATTCATCGCAGCTGCCTTGAGGCCCCCTGATGGCCCCCTCAGTTCAGTCTCCTTCCTGAACAGGAAGAGCAATGTGGATTTCAAGGCCAGATCTGAGCAGGATGGCTTGGATAAAGATGGAAAATGCTCCCTCCAGGAACTGGTAGGTCAGACCTCCTCATGGTCCCACCTCGTCACAGTAGCTGCAGAGTGCCCACTGCCTGTGTTATGGTTGGGCATCTCTCTGCGGGTGCTATCTAACCTCTCTGCAAGGCCCACCGCAGGGTGGAGCGGGCTGCCAACCCAGGGTCCCTGACTTCAGGGCTCTGGATCTGGAGATGGAGCACGGAGTACAGAACAGGATTGTAAGTACTTCCAATAGGAAGGCAGATTTTGTCTTGGGTAGCACAGGCTCCCTTTGGGATAAAGAGTCTAAAGAGACAGATGGCTGGTCTCTGAAAGTGAAGTTGTCCCAACACAACATTATAAAGCAACTATACTCCAATAAAAATTTTCTTAACATGGCCATTATGAGCTGACAATGAGTTTGTGAAACTCACCATGTTTCCTCTCTGAGTAGGCATGTACGATGGGCAAGGGAGACCCTAAAGAGAGAGAATACACCTGAATTTCAACAAGACACATGACAAGTCTTTCCTAACTTTCCTGTGGCTCAAACTGAAGTATGTTGATGAGCTGGATATGCAAAATGAGATGGATTAGTGGCCAACTGAGTGATCAGACTAAGAAGTCATCAATTCACGGATAAGCATCCATCTGTGGGGATTTTGCAATGATCTG
This sequence comes from Aepyceros melampus, assembly GCA_006408695.1. Classification (NCBI taxonomy): domain Eukaryota; kingdom Metazoa; phylum Chordata; class Mammalia; order Artiodactyla; family Bovidae; genus Aepyceros; species Aepyceros melampus. Next base: position 258,020 of record SJXQ01008956.1, on the reverse strand, counting down.
GTTCAACCAGGGATGATGATAACAAAGACTGCAGCTCTTCAGAACTGCAGTTGACAGAAACCTGGAAGACATCAAGTGTAGGGGTGGCAGAGATGAGGTTTAGCTATACCACTCATGGAAGATCTTACGTATCCTGCTTGATCCAGTTAAAACTGTGCTTTCACAGCCAGACATGCTCACACGAATCACAAAGCTCAGCCCTGAAGCAGTGCTCTTCTGCAAGCCCACTCTTAACGAGGCAGACAGGCTTCATTTCTTTAAGGGAAAACAAAAATCTTGCACCAATAATTGCACTGGCCCGCTATCCCCAAGACTGAAAAGCCCATTTCACACAGTTCTCCCATCTGTTCCTTTCATCATAAGCTTATAATAAAGGCTATTTTCTTCCAAGATCATTATTTTTTCCCTTGCCTTGAAGAGGAGGTGGAAGACAATCCTTTTATAGCCCTTGTGACAAAGGATAAGAATGAAGGAAAAGCAAAGAATGATTTATGACATATAAAATATGCATTACAGGGACTTCCCTGGCAGTTCAGTGGTTAAGAGTTCATCTTCCAATGCAGAGGGTACAGGTCCAATCCCTGGTAGGGGAGCTAAGATCCCACATGCCTCATGGAGCCAAAAAAAAAAAAAACCCAAAACATAAAAATAGAAGCAATATTGTAACAAATTCAATAAAGACTTTAAAAGTGGTCCACATCAAATAAATAAACCTCTTGAAAAAATTTAAATAGATAAATAAAATGTGCATTACTTGGGATATCTGATGTATGGCTACAAAGCATATTTCAAGATATCATCTCCTATGACAGTGGTGAGAATAAAAAATGTTGTGCCTGAGAAAGTCTACTTCTGATGATGGTGTATCAGCTTGTACCAGTCTAATCCCCCCACCAGTAACAACTAGCAACTTTTGATATATATTTTTTTCAATTTCTATGGAAGCATCAGAGAACTGCCAAAGCAGCTAGCACTTGAGGGGCTGAGATTCCAACAAGCATGAAAAAACACTGAAATTATCTCAGCATCCTGTGTGGCTTTTCTCTCCAAGGCAGCTGTGCACCCATAAATGGTTGAAAACTAGCAGAAAATGGTGGTTGCCAGGCAACAAGGCCAAGCAGAAAAGAAAGTGAAAGTTGCTCAGTCATGTCCACTCTTTGAAACCCCATGGGCTGTAGCCTGCCAGGCTCTTCTATTCATTGGGATTCTCCAGGCAAGAATACCTCAGTGGGTAGCCATTCCCCTCTCCAGAGAATCTTCCCAACTCAGGGATCAAATTCGGGTCTTCTACACTGCAGGCAATCTTTTTGCCATTTGAGCCACCAGAGAAGTCCTACTCCATGGTCTGTGGTGACCTGAATGGGAAGGAAATCCAAAAAAGAAGGGATATATGTATCCATACAGCTGATTCACTTTGCTGTACAGCAGGAATTAATGCAATGCTGTCAAGCAACTATCCCCCCAAAAAAATTCATTAGGAAAAAAGAACTTCAGGTGCCAAATTCCTGGAGAGAAAGGAAACAATAAGACTCTGACATTTTATATTAGACAAGGGTGAAAGTTGAAACAATCTGAACAATAAATAAAATAGTACCGTATAATCCAAAGTATAAAATAAATATCCTTGAGTTCACACAATGTAAACAATAAACAAAGAAAAGCAGAAAACCCCTGGGCAGAATTCCTCCATATATTTTGTGCAGACACTGCCCCCTCCTGGAGATGAGGCATAACTCCCAGGTGATCAAGGTTAATATTAACAGTGGTCAGTTGCACCCTGATTTAATAGACCAGCACCGCTCCCTATGCAGTCTCCTGACCCAAAGTTTACAAGCCCTGACTAACCAGAAGGAGAATATCAGACAAATCTGAGCAGAAGGATAGTCTAAAATACCTGACGAGTACTTCTAAAAACTGTCAAAGTCATCAAAACCAAGGAAAGAATTATCCTTCAATTAAAAAAATAAATTTTAAAAAATTAAAAAAAAAAAAAAAAACCCAAGGAAAGCCTAAGAAGCTACCACAATCTAAAAGCACACTGCTATACTTAAAATGGATAACCAACAAGGACCTACTGTATAGCACAGGGAACTCTGCTCAGTGTTCTATGGCAGCCTGGATGGGAGGGAAGTTTGCGGGAGAGTGGATACATGTATATGTATGACTGAGTTTCTTCACTGTCCACCTGAAACCATCACAATATTGTTAATTGGCTATACTCCAATACAAAATAAAAAGTTCAAAAAAATAAAATAAAAACTAGATAATCAACAAGGACATACTGTAGAGCAGAGGGAACTCTGCTCAATGTTATGTGGCAGCCTGGATGGGAGGAGAATTTGGGGGAGAATGGATACATGCATATGTATAGCTAAGTCTCTTCACTGTCCACCTGAAACCATCACAACATTGTTAATTAGCTGTACAAAATAAAAAGTTTTTCAAAAAGTACCTAAAAAGACATGAAGATTAAATTTAATTTGGTATCTTAAATAGAATAATAGAACACAAAAAGGACAGTAGGTAAAAATTAAGAAAAACTTAATGAAGTATAAACTGTGGCTAATAATTATGTACTGATACTGTTTCGTTACTTGCTACAAACGTACCATGTGAATGTAAGATGTTAACAACAGGGAAAAGTCAGAATAGGATATATGGGAACTCTCTCTACTACTTTTCTACTTCTCTACACATATAAAACTATTCTAAATTTTAAAATTTTACCTGAAAAGAAAGTTGGTGTAGTTGCAATAATATTCACAGTAAGAAAACAGGCATTATTAAAGGAAAAGAATTAAAAATCTTGATAAAAAAGGGCAACCTGCTAGGAATAAATTGTAAGTTTAAATTTTAACTGTATGCATACTAAGTTCGGAGAAGGCAATGGCACCCCACTCCAGTACTCTTGCCTGGAAAATCCCATGGACGGAGGAGCCTGGTAGGCTGCAGTCCATGGGGTCGCTAAGAGTTGGACAAGACTGAGCGACTTCACTTTCATTTCTCACTTTCATGCACTGGAGAAGGAAATGGCAACCCACTCCAGTGTTCTTGCCTGGAGAATCCCAGGGATGGGGGAGCCTGGTGGGCTGCCGTCTATGGGGTCGCACAGAGTCGGACATGACTGAAGCGACTTAGCAGCAGTAGCAGCAGCAGCATACTAAGTTATATGCTTTCAAACTTTATAAAGGAAGGAAAAAACCAAACTCAAAAAAACAAATCTGAAATAACTATGGGATACTTTTAAATACACTTCTTTCAGTAAGTGATTTAAAATAAGCAAACAAAAATCAGAGTAGAATTAGATTTGAACACCATCAGTTCAATTCAGTTGCTCAGTTGTGTCCGACTCTGTGACCCCATGAATTGCAGCACGCCAGGCCTCCCTGTCTATTACCAACTCCCGGAGTTCACCCAAACTCATGTCCATTGAGTCGGTGATGCCATCCAGCCATCTCATCCTCTGTTGTCCCCTTCTCCTCGTGCCCCCAATCCCTCCCAGCATCAGGGTCTTTTCCAATGAGTCAACTCTTCACGTGAGGTGGCCAAAGTATTGGAGTTTCAGCTTTAGTATCAGTCCTTCTGAGAGGGTAACAGGCAGGAAGGCCAGGGGTCTCCAAACGGAGGAAATAGCCTGCAAGTGTCAGACATTTTTCTCTCTCTTAAGGGGCAGGAGGAAATAAACTAGCGATATTTTTTCCTTCTCTATACAAATTTAAAAGGAGGTTTCTCTTAAAATTCTGTGTTGCCATAATGACACCTGGTTTCACCTGAAGTTAACCAATGCCTTTTTCTTATGGAAATGTTTATCTTAAGCTATATAAATGAAACTATCTGTATGGTGATCTTCCCTTCTTCAAGATTCAAGTTAATCATTTTATGGCCCAAGATAAACCATTTGGGGCCAAGATTATCCCAAAATACATCTTATGGGTGAGGGGCCTGGTGCCATTCTGAATTTTGAGACATGCCTTTCTTTCATTAACAGGCTGCTTGTAACTATATAACATCCAGCTGAAGACTAGCGGGGGGTACTCTTTTCTGCCCTCTTCTGATGCCTATGTCAGAAGCTTTCTCTATCTCCTTTATACTTTAATAAAACTTTATTACACAAAAGCTCTGAGCGATCAAGCCTCGTTTTTGGCCCCGGATTGAATTCTTCTCCTCCAGGGGTCCAAGAATCCCGGCGTCATAATTCAACAACAACCTTTCACTTCCAAAGAACACCCACATAGTTGCCAAAAATGTCCTCATTAACAAATAAAACTTACTGTAATGAGGAAATACATACAAGTGCACATAGAAAATTATGTCAAAATTAATCACATGGTAGACCAGACTAAAATGAGTCTAAACAAATTTCAAAATGTTGAAATCATAAAGAATATGTTTCTGATTACAGTGTAATTACACCAGAAATAAATAAAAATATAACTAGAAAATATGCAGATATTTGGGGATGAACCACTTCAAAATAACCTATAAACAGAACAGAACATAATAGACAGAATATAGGGAATGGCTACCCACTCCAATATTCTTGCCTGCAGAATCCTTTGGACAGAGGAGCCTGGTGGGCTACAGTCCACAGGGTTACAAAGAATCGGGCATGAATGAGCAACTAACTAAAAAGAACAGAAATACAGAACTTAAAAACATTTTGTACTGGTTAATAATGAAAATACCACACGTCAAAAAATAGTTACACACTCATATTCATGCTGGACTATTCACAGTATTCAAAAGGTGGAAACAACACCTGTCCATTGATGGAGGAATGGACAAAGAAAATGTGGCATATCCTCACAATGGAATATTATTCAGCCTTTAAAAAGGAAGGAAATTCTGATCCAAGCTACAATATGGATGAATCTTGAGGACATCAGGCTAACTGAAATAAACCAATCACAAAAGGACAAATACTGGATGATTCCACTCATAGGAAGTTTCTAAAATAGTCATATTCATAGAAACACAAAGTAGAATGTTGGTTGCCAGTGACTGGGAGTAAGAGAGAAAAGGGCGAGTTATTTTTTTAACAGGTACAGTGTTTCAGATCTGCAGGAAGAAAAGGTTCTGGAGATAAAGTTTTCTAACAATGTGAATATGCTGCTGCTGCTGCTGCTAAGTTGCTTCAGTTGTGTCCGACTCTGTGCGACCCTGTAGACGGCAGCCTATCAGGCTCCTCCGTCCCTGGGATTCTCCAGGGATGAACATTGGAGTGGGTTGCCATTTCCTTCTCCAATGCATGAGAGTGAAAAGTGAAATTGAAAGTCGCTCAGCCGTGCCCGACCGTTAGCAACCCCATGGTCGCTGCAGCCCATCAGGCTCCTCCGTCCATGGGAGTTTCCAGGCAAGAGTACTGGAGCGGGGTGCCACTGCCTTCTCCGAATGTGAATATAGTTTACCTTATTAAACTGTACACTTAAAATTTTTTTAAGAAGGTAAATTTTAATGTTTTGTGTTTTATCACAATTAAAAAAAAATAGATTACTGTTAAAGGAGGCCTATAAGGGAATGTATAATCTTAAATTCCTTTATTAGAAAACAAAAACACTGGAAAAATAAATAATCTAGGTATCCATTTACTAGGGCTTCCCAGGTGGTGCAGTGGTAAAGAATCTTCCTGCCAATGAAGGGGATGCAAGAGAAACGAGTTTGATCCCTGGGTCAGGAAGATTCCCCTGGAGAAAGAAATGGCAACCCACTTCAATATTCCTGCCTGGAAAATGCTATGGACAGGAAGCCTGGTGGGCTATATAGTTCATGGGCCACAAACAGTTGGATGCAACTGAGCAACTGAGCACACAGGCACTTTGAAAAGACCAACAAATTAAACCTCAAATAAAGGTAAAGGAAGAAAATGAATGTAGGGGGAGGTAAAAAATAAAATAGAAAATAAATGTGCAACAGAGAAAAATCAACCAAGCCCACATGATGACTTTTGAGTGGGGAGATTAAAAAGGTGAGAGAGAGGGAAAGTACACAAATTACAGTATCAAGAAAGAAAAGGTGGATACTTGTAAAATATAATAATGGATATTATGAACAACTTAACACTAATAGTTGTGACAATTTTTAGGAAATGAACAAGTTACTGAAACAAAACTTAGCAAAATCCAAGTGGTCCAGTATTTACTAAAGAAATTGAATCTGCAATTTAAAATCCTCTTTCCTCTTATCAAATAACTTCAGACCCCAGTGGATTCCCAATTGAATTCTTCCAGTTACACAAAAACAAAATCAAACAACAACAACAAAACACCAGTATTACCCAAAATCTTTCAGGGAACATAAAAGAATATACACTTCCCAACTCACTTTAAATGGCCACCATGACCTTGATACCCAAACCTGAATTTGATGTTATATGAATACAAAATGAAAGGCAAGTCACTTTGAAACAGTTTACAAAGAAACAATAAAAAACTGTCAAATCAGTTTATACATAAAAATTATATGTCACAATTCAGTTGCATTTAGTCCAGAATGCAAGGTTGGTTTAATATTCAAAAATCAATCACATAACTGAACACTGACACCACACACATATCAAGAAGGTGTGAACTCAGAGAACTCACACGGTGACTCTGTATCAACCTAGAAGGGTGGGATAGAGAGAGAGATAGGAGGGAGGTTCAAGGGAGAGGGGACATATGTACACCTATGGCTGATTCATGTTGATATTTGACAGAAAACAACAAAATGCTGTAAAGCAATTATCCTTCAATTAAAAAGTAAATAAATTTTTTTTAAAAAATGGTTAAACTATAAACAGTTGCACACACCCCTATATACACATACACACACACACACACACACACACACACACACTCTCCATCCTGGTAAAACTACCCTAGACAGCAGCTGGGCCAGACTGGAAGACGGACAGAGACAGTGACAATGACATTGGGGGAGATGAGCAAGAGAGGCTGGAAACCAAGTCCCAGAGAGGTAGGGGCGGAAACTCAGAGCATGAATTGTGGGGAGAATCTATATGCGCCGATGTCTCCACGGCCGGGCTTGTTCAGTGAGTGTTTACTAGCTACATGCTGTGTTCTTTCTCTCTTTTGTTTTTTAAACTGTGGTTAAATAAACACCACATAAACCTTACCATCCAGACCACTGTCAAGGGCACAGTTCAGTGCCATCGAGTGAATTCACATCGTTGTGCGACCACCATCCCCCGAACTCCCTTCATCCTGTACAAATGAACCCTGTACCCATTAAGCTTCCCCTCTGCCCTGCCCCAAGTCCTTTACAGGATGAGAAAACAAAAATGCGTCAGGGGGCAAAGCAACTTTCCATCAGAGCAGGGCTGGGCCCCAGGATCTCTCTGGGCCCCTCCCTCCTAGGAGCAGTAGCTGTGACCTTGGGCAACCATAGCTGCAGGTGGTGGGTGCCTCGGAATCCACCCGGGAGGCCTGCTGCAGGCTTCCCTCATGACGCCATGCCCGGCAGAGCCAGCTCAGCCTGTAAGTCAATAATTGCCGCCAGGCCTCCACGTCCTTAGGCACCTGGGAATATATTAATCAATGTATTTGGAATATAGAAAAGGAAATATAGTAGTTTTTGATGTTAGCAATACTAGACTTTTTGAGTTAATGAATTTTCTCTTTTGTTATAGACCACTGTACTTATAAATCACTGTATCTTTGCTATGTAAAAATGTAACTTTATCACTATCTTAAGACTAAATAGATCTTAAGGGGAACATTGGTGAAGGGATTTCATTTATTGGGCTGATGTTTTGCTGCTAAATCTCCATATTCCCTGCCCTTATAATAATATAATTAGCATATAAGAGAAATAAGTATTAACCTTTAAGATTAATCATGTTAACCTTGGGTTAAATAAATTCCTTTCTTGATTGTAACTCACTACACCCTCACCCTATAGGAACGCAACTTTATTTGGAGGGTGGTGCCTGGTCTAAGAAAAAACACCCTTGGAAAAAATAAGTTTTTTGGTTATCAGAAAGAAAGGATCATAAAGTGTCAGCAGGCCTCATGGCCAGAAGCTGATGTAAAACCCTTAAAACCTTTTTTTATACATTTATGTGAAGCACTTGATTTTGACAAGGGTCAGGTCTGCTGACCCCCACGTGACTCTGTATTCATCCCTATATGTAACAAAAGGTATATAAGCAAACCTAAAAAATAAAGAAATGGGATCAGTTTCTGGAAAGACTGATTTCCCTGTGTCGTTCTTTCTTTCCCCTTCTGGCTGAATTCCCATCTGGGGAGTGGGTACTCACCAAGCCTGCTAATTATGCCCCGGCTTCTAAGATGGGACCGGGGAGGCCTTAGTGCCTCCTCTCCTTCGGGAGAATGGAAAGATGTCTGTGGCCAACGTAGGTAGTGATTGGTATTTCACATAAACCAAGTTATTCAGCCTCTTTTTCTCCACTAATTCCTACTACCCTATCCATTTCTAATCTCTCTCTATATCTGTAATTAAATAAGTTTTTTCCTAAGACGCCAACTCTGTCCCCACCTTCGAATCACTCTGGATCCACTGGGGCTGGACCCCGCAAGTGGCGGCAATCATTGACTCAACAATGAGAAAAGCCCTATGCTAATTAAGACCTTCAAAATACACCAAACTCTCTGTGCTGTTTATGGTTGAGAGGTAGTAAACAATCATGTGCTTGGCAGGAGTATGGATAATCCTATCACACAAGCTAGTTTGTCAGCAGAGAAGTTTGACCTGAGACACCCTTGTCACACCCAGGGCAGGGAATTAGTAGCAATTATTGGCACAACAAATGAAAAACTCTTCACCAATATAATTCTTAACCAACCCACTATACTAATAAATTCTAACTTCCCAAAAGAATCTGCCTTTAGTAAGTCTAAAACATCTCGTGCCTCTCACTGTTGGGAGGCTGTAAACAATCACATGTGGCCGGACGAACCTATACAGGCAGGCTAGATAACCAATGGGATCAGTTTCTGGAAAGACTGATTTCCCTGTGTCGTTCTTTCTTTCCCCTTCTGGCTGAATTCCCATCTGGGGAGTGGGTACTCACCAAGCCTGCTAATTATGCCCCGGCTTCTAAGATGGGACCGGGGAGGCCTTAGTGCCTCCTCTCCTTCGGGAGAATGGAAAGATGTCTGTGGCCAACGTAGGTAGTGATTGGTATTTCACATAAACCAAGTTATTCAGCCTCTTTTTCTCCACTAATTCCTACTACCCTATCCATTTCTAATCTCTCTCTATATCTGTAATTAAATAAGTTTTTTCCTAAGACGCCAACTCTGTCCCCACCTTCGAATCACTCTGGATCCACTGGGGCTGGACCCCGCAAGTGGCGGCAATCATTGACTCAACAATGAGAAAAGCCCTATGCTAATTAAGACCTTCAAAATACACCAAACTCTCTGTGCTGTTTATGGTTGAGAGGTAGTAAACAATCATGTGCTTGGCAGGAGTATGGATAATCCTATCACACAAGCTAGTTTGTCAGCAGAGAAGTTTGACCTGAGACACCCTTGTCACACCCAGGGCAGGGAATTAGTAGCAATTATTGGCACAACAAATGAAAAACTCTTCACCAATATAATTCTTAACCAACCCACTATACTAATAAATTCTAACTTCCCAAAAGAATCTGCCTTTAGTAAGTCTAAAACATCTCGTGCCTCTCACTGTTGGGAGGCTGTAAACAATCACATGTGGCCGGACGAACCTATACAGGCAGGCTAGATAACCCTCAGAGGAGTTCGTAAGTTGAAACGCTCTTGTCATGCCCGGGGAATTTTTATTAACTGGAGCTGCAAGTTAACTCCTTCTCCGAGAGAAATGGTTATGGGGGAGAGCCCCCTGTAAAGGCAGAGGTGTAGGTGAGAGCATAAAACAGACTCTGGTTTGGGGGGTAGATGCTCGGGAACAGGGGGTTTCCTGAGGCTTGATCACACCTTTGCGTATGCCAAGCCTCCTTCCTCATGACCTTTGCCATGGGCGGAGTTCCTCACGCTGGCCCCCGGCATCAGCCCAAGTGTCTAAGACCTCATGTCCACAAGCCGTCTTCCTCTCTGGAAAGCAGGAATCAAGACCTTCACTTACAGAACTGAAGAAACTCTGATTAAGCCTACTTCTATGTCTACCTGGCACAGAGCTACGCCCAGGAGAGAAGTGCACTGGCTGCTTCTGGACCAGCCGAGTGGAGGGAGGAGGAAGCAGCAGCAGAGAGAAGGGGAATCACAAGCAATGGGGCTGCTCCCAGGCTGCTCTGTGCCCGCATAGGATCTCACGGAGGAGCAGAGGCCATGGGGGCTTCCAGAGCCCAACAGAGTCCTTGCAATTAACATGGGCACAGCTGGAATGCTGCAAACTCCAGCCCAATCTACAACCACCCCCTCAACCCCAACAGAAGCTTGAGAGCAGGAGAGGAAATCAGGATTTATCCCTAAGCTAACCAGTCTGCATAGCTGATGGATTTTTCTAAAGTGCAATCTCCCGGTCTCCCAGGCGAGAGTTAATTTTCTTTGGCAAGGGACAGGTCTCAGGCTGGCAAGCTTCTCAGCACTCCCACCACGCATTGCCTCTGCTTGGCTGCAGGACCCGAAGTGGGGCTGGCAAGACTGGGTATCGACAAACAAAAAACAGACACACTTCCCAAAGAGCGTCGCTCTTCCTCAGCCAGGACTCGGGGAGGTTGCACAGATACGCCGGCGTCTTCATGGCTGAAAATAATACTGGTGGTCATCTCTGGGGATGACTCTCATGAGCAACCCAAGGTGAGTCACAGCACTGTCCCAAAGTGCCCTGGCCATGCCTAGAGACATTCATTCAAAAGAGGAATGCAGGTGCTGGATGTATTTGCATCTCAGGGATTCCTTTCTGATGTCTTGGGCTTGGCTCTACTTCCCAGAGAGAGACGAGATCACAGCTAGAAACTCTTGGATTCTCTCCTCACCAGTCCCTTCTCCCTCCACCCTCCTCACTGCGTCCTTACACCCACCACTTCATCCCTGGACCACACTGAGCATAATCTTCCATCCTCACTGAAGAAAATCTTGTTCCCACTGTTCAACTCTCTCCCTGGCTTCTTGGGCAGTTTCCATGCAGAAGAAAAAGCCTACATTCACTGTGTCTTTTATAATCCTTCTCGGTCTCTGGGCAGCCATCACTGAGCCACAGCCAGAGAGTCCCGATCCCCTTCCTTCCTCCTGGTTTCCTTGCACTTTCTGGCTGGTCCCCTCAGGTTCACACTGAATCCACCCCAACTCGTGGCCTGACTCTCTGCTTCCATCCACACTTCAAAAGCTCCCCCATCCTTCCTAAAGCTGGAATCCAACAATCCTTTCCCACCTCCAAGGTGACCTGCTTTCCCTCGAGGTCCCACCTCCTGCCCTCACTGACCACTCTTTCCCCAGAACCCTCTGCACACTCCTCCCCAAGAGGCTCCCCTTGGGCCCTTCCTCCACCCTACAGCCTTTCTTTCGGCCACATTGTCTCCCCCTGGGGCCACAAGAAGCATCTCTAGGGCCAATTCACCCTGGCTCCTGTCTTCCACACTCATCCCAAGCGTTGGCTCCTGGTGGAAACCCTGCCAGGTTCCGTGTCCATCTAAATAGGGCAGTATGCCCTGCTATCTCACCTTCCCACTCCTCTGTCCTTGTCAGGCCAGGTTCTGCCCCACCTCCCTCCCTCTCTGTCCCAGGAATGTGCTCTCACCCTTCAAGATGAGCAGTCAAGAGGCACTTCCTCCTGTACAACCAGCTACACTGACTGGTCACCTCCCCCGGGGTGCCCTCTTCACCTCCCTAACACAAAGGTCCGTGGCCACCAGAGCACCAGACACAGCTCCCAGCAGCTGATCACCAGAGTGCAGGGGCTCCCTCTGCCTCTCCCAGGAGGACCTCCCCAGGAACTGAGTCCCAGCTCTGAACCCTGAGGCCAGGACATGGTCAATGACACGGCCTTCCCTGGAAGTGAGGGTCTCTGCCACAGAGGGGCCCAGGCAGGAGGGGGGAGGCACATCCAGGAACTGCTCTTCATTTTGATAGCCCCCCGAAGGGCTGGTGTGGAAACCAGCCTGAGGTTGTAAAAATAGAGTCCCAGCTCTGAACCCTGAGGCCAGGACATGGTCAATGACACGGCCTTCCCTGGAAGTGAGGGTCTCTGCCACAGAGGGGCCCAGGCAGGAGGGGGGAGGCACATCCAGGAACTGCTCTTCATTTTGATAGCCCCCCGAAGGGCTGGTGTGGAAACCAGCCTGAGGTTGTAAAAATTGTTTCTAATCATGATTTGTTCCCCAGCCTGTAATCAATCTGCCATGAGAGGCACCACTAGAAACACAGGTATGAGATCAGTGTCTTCTGACTTCTTTAGGAGCATTCCAGGGAATAAGGGGAAAGGTTAAAATTTACTAGGGGCTCTAAGGAAACAGACCTTCACCCACAGGCTCTTTGTTAATCTTAAATCAGGCCTATTGTCTTAAGAAAAAGGAAAACACAGAGGGGGATTATACTCACATCTTGGGAATGCGGCCCCAGGAGTCAAGCTAAGAAAATGATTGTCTCGGGCCACTCAACTAAATCAGTATAATTGCAGGTCAGTCAGCCATTTAGGCCCGATAACAAATGGACCTATCCCCGAAAAGGCCAAAGTTTGTAAACCAATCAAAACACTCCATCTCGACTGCACCTGTTTATGATTTTTGTGCTTATAAACTGCTCTGTAACAACTGTTCGGGGTTCGTCTCCTCTGGTGGAGATTGAACCCCGGCGCGTCGGCCTAATAAATCCTCTTGCTGTTTGCATCGAGTCCGGGTCTCGGTGGTCTTTGCGGCGACGGGTCCTGGGCAAAGACCGAGAGGTCTAACACTAGCATGCCATCCTCACATTTCCCTGCACATGTGTACACAACTGAAGGACCGTACATGATGGTTTCAGAGGAGTCTGTGGCAACCACAACTATCTGAAAACACAGCTCTTTGCAGGACAACCTGCCCCACAGGAAGACCCCAGCAGTGTAGTTTGGGGAGACTGAAGGATTGGCTCCATAAACATACACACCTTGGGGACTTCCCTGGTGGTCTAGTGGTTAAGAGTCTTCCTTCTAGTGCAGGGGACAAGGGTTCAATCCCTGGTCAAGGAACTAAGATTCCACATGCCATGGGGCACCTAAGCCCTCGTGACACAATTAGAGAGCCCGTGTGCTCCACAGCCTGTACACCACAGAAACAGAAGCCTGAAAATAGAGAAAGCCTGTTTACTGCAATTAAGACCCACCATAAACAAAATTTTAAAAATATAAATTAAAAAACTTGAAATTAAAACAAAAACCAAACAACATATAAGTTATCAAGCAGTCTGAGCCCAAGCTAGGGTGTTAGAATTGTTCTGACTTTAAATAGCATTTTCTGGTGGATCTGGGAGTGCAAGTGGTATAAATAAGTTTGGAAAATGATGCATTAGGCAGAATTTAATGAGTTGCTTTCCTGCAAGACTAGTCAAGGCTTTTAATATGGCTCTCTGGGACCCGGGGCGGGGGCGGGGTGGGGGTGGGGG
>SJXQ01008956.1:165981-244389 GCA_006408695.1 Aepyceros melampus | reverse complement strand
ATGGTACACACAGTGTGTCCCCAGTCAGATCTGAACATGGGCCACTATTTTGGGGACCATCTCCTGGGACTCCACTGAACACAATTAAAGAAGGCCAGTGCAAACACTCATGTAATTAATTAGAAGTGCATATAATTAGCTACATCTGAAATCATTAATAAACATTACATAGAGAAATGGCTAACTTCCTATCATTTAATCACATAAATTATGTTGGGCTCTGAGTAGCGGCTCAGAGTGCTATTTTCTTGAAACATTTTTCAACTTAAAAAAAAAAAGGTGTTGATGAATTTTTTCTCTCCTAACATGCAACTTAAAAAAAAGAAAAGTTGGTGTCAGAACAGGCATTTCCAAGTGCTTGAGAACACACACACCAAGGCGGGGAAGCAATCGTAGTGGCTGCTCTCTGCCTCCTCTGAGAAGGAAGTGGCAGCAAGGGGAGCTTTCATGGGCTATGCCCTCCCCATTTGTCATGTGGCTCTTTCTCAGGACCACGCCCCCGAGTTATGAGTCCTCACTGAACAGATGAGGACAATGAGCTTCTAAAAGTGTCAGAAACCAGAGCTACATGCAATCACAGACTTCCTGACCATCTATGATCCACGAGGAACTGGGGTGGACATTGCGAAGGGTCAGACCAAGGGTTACTCTCTGTGGTGAACAAGCCCACAGAGAGACCAGCGGTCAGGCAGTAAAGCACAAGGCAGGCTGCAATGTGGCTTAGGACTTCCCTGGTGGACCAGTGGTTAAGAATTTGCTTGCCAATACAGGAGACAATGGCTTGATCCCTGGTCTGGGAAGATCCCACACGCCTTGGAGCAACTAAGCTCGTGCACAACTACTCTTGAGCCTGTGCTCTAGAGCCTGGGAACCACAACTACTGAAGCCCAAAAGCCTAGAGCTTGTGCTCTGCAACGAGAAGCCACCACAGTGAGAAGCCTTCACACCACAGCATGAAAGTAGCCCCCACTTGCCTCAACTAGAGAAAGTCCTCTCAACAACAAAGACCCAGTGCAGCCAAAAATAAAACAAATAAGTAAAGAAAAATTAAAAAAAATTTTAGTGCCAATTCTCTTAAAGAAGTTGCTAATATTAATGGTCTTTTCTGACGGACCTGTGCACATGTGTGTCTTACCTTTTCCTACCTCAAGGGCCTGTTGTATAAGTGACATGGAATAGTGAGGCCCAGAATGTAATTCTCCAGGGGAAAAAAAATAGAACACAGCCCCCAACTTCTATTTGAGTGGAAGCACATTCACAAAGATATCTGTGAAAAGACAACAGGCACGCTCTGAGAAGTAGTATTCTAAAGTTACAGACAGGATGTTTCCCTTGCAGTAGAAAAGTAAATACACCCAAGTCTCTTCTCTCTGCAGATCTCCTCCCAGAGATTCATTCTGGTGTAACTATCAGTTAAAAATATTCATCTTGTACTTTTCTCTTGAAGAAGAAAGATACTTTTCTGCAAAGAACACTGATTAGTGTATTCACTTAAATGACTGTCCTGCACACTGGCACCCCACTCCAGTACTCTTGCCTGGAAAATCCCATGGACAGAGGAGCCTGGTAGGCTGCAGTCCATGGGGTCGCTAAGAGTTGGACACGACTGAGAGACTTCACTTTCACTTTTCACTTTCATGCATTGGAGACGGAAATGACAACCCACTCCAGTGTTCTTGCTTGGAGAATCCCAGGGACGGGGGAGCCTGGTGGGCTGCCGTCTATGGGGTCGCACAGAGTTGGAAATGACTGAAGCGACTTAGCAGCAGCAGCAGCAGCACACTGTAGGTGGGGAAATGCAATCGCTAAGGGAGCTCAGCTTCTTGTCAATTGTCAATATCATTGCTACTCTAATGATATTTCAAGATACAATAATATTCCACTAGGTCTTTTATTTTCTTCAGTTCAAGCACCGAAGAACTGATACTTTCAGACTGTGATGCTGGAGAAGACTCTTGAGAGTCCCTTGGACAACAAAGAGATCAAACCAGTCAATCCTAAAGGAAATTAGTCCTAAATATGCATTTGAAGGACTGATGCTGAAACTCCAATACATCAGCCACCTGATTTGAAGAGCCAACTCACTGCAAAAGACCCTGATGCTGGGAAAGATAGAAGGCAGGAGGAGAAGGGGGTGACAGAGGATGAGATGGTTGGATGGCATCATGGACTCAGTGGACATGAATTTGAGCAACTCTGGGAGATGGTGAAGGACAGAGGAGCCTGGTGGACTACAATCCATGGGGTTGCAAAGAGTCAGACACAGCTGAGGGACTAACACTTTCATACTTCACACACAGACCCAGCTGCCCAGGAAATGAAGAACCAGACAGCTGTACAGCCCCACCTACAGCAACCGTCCAGTAAAACAACTTGGTTTCACACAGGTCAGAAGCCAAACCCCACACACACCATGCAAGGTAACCTCTCAATTCTTACCAAAAACAAGCGGTTTGGTAAGGTCCTGAAAACCCTCCTGGTGATGAAATCTTTCTGGAATAAAACAGAAGAAAAGAGAGGAAATTACTTTGGTTTCAGAAATGACATGGGTGCCCCTACAGAGCACTCCTTTGGGTATAGAAATTTAAATGAGTGAGAGGCTTTGAATACCTGGGAAAGTGAACTGATTCTAATTCTAATGAGATGATCAGAAATCACCCTGAAACAAATAATTAAAATGTTTCTTTGGCCATTCATCACATGATCATTGCCTTAACATCGTGTTGGACAAATAAAGCGATGGCTTATGTATCGCTCTGGCTGGAGAGGCTGTCAGCATTTCAATGAAGCTCCTCAAAGCCCTCATGAATATGTATTTTCCCACAACAAAGCTTGACCCCACTAGTTGGCAGAAGCAGTATTCTGGGACACTGTCAGAAGAGGTGGGTGTGCAAGTGGGGGTTGGAGGGGGATGAAAGGAGATTAAAGGAATGAGAGAGAAGGCAGGCCACCTCTCCTCTCCCCTGCCTGCTTCCCAGCCCACCCTTCCTCCTAGGCAGCATAGTTTCAGGAAGAGAACAGGAAAGAGGACTTTAGGTTCATGGTCTCCTTTAACAGAGGGCACTTCGCAAGTGTGAGCTAGAGAAGAAAGCCAAAGAGTCAAAGGCATCAGGACCGCCAGGCCATGGGTTGGATGGGCATTCATGTGGGGCAGGAGATGACCGGGGATGGGGAGCCTGGGGAGGGGCAAGAGGACGGGTTTCCCGGCCTGAAATGCACATCCAAATGCCTTTTCTCCCTCTCATTTGGCTGAAGACAGAGTAAGTAATAAAGGAATTTCTTTGTTCCTTCCAAAACCATGGCAATGGCGGCTTCCTCCCTGGCACCCCACCTCCTGGTAGCATCTTGTGAACAGCTGTGCTGGTCAGGGAGTCTACCTTCACCCTGGCCCCAGGTCTGCATTAAGGGGTTGGTGTCCTTCTTTGGGGAAAATAGCAGGTCTGGCCAATGGCTAACTGAGGATTCTGAGGGTCACCCAAATTGGTCCAGCGCAGACGCCTTGGTCTAGATGTAAAAGAAAATGATGGGCCAGCCCTGAGATGGTTGCAGATGCTCCAACTGTGACCAAGAGCCACAATGTGACCAAGCCACACGGTGATCAAGTCACGTGACCATAAGCTGCTAGCCTCCACTCTGTGCATGCATCCATGCTAAATCACTTCAGTCATGTCTGACTCTTTGCAATCCCATGGACTGTAGCCTGTCAGGCTCCTCCATCCATGGAACTCTTCAGGCAAGAATACTGGAGTAGGTTGCCATGCCCTCCTCCAGGGAACCAACCTAACCCAGAGATCGAACCTGCGTCCCTTACATCTTCTGCATTGGCAGGCGGATTCTTTACCACTAGCACCACCTGGGAAGCAAGGATGTTTGCCTCCCTCATCTGTTTCTTTCCAAGGGCAAGTGCTTCTGCTGCTTTCAAGTCCCTTCATAGTGTCAGCCTCAGCTCCATCATGTGTAAAATAGGGGCAGTGGGAACCACCTTACAGAAGGGATGAAGGTGAAACCCCATAAAACCTGGAGAATACCACCTGGGGCCACGGCAGCCTCAACAGCCTGCTCTTCCTTCTGCCAACCCCACCATCCAACCCCTCCAGGAGGAAGTGACTTGGTGTTTAGTGCCTGTACTAAAGGTCATGTCCAGGGACTTCCCTGGTGGTCCAGCAGTTAAGACTACACTCTCCCAACACAGGGGCCCTGTGTTCAATCCCTAGCCAGAGAACTAAGATCCCATGTGAGCATGGTATAGCCAGAAAAAAAAAAGTCACTATATATTATGGCCAGCAGCAAGAATCCTCCCTGGGAGTCAAGAGAGGAGCCTCAATTCCTTGGTGTGTTCCAGGTTTGCTCTGTGGCCTCAAGCAGGTCACTCAGAAAGGTCACGGTCCTCCCTGGGGATCCCCCACCCCAGCTCTGGGCAGTTGTGACCAAGGAGGGCAAAGAAGGGTCAAGAATCCTCCAGCACAGGCTGGAGTCCCCTGCACCCATCTCTCCTTCCCTTCCCTCCTCCAACCACCACCATCCCTGACACCACTGGCCGTGGAAGGGCCCCTCACCCAAATATCCAGCATCTCCCATCCCTCCCGGCCCAGAAGTGCCCGGGGGATCCCAGAGCCCGGCTCTCCCTCCACTGCACCCCTGCCTCCCACCTGTGAGTCCCTCAAAAGAACAGTGTCATCCACCTGTAGTCTGAGCACCTCACCTGCTCCCCAATGTTCCCTACAAAGACATCCAACTGTCAAAGCACTTTGGAAGGACAACCAGCGGCACCCGGCTCCTTACGTAAGGAAGCAGGCCCACATCTTAGCTCAATTTAGCATCCGGTTTTAACTGTCTATTTATAGGCCTCACGCGAGCACCCCTTGTGGATGGTGGGGTGTCAGGGCTCCGGGCTCCTGGCCACCGCTATTCATTAGCATTCCTTTCATGTTTGTCTTCTCTCATTTTCCCAGCAGCATTGTAGCTCAGCAGCAAGGTCACCTACAGCCTGGACCCAGTGTCACTTCTCATCTTCTCTAAAAAAATATGAATTTTCTTTCCCCTGCGGCAGTGCCCTCTTCCCACCCTCTGGGGGCCCCTGGCTTGTGCCGGCTATAGCAGAGCTGTGTTATTTTCATGACCTGCGTCTCCCGACAGACAGCTCATCTCAAAGACAAGTCCACCAAAGTCGTGGGTGGGGGCATCCAGGAAGGCCTCAGGCATCCACTGTCACCTCCCTGGTTTGCTCTTAGTCCAGGCACAGCAGCCAGAATGAACCCAGGGTCTGGAACATTCAGGCTGTCTTAAGCCATGTGTGCATGAGCCGGCCACTCCTCCTTGTACCAAACACATGTCCCGGGTCTCTACCCATCCCCTTGAGATGCAGCCAGTGCGGGTCACCTGCTCTGTCCCTTTTGGTCATGTGCAACTGGACAGAAATACCAGAATCTGCTCTTTTGGTAACTCACAGCCATTCCTGGAATAACCCCCTCATCCTCTCATGTCATCAACCTCCAGGCTGGGAACTCAGGACACAGTTCTGGGAACTCCCCACAAGATTAAAACACGCAGCCACTCACTGTCTACATGGTCAGTCCAGGCACAGGCTGGAGGGTTTTTAGGTCATCCTGAGCCCAGCTTCCCTGGTGAGACTGGAGACAGGAAGTCCCACCCAGGAGACCAGGAGACTCTGTGGAGACACTTCCTGTCCACATGCTGATGACCGGATCCTCTGGGGCCGGGCCCCCTGCCCTCGGAACCAGTGCAAAAGGAAAGGCAGGCCCTCCTCCTGCCAACTCTAAGCCCACAGCAGAATTCAGGCACAGACAACACTGCCAACCAAAGCCCTTCCGCCGCCTGACTTCAAACACCACGAGATTTGATCCTCCGTGAATACTGGGGCTGCAGCCATTGGTATCTGGTTTGAGAAGTAATTCATTTCCTCACAGATGCCACCTCACTGCCCTCAGAGGGTCCTCGTGATTCCACGTGCACACTTCTGGTACACAGAACAGGGCATATGAAATGTCACGTTTCCAGACACTTGGGAATAAACAAATTCTAAATATTCCTGAGACTCGATGGTTCACAGATTTGCTGATGAAAGTGATCAGCTGCTTTTGATAATACAGCAGGGGAATCAGTGGGAGAGTCCGGGTCCAGAAAGATCCTGGAGGCCTGGTAGCAGTCCAGGTTGTTGGGAAAGGGGATCTGGAAAATGGCCATGGCCCTAGACAGGCCTGCTCACAGGAGCCTCCCCACCACAACAGGAGAGGCTGCCCTGGGAACCCAAGAAAGGGCAGTCTGGTGGGAGAAGGGTCAGCACCAACATTCATAAGCTTTTTCTTGCAAAATTAACGCAAATTCCACAGCTTCACAGACTCCCTGACCCGGGACCTGTCCTGAGATGCACCTGGGGACAAGGAGCAGGAGACGGAAGTGACCTGTCCACAGCAGAATGGGAACTCTGCCTGGAAACATTGGCACAGCAGAACCACTGACCCATTACCCAGAATCAAATTTCTTTCTCCAGCTGACCCGTGAGCTATGGCTGAATGAATTTCCTTGAGTTAAACTGGCAACATTGGGCTTTGAAAGGGGCTAGGGCCTGGGGACCCAGGTGGAGGGAGACCTGGGATGCTGTAGGGAAGAATAGGTGGGATGTGATGAGCAGTAATAACCCAGGCTCTAGGAATCACTTGTTGACAAAGGACTCTGGCCACACTGAGTGGAAGCCCTGGGCGGGGGATTGGGAGGGGTGTGTGCAGAGCGCCATGGCCACGATCAGGTATATCAGAGGCAGCATACCACAGTCAGCTCAGGTGTGACTCCCGCAGTCCCAGCCTGGGGACTGCAACAGCCCTTAAACTCAGGTGTTTGTAAGACTAGCAGGACCTTTGCATGAGGGAAAGCCTGGAATGGAGGTTCACACTTGCATTGCTGTCTCAGGCTAGCCCATGTGGACAAGGGACTTGCCCATACTCAGCTTCCTCAAAGAGCAGACAGTCAGCTGGCAAAGGTTAGCATCTGGCAGGTAAGCCATGGCTCAAGGTGGCCTCTGGGACCTGGCTCTGCAGCTCAGCTAAGCTGCCCCGGGGTAAACAGCGAGATGGCCTATGTTCCCTTGGGTGTGACTGGAACCACAGGATGGAATTGGGAAGTGGGGCCCGGGTGGGGCCTGGGGGTCTGCTGTTTCCTGGGGGCAGTGTCAGTCGAGGACAGCAGTCTCATAACAAGGCAGGGAAAGAACTGGGGTCCCAAGAACCAGCCACAGACTAGTGACTGTGGGTAAATAGGGGACGACCTCAGAGAGGGGCTCCAGGTCCCTAAGCCAGATGGACGCAGGGGACACAGCCGGGTCATTGTACGAAGAGGACTCAGGGCTGGGAGAGAGTGATGGTAAAGTTGAGATGCTCCATGGATGGGCACCAATGGAATGTCCACAAGTAAAAGTCTTAAACTGTCCTCTAGCGAGATGCAACGGAGAAGGAAATGGCACCCCACTCCAGTACTCTTGTCTGGAAAATACCATGGACAGAGGAGCCTGGTAGGCTGCAGTCCATGGGGTCATGAAGAGTCAGACACGACTGAGTGACTTCCCTGTCACTTTTCACTTTCATGCATTGGAGAAGGAAATGGCAACCCACTCCAGTGTTCTTGCCTGGAGAATCCCAGGGACAGGGGAGCCTGGTAAGCTGCCATCTATGGGGTCACACAGAGTCGGACATGACTGAAGTGACTTAGCAGCAGCAGCAGCAGCAGTGAGATGCAAGGGAAAGTCTTCAAATAATAATTCTAATAATTCTATTTATTGATATAAACACCCACAGGTATTATTTTGCTCCTTCTGGGTAAGAAGTTGTGTGTTTAGAATCAAAGTTCAAACCTTAAGAATTCTCATTTGTACAAATGTCTGGGAAAGAGACTGGCTTTGAAATCCAACTTCAATGGTCTCCAAGTTTGAAAAGCAACTGTTTTGTTTGAGAAGGTGGCTTCTAAACACCTTCTTAAAATACTGAATTAAGGATAACACACAAATCAATACCATTAAAATAGTCACACCCTCCACTCTTGAAAGTTTAGTTTTCAAAGCCTGGAGGTGGCAGGCATCACGGATGCTAACATTCTGTCCCCAGATTCCTCACTTCCTGCTCCGGATTCCAACATGGAGACTTTCTATGTGATGAGTTTACTGAGAAAGGACTGTTCTCTCAAGAGGGCTCTTTGTTTCCCCTCCTGGGGCCTGAGAAACCACCCTGAAGGCAGAGTTGGCAGCAAAGATGTGTGGTGGTTCTATTTGTGTCAAACTCCAGAAATCTGCTGAAAACCCAAACTAGCTCTGATGTTCGCATCTCTTTCTCTATGTTTGCTTTATGTAAAATCCTCCCTCGGGGTTCTACTAAATAAACCTGGGAACTCCTTACCATTAGGGTTGAATCAACATGTCCTGACCTAACAGCACTCTCATCTTCCATAAAGTTGACTTCAAGCAGTAGATGGTGACAGAGGACTGAAGCAAAGCTACCCCTGCTCTTCATGGTAGGGGTGTTCACAACTCTGTAACACATTTCCCTAGTGATGCTTGATATTAAACCAGTCCTGTGTCATGGACTCCTTAACTGGCTTTGGGGAAGGAAAGGACAATTGGACACTAAGATATAAAAGACCAGAACTCAGTGCCAAGGCAGAAAGCAGTCCACCAGGTCTGCACAGACCCTGGCTGGCGTAGGGTGGGAGCAGGGGATTGGAACGAGCCCTCCCAGCCTGTGTCAACCTGGCCCTCCTCACTACTATTCCTTCCTAAGTTAAAGAGGCTTCTATTTTTGCTGCAAGGCACTTGATGCCTTGCAGTCCCCTGGAGGGATGCTGGGATTTCATTTTCTATTCAGGCAGCTCAAGGATGCTGGGTGGGTGGGGGTGGGGGTCATTCAGACGCCAGGAGCCAGAGACAAGCACTGCCTGCAATCATATCAGAGGAGGACACAGCACTCTGGAGGGCTCCGGGCAAGATGCTGGGATGCCCACACGGTCCACAGGGCCTGGCGCAGCAAGGGTTATTCCATCCATCCCGTGCTCACCAGGACAGGCACTCATGCTTCACAGGTGGGGACCTTTTAATCCTCCCAGCACCACTGCAAGGTAGTGAACATGATCATCAGCCCCATTTTACAGGTGGGGAAACTGAGGCTCATAAAAATTATTGAGGTCACACAGGAAGTTCTGGGGCTGGGTTTTAACACCGGCACTTAGACCCCGAGTCCATACTCTTAGCTCCCACATTATGTCAGAAGGAAGAAAAGGGGAAGACATTTACAATACATAAGCCCAAAGAAGGATCATTAAGAAATCAGTAAGAATCCAAAAATGGGGCTTGCTTGGTGGTCCAATGGTTAAGAATCTGCCTTCCAATGCAGCAGTCCCAGGTTTGATCCCTGGTCGGGGAACTAAGATCCTGCATGCCACAGGGCAGCTAAGCCTGTGAGGTGCAACTACTGAGCCTACATGCTCTAGAGCCCACATGCCACAACTAGGGAGTGGCCTGAGTGCCACAGCGAAGAGCACGTGCACTGCAACTAAGACCCAACACAAACAAATGTTTTTAAAAGAATTTAGGAAATGAGTAAATGGCATGAATCTAATTCACAGAATAAAAATACATGAAACATATATATATATAATTTCATATAAATATATGAAAAGATGTTCAACCTCACTGGCAGGCAGAGAAATGTAAACTAAGACCCTTTCCCCACCAGACTGACAAAAATTTAAAACATCTGACAATAGTAAGTGTCGTCAAGGAATAGGACAAGCAGGACGCACACACACACATGCAAAACTGGCTGGACTGCTCAACAGGAGACACTCTTCAGGAAACAAATTTTGCTGCTTTCAGAAAATAGGAAGACTCGTGTGCTGTCTCCTGCAACAAT
This sequence comes from Aepyceros melampus, assembly GCA_006408695.1. Classification (NCBI taxonomy): domain Eukaryota; kingdom Metazoa; phylum Chordata; class Mammalia; order Artiodactyla; family Bovidae; genus Aepyceros; species Aepyceros melampus. Next base: position 234,478 of record SJXQ01008956.1, on the reverse strand, counting down.
TACCAGCCTCACTAAATACTCTAGGCAAATCTGGCTCATGGTCATGTAGAGACACACTGGGTATTCCTAACAGCCTTTTCTGTAACAGCAAGAACCCAGGAAGCACCTGAACATCCACCAATGGAGAACAGTCAGGTCACATCACGTTCCTACAGTGAAACCCCATGCACCATTGAGAAAGTCCGAAACGACAGCTGCACATTTTCCCAGGGATGAATCTCCACACACATAAGATGCAGCAAAAAAGGCAAGCTACAGAAAAAAACACACACTTTGATATCAGTTACATCATACTTCAAGATGGGAAAACTCACAGGCATGGCTGCGCTGACAAACGCAGTGAGTGTAAACATCTCTCACAGCAGTTACCTCTAAGTGGGGACAAGAGGGTGCCAGCAGGGAGGGGCTCTAGTTGCACAGCTCATTGTGGTGGATTCAAACATTCCACAAGTTCTTGCAAATCCCCTCAAAAGGTAGATCCCACTTCACCTGCCCTGGGCCATCTCTAGTGAACAGGTCCTGAAAGGTATGCACTATTCTTACATCACTCACTCAGGGGAAAACTGGTCACCATTAATACTTTCCATCTTAAGCTATGAGGTCATCCACGGAGCACCACACACAGGGCCACACAGCAAGAACTGAGGCTCCTGCCAACAGCCACATGGATCCTCTAAGGACTGCAGCCCCAGCCCACATCTTAATCTTGACCCTGAGTCCAGGGACCTGAGCCCAGGGTCTGAACTGCTCCCAGATCCCTGACACACAAACTCTATGTAGAAGATAGTAAATTGGTGGGGGGACATGGGGGTTGATGTAGAAAAGAATCACTTTACTGCTTTGCCAGGCAAAAGGGGACACAGCAGGTTCATGCCCTCAAAACTGTGTATCCCAACCACGGGAGGATCTGGTGAGGAGTTTTATAGCAATGTTTCAAGGGCAGAGTTGCTGATAATGGACAGGGTGAGTGCAGGACTTGAGTTCCTTCTTTTTTTTAATTAATTTTTATTGGAGTATAGTTGCTTTACAACGTTGTGTTAGCTTCTGCTGTATGCCAAAGTGAATCAGCTATATGTATACATATATCCCCTCTTTTTTGCTTGTTTTAAATTTATTTTTAATTGGAGGATAATGGCTCTACAATGTTGTGTTGGTTTCTGCCATACAACATGAATCAGCTACATGTATACATATATCCCCTTCCTCTATAGCCTCCCTCCCACCCCCTCATCTCACCCCTCTAGATCATCCTCTCTTTTTTGGATTTCCTTCCCATTTAGGTCACCATAGAGCACTGAGTAGAGTTCCCTGAGCTATACAGTAGGTTCTCATCAGGTAACTATTTTATACATAGTAAAGATAATAAATATTTATTGTTTTATACCACTACATGTTGGCATGGAAATAGATAATTGATACAGTAGCACTTTCCATCTTAAGTAGGTTGTGGGTATACAGGTGTTCATCACATTATTCTTTTTCCTTTTTGTATGCTGAATGCTTTATAATAAAAATTTAATACCAAAGACTTGAATTAAGTCAATGCTGGTTAATAATTGCAAATGATGAATCGTAAAAGACAGGAAACCATGACAGGCACACCCTTCTTCCTTTTAGGTAACTAAGGAAAGGGGTCTCTTCTGGGGGGCATAAGTGTTAGTTGCTCATCTCCGACTCTTTGTGATCACATGGACTGTAGTCCACCAGGCTCTTCTGCCCATGGGGTTCCTCAGGCCAGAATACTAGAGTGGGTAGCCTTTCCCTTCTCCAAGGGATCTTCCCAACCCAGGGATCGAACCTGGGTCTCCTACATTGTAGGCAGATTCTTTACCATCTGAGCCACTAGAGAAGCCCACTCTGGGGACATAATGAACTTACAAAAGCCCCCTAGAAGGGGTGGAGAGTCACAGGAAGTCGTGACTGGGCAGGGGAGGAAGGGGCTAAGGATGTGCTCTATTAACATATTAAAATAGGGAGATGTTTTTAGCTAAGAGAGTATGAGACTGAGCCTGAGATATTACCCCAGTGGGAAGGAAGGGTCAGGGATGCCGGCAGCACTAGGGGTGGCCCACTCTTTCACCCACTCTCCCCATGCCTTTCAGCCATTAGAGGACAGGGCTGCCAGGATCTGGTCATCAACACACTCTCTCTCCCCTGTAGGTCCTAGATAGAAGGACACTTCACTTCTTAGACATGGTTGAGCTGGTCAAAGTCAACTGCTCCAGTTAAAGCAGTCAGACCAGTCATGTTCAGCAGACCCATTCTGTCCCTGAAGGACCACCATAGAACTACTTGAGACCACTTATTTTATTTTTATTATTTAACTCATTAATTAATTTGGTTGCACCGGGTCCTAGCTGCAGTGTGTGGGATCTAGTTCCCTGATCAGAGATTGAACCTGGGCCCCCTCAATTGGGAACTTGGGAGTCTTAACCACTGGACCACCACAGAAATCCCAACACCATTTATTTTAATTCTAATATTTAAAGGCTTAAATTCAAAACTCACACATGCTCTTTTCCTCAATTTGCTCATTCAAAGAACTATGTCCAAATCCATTTAAATTGAAACAACCACTTTTCCTGTCATAAAGTGACAGTGGAAGCAACAGTAATGCCTCATATATCCCGAGCTTGCTTTTCTCTCTCGAGAAAACAGTCAGTTGAGGTGACAGAAGAGGTTAAGCTATGCTTTTAACGTTCTCCTTTTGACCCTGACGTGTCAGGAAAATGACCCCTGAGAATTTGGATCATTTGTGTTTGCTCTCATCACTCACGCTCTCCAGCTGGCCCCTGAGAACAGGAGGAGGAAAAGCACAGGATGAGAAATGCAAATAGTGAGGGGGACCTTGTGCAACATCCGGGCTCTCCAACAGCACCAGAGGTGGTGCAGGTGAGGCAGAAGCCCCGCCCCGGTGATGCTCTGTCCCCACCTCGCAGGGCAGGGCCCAGACAGCCACACTCTGCCACTGGGGACCAGAATGCCTGACCTCAACCAGTCAGGGTCTCCCAGCCAGTCAGAGTCCCCCTGGGACATGAACCCAAAGGACGTGGTGTCCCCAGAATTGCTTGCTGTGGTCACCTGAAGCTCGGCCACAGTAGGTCCTAGAGAGCCAGGGCAGGAGGCAGCATGAAGCTGGACGGCAACCCCCCACCCACCAGCAGTTCATCCAGTCCCGAAGGTGGGGTACGCTAATAGAAATGCTGGGCTTCCCAGGTGGCTCAGCGGTAAAGAACCCACCTACCAATGCAGGGATCGACATGGGTTCGATCCCTCAGTTGAGACAATCCCCTGGAGAAGGAAATGGCAACCCGCTGCAGTATTCTCACCTGGGAAATCCCATGGACAGAGGAGCCTGGTGGGCTACAGTCCATGGGGTTGCAAACAGTTAGAAATAACTTAGCGACTAAACAACAACAACTAAACCCAAAGAAAGAATGAGAATGGTAAACAATAGCCAAACTCACTTCTAAACAGATGCAGAAATCCTAAATAACACATTAAGTAAATGTACCCAGCAGTTTCAAGCAAACACATCACGATGAAGTATGGGTATATCCCAGGGATGTCAAGTTGGTGTCATAATAGAATAGCTATTAATGCAATCATTTGTCAGCACATGAACAGATTCAGTTGATGTGGAAGAATCACTTCATAAAATTCAACAGGGATCATAACTAAAGGGAGGGGGACTTGTGAATGGATCAAAGAGGGATGCTTCACAGACAGTGGGCACCTACGGCAAGCCTGCAGTCAACATCCTACTGTCTGAGAGACCACAGGATACCCCACAGGAAGGAACAGGACAAGAACTCAGAGCATGGCTGCTTCTGCACCGAAGCTGTCCTATCACCCCTCGCCAAAGAAATCAGAAAACAAAAAGAAATCAAAGGATGATGGTTGGAATCAACAAGGTCCAACTGACATTATTTGCAGGGGACACACTGTCCACAGAGAAAATCCAAAAGATTCTACAAACAACCCAGCAAGAGATTAAGACACAAACTCAACTATCACAAAGGGTCATTTTCCAAAAATAGACACCAAGGAATCAATCTAATATTAAAAAAAAGCAAGACCTTTTCAGCAAAATACTCCATGAGGAAGACTCCATAAAAATCTCAAACACGTGGGGTTCAAAGAGCATCCATGTACCAGGAGGGTGATGTACTGCCTCTACAAGAAAGGAAGCTCCTGCACTCAGGAGCTCACCCTGTGCATCCCTTCATCAGGCTATTCATCTGCATCCTACATCATATCCTCTAATACACTGGTAAATGTAAGGAAGTATTCCCCTGAGTTCTGTGAGTGGTTCTAGTAAATTAATTAAACTCAAGAAGGGGATCATGGGAACCTCACATTTATTTATAGCCCATCAGTCAGAAGCACAAGTGACAACCTGGACTTGGAGCTGGTGTCTAAAGTGGAGTAGGAGCAGTCTTGTAGGACTGAGCCCTCCTCACCCTGTGGGATCTGACGCCCTCAAGTAGATGGTGCCAGAACAGAGTTAAATTGTAGGACACCCAGCTAGAGTAGCACAGGGTGGTCGGTGTGGGGACACTGCACACATCTGGTATCAGAAGTGCTATGAATGTGGCAACAGCGTGAAGGTAAAAGAGAAACCTGTTCAGCTATCGGCTGTCCCAAGATGGCTTTTTGTTTTGTTTTAATTTTCAGAGATCTTAGTTCCTTAACCAGGGATTGAACCTGCAACCCCTGCAATGGAGACATGGAGTCTCAACCACTGGACCTTTTTATTAAAGGTTCTCCTTACTAACACTTTATTTAGGAACTTTCCATCACTCTTACTCAGTGAGATTGGCATGTAGGTTTCTTTTACTGAATAATCTTGATGTTTCTATCTTTTTCTTTGCTCCACAGTAATTTAAGTAGCATTGAGAGTATACATTTTTCAAAGATTTGATGGGATTCTCCTGTGAAGCTATAGCGGTTTGGAGAGTTTTCTATTTGTTTCCATGGAAACTGCTTTGTTTACACTTTATTTATCCACTGGGGTCAGTTTGGGTAATTACATTTTCCTAGGAAAGTACTCCTTTTTAAATCCAGGTGCACATTTATTTGCAAGCAATATAAAAGGGGCTTCTAATGATTTTTCTAACAGGCTTTGTTTTGTTGGTTATTTCCCCATTGTCATGTTTTATTTTGTGTCTTTGGATTCTCTCTCTCTCTCTCTCATAATTAGGTTAGATAGTGGTTTGCCCATCTGATTTTTCTCCTAAGAATCGGGATTCATATGTTTTTTAATGTGGACCATTTTTAAAGTCTTTATTGAATTTATTACAATGTTGCCTTGTTTTATGTTTTGTTTTTTTGGCCCCAAAGCATGTAGAATATTAGCTCCCTGACCAGGAATCGAACTCACATCCTCTGCACTAGAAGGCAAAATCTTAACCACTGGACTACCGAAGTCACAGGATTCATATATTTATCAGTTCTGTTACTTTTCTCTGTTCTAATTCACACATTTCTGCCTCTGATCTCATTTCTTCAGTCTGCTCTCAGCCAGTTTACTAGGTTGTCTCATCCAACATTTTGAGTTGGATGTTGATTCATTCATTCATTCATTTATGTTTTATTTCAAGACCATAACTACAGCTGTATCAACATCCCCAAGATGGAAGTATTTATTTTCATTATCATCATATTCTAGAAATTATGCAATTTGGTTTTATGAATTTCCTTTCACCCAGGAACGTACTGAATAGACTTTAATGCTCTAATTTCCCAGGCTGAAGGGGCTTTGTGCTCTCTATCGTATGTTAACAGTGAGTTTCATCGCATTATGGAACCTATGGAGGCTCTCTTTGTAGAGGAATCCACATCAACTTTCATAAACATTTCACATATTCTGGGAACAAGGGTTTCCCAGGTGGTGCTAGTGGTAAAGAATCTGCCTGCAATGCAGGAGACAAAAGAGATGCATGTTTCATCCCTGGGTTGGGAAGATTCCCTGTAGGAGTAAATGGCAACCCACTCCAGTATTCTTGCCTGGAGAATCCTGTGGACAGAGGAGCCTGATGGGCTACAGTGCTTGGGCTGCAGAAAGTTACAGAGTCTGGTATGCTGAGGGCATATTTTACACGTCTTCATGGTGTGTCTGGGGTAGAGAGTGGCTGCCTGGCCTCTGGAAACAGCACATTTCTCTCCATGCCTCCTGCCCCATGTGGTCTCTGCTTCATGGACATTCTGTGAAGCCCTGTATCAAGGGCTTCCCTGGTGGTTCAGATGGTAAAGAACCTACCTGCAGTGCAGGAGACTGGGTTTGATCCCTGGGTCAAGAAGATCCTCATGCCTGGAGAACCCCATGGACAGAGGAGCCTGGCAGGCTACAGTCCATGGGGTTGCAAAGAGTCAGACACAACTGAGTGACTAACACTTCCACTTTCACTAAGGTCACAGGACAAAAATCTCTGGAACTGACCAAGCCCCATAGCAACTGTTGGAATGAGCCTCTGGAGCTAAGGTGGCCAGTTCCCTGACACCATTTTAGGTAAAAATATCCATGCTAATAGCCACCCTCTAGCATCCTAACCAATCACTAATGCTACCCTTCCGGTAGGAATTTTCCTCCTGTTTATTTCTAAATCTACTATTTATTTATTTTAATATTTATTTTTATTTATTTATTTGGCCAGGCTGGGTCTTAGTTGTGGCATGTGGGATCTAGTTCCCTGACCAGGGATTGAACCTGGGCCCCCTGCATTGGGAACATGGAGTCTTAGCCAGTGGACCAGCAGGGAAGTCTCCAAATCTACCATTTAAATGCAGGGATATGTAGTCCCACAGAAGGAGCCTGTTCATGAGAGCAGCTTGAATGATTCTGAACTTTCCTGGACAGTGATGAACTTACTCTCCAGACATACGTGTATCTTAGTCTATATATATCAAGGATGACTGTGAAAATGGCAGTTATCCAAGTTCACTACCCTGTGGGACATGACGTTTACTAAAGCCTAAGTAAATGCTGGAGGAGGAAAATGAGAAGATGTGGCCGCCAAGAGACCCAAGAACTGACGTGGGGCAACCGCCCAGCTCCGTACCCCTCCCCACTGTTCCCACCTGGGAGCTGTTTCAAGGACGCAGCCTTGAGATGGTGGTTTCTGTTGAGACCATCTGGTCCGTACTCCTGACTGAACTCCTCGAGGGCCCCCATACAAACTTGAAGGTTTTGGTGGGCGAGTGTGGAGGGTTTTCTGATTTTCGGCCACCTAGGACAAGCCTCCTGTCAATTCCCTTGTCATTAAACCTGCCTCCTGCACCCCTGGAGTGTTTGCCTCTTTCTCGGTCTCTCCTTGCACTTCCTGTGTACAAGGGGAGGCTGGTTCCCCTTACACCTTGGGAGCTCCCCTGGTTATGAACTAATCATTGTCATGTCAGCCAGGAGATGGAAGAAATGGGTCTCAGGAAAGAGGCATGAGGGGGTGGGAATCCCAAGGTGGGTATGTCCAGAGGTCTCCAGGTCCAAGCTGAAGACAATCCCACTGGTCAAAGGTAGGACCACTTGAACTTCAATGAGGATTATGACTACAACAGTCTGAAATCTATCAAGTATGTTCAAGCCCTTGAGTTCACAATGAGGGTTTAAATTTTTAAATCATACTGGAGGATCATGGGAAATACATTCATCTCTGAAATTGATGAGATAAATGAAGTAAAATAAGGACGTGTTTGCCTGCCTTTTCTCTGTGAAATGTTTCCATGGGAAACCCTACAGGAGATGCAGAAAGCATCCACAGAAGCATTCCAATTGATAAGTGGATAAAAGAAATGATAATCAGAATATCATTTCATTTTTTAAAACTTTTTAAAAATTAACATCTAGGGGAAAGAAAGTCGCTCAGTTGTGTCTGACTCTTTGTGAGCCCATGGACTATATACAATCCACAGAATTCTCCAGGTCAGAATACTGGAGTGGGTAGCCTTTCTCTTCTCCAAGGGGTCTTCCCAACCCAGGGATTGAACCCAGGTCTCCCACATTGCAGGCAGATTCTTTACCATCTGAGCCACCAGGGAAGCCCAAGAATACTGGAGTGGGTAGCCTATCCCTTCTCCAGGGGATGTACCAGATGGTCTCAACAGAAATCACCATCTCAAGGCTGCGTCCTTGAAACAGCTCCCAGGTGGGAACGGTGGGGAGGGATATGGAGCTGGGTGGTTGCCCCAGGTCAGTTCTTGGGTCTCTTGGCGGCCACACCCTCTCAAGTGACCAGCATTGACTTATGCTTTGGTAAACGTCATGTCCCACTGGGCAGTGAACTTGGATAGAAAAGGGTGGAATAAATTGGGAGATTGGGATTGACCTTTATGTAAAATAGCCAATGAGAGCCTGCTGTATAGCACAGGGGGAAGAAAAAAAAGAAGATACCATCTGTTTGCAGGACATACATTGTTGTTGTTTAGTAGCTCAGTCGTGTCTGATTCTTTTGTGACCCCATGGACTGTAGCCCACGAGGCTCCTCTGCCCATGGGATTCTCCAGGCAAGAATACTGGAGTGGGTTGCCATTTCCTTCTCCAGGAGATCTTCCCCACCCAGGGATCAAACGTGCATTACCTGCATCTCCTGCTTGGCAGGTAGATTCTTTACCACTGAGCCACCTGGGTAGCTGGACACATTTAAGTCCACCTTAAAAAGACATTCCAATATATAGTAGGTACAGATGAATACTGTTTGATTCCACTTATATGAGATACCTAGAATAGTCATATTCATAGAGTCAGAAAGTACCGTGATAGATGTCCAGGGCAGAGGGGAGCAGGTGGTGGGGAGAAGGGGGAGTTAGTGTTTAATGAGCATAGAGTTTTAGTACAGGAAGGTGGGAAATTCAGGAGATGGACGATGGTGAGAGTTGCATAGCAACATGAATGTACTTAGTGCCACTGAGCTGTACAGCTAAATATGGTTAAAATAGTATGTTTTATATTATGTGACTTTTACCACAATAAAAATACATTAAAGAATAAAATAAAAACTTATGTCTGAGATCTACCCAAGACTAATTCTATTTAAGTCTTCAGGAATGGGTCACAGGCATCTGTGTTTTAGAAATGTTCTCCAAGAGGCAAGAATGGACAACCATGGTTGAGAATTAGTGAGTATTCCTTCAGTGTCCTTATGTTCTCACCTGCAACAATCTCCTTCCTTCCATCTCAGCCACCCTCTTGCCCCTCCCCTAGGACAGGGTTCCTCCAGTTGGAATTCCCTCCAGCTGGAATCCCCTCTAGGGTGGAAGCCCCTCCAAGGTGGTCTTTCCTTAACCAAAGGCACTCCATCCTTCACATCCAGCTCAGAGCCTACTTCCTCTGAGAAGACCCCCATGAATTTCCACGGTGCTGAAATGCATGGTTTTCTACAGCTTCATGGAGGTATAATTTACATACCACACAATTCACCCATTATAAGCAGTGAGGATTTTCAGTGAATGCATTCAGATGCTCAGCCAGTGCCACAATGCAGTCTTAGAACATCTCCATCACCCCAAGCAACACTGCCCTCCCAGCCAATCCCTACTTCCATCCCCAACCCTGGGCAGCCACGAATCTGCTCTCTCTCCCTATAATTAGGCCTTTTCTGGAAGAATCATATAAATGGAACTGTACAATATGTGTCCTTTTGTATCTGGCATCTTTCACTCAGCCAATGTTTCTGAGCCAGCTGGGTATTTTTAAACGTACATGGGGATTTGGTATTTAAAGGAATGCTGGCTGAATCCAGCCATAAGCAAATGAATCACTTCTCAATGTGACTCCTCCTCCCCCTCACATCTTTATCTTGTAAGAATGGTGTTTGCATCTTGGTCCTCTCCAGCCAGGCTTGCTGCAGAGGTGCCCTGACTCCCCAACTCCTATCCGTGTGACAGGTTTGGCTTGACTCTGCCATGCTGCATTTTGTTGTTGTATTTTTTGTCCGTTTTTTTCTTCCTATAAGTCAGATGCCATAAACACTCAAATAACCCACCTTTTTAAAAGTACGTTTACAACATCAGAAGAATTCAGATGAAATGTAAACCCTTCTATTTACAATTTTTATACACATAAACCAAACCACAAATACCACAAACAAATGTAGACTTCCCTGGTGGCTCAGATGGTAAGGAATCTGCATACAATGCAGGAGACCTGGGTTCAATCCCTGGGTCAGGAAGATCCCCTGGAGAAGGAAATGGCTACCCACTCCAGTATTCTCACCTGGAAATTTCATGGACAGAGGAGCCTGGTGGACTACGGTCCATGGAGTTGCAAACAGTCAGATATCACTGAGAAACTAACACCTTCACAAATAAATGTTGTAACAATACACTGAATAAACATTCACATGCTTAATAAACTTTTACTGTATTTGTTGTTAACTTACCATTATAATAAGTAATCTATGTAGAGTTTTGAGGTACAATACTTCCACTTTCCTCCATTTACACAGACCTATCTCGTGCCTAATGCCTTGGACCCAAAACCAGGAGCCCACGGGCACAGAATGATCCAAGGCTCAGAGAAATCACCCACTTGCTCAGCACTGCTGGGAGACTGACTGTATTACATTTCCAATCCTGATGTGCACAGAAACTCTGGGTCTTGTCAACACGCAAGTCACCAACAAACAGAACCAGCACTCCCAAAGTTCTGTCCCAAGAATGCGGAGAGGAACAGGAATGTGACCCAGCCCACCAGGGCCCCACCCTTGGGACGCCACATGGGAGCTGGCCCAGAGTCACTCAAGGATAAGCACCCTTTTCCAGGCACCTGGGGGTGCTTTGGTGAATACCTCTTCTAATTCAGATCATTCATAGGCCCCTGCAAATAGAACCAGCTTCTTTATTTAACTTCATTGTTATCTACAGTTAAATCAGTGACTGTAAAACTGGCTTCTCAGCCCTTCTTAATTACCCAGAAGAAATCCCACAAAAGATGCATTTCCGTGAATAGAGCAGGTGGGCAGCCAGAATAAAATTTCTCTAACAGAGGTGATGTTCCTCCTGGGGTAATTTAAATAAGCCGCAACGGTACAATCATTAAAATTAATTATGAGAGCTTTTTAAAAAAGCCACAGGATGGGAATCAGAGGACTGACTGCTTATCTTGGCCCTTTGGTGAGTTAACTGATGCAACGTAGGCTAGACCTGTAACCATCTATGGCCCAGGCTTCTCACCCGTAAGATGTCATGAATGTTGCAAAGAGCTGTGGCTTACCCATTGCTGGGGACTCACAGGCAGATCCTGACTGGGCAACAACCAGAATTTTAAAAACAAAGTAGAATACTATAAAGAAGGCTGAGTGCCGAAGCACTGATGCTTTCAAATTGCAGTGCTGGAGAAGACTCAACAGTCCCTTGGACAGCAAGGAGATCAACCCAGTCAATCCTAAAGGAAATCTACCCTGAATATTCACTGGAAGGACTGATGCTGAAGCTGAAGCTCCAATACTTTGGCTACCTGATGCAAAGAACTGACTCACTGGAAAAGACCCTGATGCTTGGAAAGACTGAGGGCAGGAGGAGAAGGGAGCAACAGAGGATGAGATGGTTGGATGGCATCGCTGATTCAATGGACATGACTCTGAGTAAACTCTGAGAGATAGTGAAGGACAGGGAAGCCTGGCGTGCTGCAGTCCATGCGGTTGCAAAGAGTCAGACACGACTGAGTGACTGAACAACAACAAAAATACTACACAGAGTGCACCACCTCAATGAAGGTAAAAATTGTTTCCTGGAACTTCCGTTTGAGATTTATAATATAGCTATATAGATATATATGTCTTGAGTGGTTATGTAAAATGTCTTTTTTACTGTGATTTAAAAGCAAATTTCTGGACTTCCCTGGTGGTCCAAGGATTAAGAATCCACCTGTCAATGCAGGGGACATGGATTTGATCCCTGGTCCATTAAGATCCCCCATGCTGTGCACCAACTGAGCCTGCGAGCCGCAACTGCTGAAGCCTGAGTGCCCTAGAGCCCCTGTTCTGCAACAAGAGAAGTCACCACAATGAGAAGCCCACACACCCCAACTAGGCAGTAGTCCCCACTCACTGCAACTAGAGAAAGCCTATGTACAGCAACAAAGACCCACAGCAACCAAAAATAAATAAATTTTAAACATTTTTAATATTTTTTAAAAATAATAAAATTAAAAGGTCTGAGGAAGACCTACAAGTCTATGTTCTGGTCAATGCAACAAACATTCACAGAGAAGGACAGCATGAGGAAGGCTTAGGACCCATGTCAACCATTGGTGACGGGTTGGTGGTGGGTGGCTGTGCCTATGGCCCATCTGTCTGGAGAAAACCAAGGTCAGCATACCACCCTGAAGCCAGAATGAGACCCTTTCCTGGTACAAACCCAGAGAGGTCAAGCAATCTAGACTTGGCAAGGTCCTGGGGTCCTGAGGACATGGTGGCCAGGTATGGCAGAAAGTTGCCTGATTATGCTCCTGGTGGGGCCAGGACTCAAATCAGTTCTAAGTGGGCCGTCTGCAACAGCATTATCAGTTCTAAGCAGGCCATCTGCAACAGCATTACGGACAGAGTATGTATGGATCAGCATGTGAAGCAGGTGATGATGTTGACAAGTATGTTCCACAGGAAAGAGTTTTAGGAAGTAAAGTCAGGTAAGAAACAGGTGGGGAGGGGCATCTGGTTTTACTCAATAAGACCAAGGCAAGGGGGGCAGGGCACTGGAGGGTTCTGAAATGAAGTGACATGATCTAAATTAGTTTTAAAGCAATCATTGTAAATCAACTATACTCCAGTAACATTTTTCAAAAAATAAAAGGATGGAGACAGATTATCATACTAAGTGAAGTAAGTCAGAGAGAGACAGATAGCATATGATACCACTCATGTGGGGTCTAATTTTTTTTAATGATACAAATGAACTTATTTGCAAAAGAGAAACAGACTCACAGACATAGAAAACAAACTTATAGTTACCAAAGGGGAAAGGTGGCAGCAAGGGGTAAATCAGAAGTTTGGGACTAATATATACATACTACTATGCATAAAATAGATAACAAACAAGGACCTACTGTATAACACAGGGAACTATACTTGATATTCTGTGATAAATATGGGAAAAGAATCTTAAAAGAATATGTGTATATGTGTAACTGAATCACTTTGCTATACACTTGAAATCAATACAGCATTATATATCAACTATACTTCAATAAATTTTTTTAAAAAATAGCAGTAACCCAGCTGCCATATGGACATAGACCTGGGTGGAAAGGTGTAGGTCAAGGTGAAAGGGGAAGCGTGGACGTGGGAAGCCAATCCAATGAGATGACGGGGCAGTGTGGGCAGTGACCAGGGAGGGGATTCCAGAACAGATTAGATGTAGGATTTGAGAGGAAGACAGGAGACAGGCTGACTTCAAGGTTATGGTCCAGGCACCTGGAAGGATGGAGCTGCCATTTACTATGATGAGAGATGGAGGCTGGGTGGGACATTGGGGAACAAGTTGGCAGCTGTTGTGTGGGGTTCACTGGACCTCACAAGGAGATGATGGACAAGGCTAGTGTTCAGGAGAGAAGTCAGAAGAAAGATATGAGTTTGGAATTTTTCAGCATATGATGGGTTTAGCACCACAAGCCTGGGTGAGGTCAGTAGGGTGTAAACATGCATCAAGCAGAGGAGAGGTCCGCAAGTGGGTGTCAGGGCCCCCCAGCACTCAGAGGCCAGCAGAGGGACTGAGTCAAGTGGGAAGACAATCCCGGGCAGATGGTGCTCTGGGAGCAAGGGAAGAAGCGTTCCCAAGGGAGAGAGAGGACAAGTGTGCGACAAGTCTAGGGAGAGGAGGACTAGGAGGTCCTTAGTGACTGTGATGGGCAGTTTCATCAGAGTTTGTAGAGGCGTCAGCAGAGCTGGGAACGTCGACTGGGGCAGGTTTCAGAGAGAAAGGGAGGGGAGGAACTGCGAAAAGCCAGTGGAGATGACTCCTCCCAGACTTCTCCAGGAAAACAAAGCAGGAAAATAGGACAGAAGCAGGAAGAAGTGGGAGCAGGAGATATGCCTCTTCTCAAATGGGTGATAAAGCAGTGTGTGTGCACGTGCAGAAGAGGATCCAGTGAAGAGCAGGAAGCAGAGCTGGGGGGCAGGGGGAGTTCCAGGGATGGCATCTGGCACCAAAACAGGGAGGGGGTGGCTCATAGCCGGATATGTTATTTCCAGTCTCAGGAGGAGTGTGAAGGATGCAGGCACAGATGCTGGCAGGGAGTGACGTGATGCTGGCGGGAACTAATGTGAACTACATGAGTCCTCCTTTCTTCAGAAATTCCAGAGCCTGCAAAACCTGAATGAGGTCTGGGATTCCAGGCTGATGAAGACGTCAAGACATCCAGGCCAAGGGAGGTAATGGAGTCGTGCAGTGACCAAGAAGACTAGTTCATCTCCCCTTTCCCAATGAACCTCAACATCTGCATTAGAAAAAGACCACAAACTTCGGTTCTGACAATAAAAACTGAGTCCTTACTTTTAAAAATTGATTCCCAATGTTGTATTAATTTCTGCTGCATGGCAAAGTGATTTGGTTATACAGATAGGGCTTCCCTAGTAGCTCAGAAAGTAAAGAATATGCCTTCAATTCAGGAGATCTGGGTTCAATCCCTGGGTTGGGAAGATCCCCTGGAGAAGGAAATGGCAACCTACTCCAGTAGTCTTGCCTGGAGTTCCACGGACAGAGGAGCCTGAAGGGCTACAGTCCATGGGGTCACAAAGAGTTCGACATGACTGAGTGACTAACACATATATTCTTTTTCATATACTTTTCCACCAAGGTTTATCATAGGATATTGAATACAATTACCTGTGGTATACAGTCGGAGCTTATTGTTTTATTATCCACTTAATATACATTTTATTATCCATTCTCTACTTAAAAGCTTATGTCTGCTAACCCCAAAGACCCAGTCCATCTCGTTTTTATTAGCTGCTTAAAGTTGGAAAACAAATCATATCATTGCTGCAAGTTCTCAGTTTCTCTATCTGAACACCACAAGGAGTCACTTTTGCTTTTACTTTTGTATTTTCTATAAATACATACAGAAGTTCTCAGCTAATGAAAATTCAAGTTTCTGGAGAAGGAAATGGCAATCCACTCCAGTACTATTGCCTGAAAAACCCCATGGACAGAGGAGCCTGGTAGGCTACAGTCCATGGGGTCGCAAAGAGCTGGACACGACTGAGCAATTTCTTTTTTTCTGTTTTTTTCTTTTTAATACATATACAGACTTCCTGGAAAAGCAAAGAGCATATAAAAGGGAGAAATAAACATCTCCTATCTTTTATGATAAAAAAAAAGAAAATTCAAGTTTCAGGAACACCATAAAATATAATTTTTATAGAGTTAGACACCATGCAAAACCGAGTAAAAATACTAACACATGCCCCCAAATACTAATCAATAAGTTTACTCTGACAGCTTTTACCAGTATGATTGGGAAGCCCATTTATGGCAGCTTGAATCATATTTGTAGATCTTATTTCTTAAACTGGGTGGTAATTACCCAGATTTTCCTCTTGTTGATGTTCTATGTATTTTCTGTATACCTTGAAAATATTCTTTCACCTTTTTAAGTCTTTTATTGCATCCTGCTCTACACACTCAAGGGTCCAATTTTTCCTTTCTACCCTGGAACATGTAGGGCTGGCTCTCCTGATTGATCAGGGGGCTGGATCCAGGGCTTGGCTATCAGATGGGGTCACATTCAAAAACCAGGAGATGGGGATTTCCCTGGGGGTCCAGTGACTAAGACTTTGCCTTCCAATGCAAGGGGTTGAAGTTTGATCCCATAAGCCTCATGACCAAAAAACCAAAACATAAAAAAGAAGCAATATTGTAGCAAATTCAATAAAGACTTAAAAAAAGGTCCATATAAAAAAAAATTTTTTTAATCAGTGGTAAGATACATAGTTGTACATGGTTAATATACACTCTGCTTCTTGAGTCCATCTCCTGAGGGTCTATCTAGAAGCAGTGCCACCTCAATCACAATAAGCACTCTCAGCACACAGACCTTGGTCTCTAAATACCATTCTCTAATTAAAGGAATCAGGGATTCTTGGAGAAACAGCAGATTCCAGGGCTGGGCAGGGAAAATCTAAGTTGCGCCTGGAGCATCTTGTTGTAACAGAAAGTAAGGAAACACTCAAAAGACTAAAGGCTGGGGGCATGTCAAAGAAACACAGGAACCAACTGAAAGAGCTTCCAATGATCAAAGTTCAACAATTTAGGCAGCAAAATAAATAATGTAGGACTGCATTATAAACCAAAGTATAAAATAAACATTCATGAGTCCATACTGATAAAAATTTCAGTTCAGTTCAGTTCAGTCACTCGTGTCCGACTCTTTGCAACCCCATGAATTGCAGCACGCCAGGCCTCCCTGTCCATCACCAACTCCCGGAGTTCACTCAGACTCATGTCCATCGAGTCCGTGATGCCATCCAGCCATCTCATCCTCGGTCGTCCCCTTCTCCTCCTGCCCCCAATCCCTCCCAGCATCAGGGTCTTTTCCAATGAGTCAGCTCTTCACATGAGGTGGCCAAAGTACTGGAGCTTCAGTTTTAGCATCATTCCTTCCAAAGAAATCCCAGGGCTGATCTCCTTCAGAATGGACTGGTTGGATCTCCTTGCAATCCAAGGGACTCTCAAGAGTCTTCTCCAATACCACAGTTCAAAAGCATCAATTCTTCAGCACTCAGCCTTCCTCACAGTCCAACTCTCACATCCATACATGACCACAGGAAAAACCATAGCCTTGACTAGACGGACCTTAGTCGGCAAAGTAATGTCTCTGCTTTTGAATATACTATCTAGGTTGGTCATAACTTTTCTTCCAAGGAGTAAGCGCCTTTTAATTTCATGGCTGCAGTCACCATCTGCAGTGATTTTAGAGCCCCCCAAAAAATAAAATCTGACACTGTTTCTACTGTTTCCCCATCTATTTCCCATGAAGTGATGGGGCCAGATGTCATGATCTTCGTTTTCTGAATGTTGAGCTTTAAGCCAACTTTTGCACTCTCCTCTTTCACTTTCAACAAGAGGCTTTTTAGCTCCTCTTCACTTTCTGCCATAAGGGTGGTGTCATCTGCATATCTGAGGTTATTGATATTTCTCCTGGCAATCTTGATTCCAGCTTGTGCTTCTTCCAGCCCAGCGTTTCTCATGATGTACTCTGCATAGAAGTTAAATAAGCAGGGTGACAATATACAGCCTTAACATACTCCTTTTCCTATTTGGAACCAGTCTGTTGTTCCATGTCCAGTTCTAACTGTTGCTTCCTGACCTGCATACAGGTTTCTCAAGAGGCAGGTTAGGTGGTCTGGTATTCCCATCTCTTTCAGAATTTTCCACAGTTTATTGTGATCCACAGAGTCAAAGACTTTGGTATAGTCAATAAAGCAGAAATAGATGTTTTTCTGGAACTCTCTTGCTTTTTCCACGATCCAGCAGATGTTGGCAATTTGATCTCTGGTTCCTCTGCCTTTTCTAAAACCAGCTCGAATATCAGGGAGTTCATGGTTCACGTATTGCTGAAGGCTGACTTGGAGAATTTTGAGCATTACTTTACTAGCATGTGAGATGAGTGCACTTGTGTGGTAGTTTGAGCACTCTTTCGCATTGCCTTTCTTTGGGATTGGAATGAATAAATAAATCAGTGAGGGAAAACAGACAAGTCTCTGATACAGAAAAGTTCTACATAATTCATGTAGATATTCTCCCATCAAGGAGGCTGAACATGACTGCCCACTCCTTAATGTGGACTGTTCATCTGACTGCTTTCCAGAGCAGAGTATGGAAAAGGCAACCTCACAGAAGAGAAACCTGGCAGAGGCTACATCAGCCAGTGATCAAGGCCAAGGCCAACAGTGATCCATCATGGTGACAGCTATACCTCTGCCGTAGGTTGAGAATGGCTCTTCATCTTTGTGGTCTTTCTCCCCAAAACCCCAAATCCAGTCTAACCATAAGTAAAACATCAGATAAGCTAAATTCAGGGAAATTCTACAAAATACCAAGCCAGTCCTCTTCAAAACTATCAAGGTCATGAGAAACAAGTAGAGTCAGAAAGTGTCCCAGTCCAGAGGTTAAGGAGACAAGATGACTAAATGCAATGCAGGGTCTTGCATGGGATCCTGAGACAGAAAAAGGACATTAGGTAAAAACTAAGGACATAAGAGGGCTTCCCAGGTGACGCTTGTGGTAAAGAACCCACCTGCTAATGCAGGAGATGTAAGAGACGCATTTTGATCTCTGGGTTCGGGAAGATCCCCTGGAGGAGGGCAAGGCAACCCACTCCAGTATTCTTGCCTGGAGAATCCCATGGACAGAGAAGCCTGGCAGGCTACAGTCTATAGAGTCACAAAGAGTCAGACATGAATGAAATGACTTAGAATGCATGCAACAAGGACATAACAGCACTTGGAGGTGGCCTGTGTGATGAGGAGGGTCTCCGGGTAAATCTCTGAACCTCTGCAAGTCTCAGGCTCCTGCTGTGTTCAAACCACAGTTGTGGTTTGAACTGTTGCGAAGTGGATTCAATACTCAAACACCCCCGAACACAGGACAACACTATTATATATGGAAATCACCATGCTATCACTTCTCCCCAGCATGTATAAACCCAGATTTCCATGCACCTATCCAGAGAACTGTGCTCCCTGGCACCTCATTTGGCTATGCAATTCATTATACTAATTATTCTTTAAATCTGCAGATGTTCCTTGAAAAGCTGCTTTATTTATAAACAAGTTGCCCGACAGCAAACCTTGGAGCATAAGTACTAGCTTCAAAAGCCTCCATTTCAAACATCAGCAGTTCAGAGGAAAAACCCATAAATGGCCTAGCACCTAATCCCAGTGCTGAATAATAAATCCATCATTAGCTCACAGCAATATCTACGACCGAGATTTCTAATCTCTGGAGGCAAGTTTCTAAGGCAAAAACAGCTCGGATTTTAAGGCAAATTTTATGACCCTATGGAGCCAGGAGGTCCGGTCCCAAGGCATCTGGAGGCCAAGTCTTTCCACCCTCGATGGTGGGGCCAGGCTATTGGACACCTTGCTGCCTGGCCACGGAGGTGGAGCTGGTTGGAAGAAGTAGAGAAGCCTGCAGAGCCCAGGCTCAGGGCAGCTGGCTCCTCTTGAGGCTGGGGGGCAGTTCCAGAGGCCTGGGTCTGGTGCAGGAGAGATAGCAGAGGGGGGAGTGATGACCACTCCCTGATGCTCTAAGGAAATAGCACAGCCCCTCAGAAACAGCCCGGTCCTCTCTGCCTCTGCACACATGTGGGGCTATGCCCTTGAGGATGGATGGGCAGTCAAATCCCCCGCGGGGCAAACACACGAATGGGGTGTCCACTCATCACTCCCTGGGGAGCTGCCGTGCATTTCAGCAGATGTTTCCTGCTAACAGTGCCGTGTGGATCGTTCCTGAAGAGCAGCAGGCAGAACACTCACCTCCCAAAAGCTGCCAGCGCACTGAGGCAGGGAAGAGAAGATCTGATGTCCCAAACAGGCTCCCATTATTCACCACAGCGCCCCCCCAAGTGGGTGAGCAAGGCAGGCAGAGGAGGCCAGCAGAGCCATAAAGAGCCCATGGGCTTGCCAAGCAAGGCCTTCGGGTTTGGAGTGGGAAGCAAGAGAGATGGGTGGATGGAGTGAGGGGTGCAGCCACACCCAAGGAGGGGGTGAGGGAGGTTGGGCAACAGATGAGATCCCCAGAAAAGCTCCTGACTGGGATGGAGGGGGCCTCACCCGTATGCCCAGCTCCCCACCAGATGGATGCTCTTGGTCAGGATGCAGTGGGCTGTTTGCAGTGCTGGACACTCACCTCCCAGCTGTGGCCCCCAAAGCCTCCCTCTAAACCTAGACTCCTAACCCATCAGACGGGACTGATGGTGCCGCCACAAAGGTCTCATCTGGAGAATTCACAGGACACGTGGTCCCTGTAAGACACCAGGACCAGCCACAAAGGAGACTGAGGGGCACCTGAACCAGAATGGAGCCCAGGGCATGAGAGGTGTTCCAGCCACCGACATCCACCTGGCCACATGAGAAGGCCAGTCGTCAGGAGGACTTGACACTCGAGGCCCATCTCCTTTGGAACTGAAACGTCCCAAAACTTGAGGAGAAGTGTGAGGGAGCAGAGGATGTATACATTCTTGATTCCATTAGCTCTGCACTATCATTCTGGATGAGTCACAATATTTACAAATTTGAGAGCTGAGAACGGTGCAGATGCTCCAGCAGCAAGCAGCTCTGTGTGATGGGTCCCATCCCCCTCCCCCCACCACCAGTGTTCTGGGTGGGTCCTTCAGCATCCCTGTGCTAGGCTGAGCCAACCCAGGCCCACTCAGCCATCCAACGTGCCAGGGGCCACACAGCCAGGATCCTAACACAGCCACCTACACCATGACCCAGGGGGAGTTCCTGAAAAACCTGACCATGAGAAAAAGTCTACCCACCCACCCAAACCAGTGTTTCAGGGACTCATGCTCAAGTTGAGAATCCACAGCATATCCAGGGGGCTGAGAACAGCAGGGGCTCTGATGCAGACCCCACCCTCTCTAGGAGACAAGGGCCCTGCGTGGGCACCTCCAGACAGCTCAGCCTTCCTTCTTGTTGTTATTGTTGTTCAGTCACTCAGTTGGCTTAGATTCTTTGCAACCTCATGGACTGCAGCACGCAGGCTTCCCTGTCCTTCACCATCTCCCAGAGTTTGCTCAAACTCATGTCCATTGAGTCGGTGATGCCATCCAACTATCTCGCTCTCTGCCTTCCTCAGGCTGCACCTGAGGCCTCCTCCCACCCCCTCCCTCCCGTCTGACACTCTCCCTTCCCAGCTTCCTTGCAGGCTGCCCCCTCAACAAGGTCCACACATATTTAATCCTGCCTTAGGTCTGCTTCTCAGAGGATCTGACCTAACCCAGTTCCTTCCAAGAAAGAAAACAGAATAAAACACACACACACACACACACACACACACAAAAACAAACTCCAATACACCCTTTAGAAAGCACAGAGCCAAAGACACGAGTCTATTTATGGATAAATTTACATAAAAGTTCTAAGAAAATATGAGAGACAGCCACTACTGTTGCAGGAAGGGGAGAAGCTTACCCCCGTAGGACCAGGCTGGCTGCTCACTCTCATGACTTCTACAATTTCTTTTAATTTTTTACTATCAAAATAACCTTCATACAAAACAACAAAGCATAAGGCAAATAATTTAGCCTAATACATGACTATTAAACACCCTGGTAACCCCAGATCGGTAAGAAGACAGACTATGCCAGCCACCCCTGAGGCCGCCTCGATGCCACTCAGAGACCAAGCACCCGCTGTGTGCACCCCGAACACCTCGACTGTGTGGTCATCACCGCCTCACTTCTCCTTAACCATTTTCCACTGAGCATCCAGCCCTCAACATTGAGTACGTCACCTTCAATCCATCGGCTTCTACTGCTCTTTTGTGTGTGTTAGTCACTCGATCATGTTCAACTCTTTGTGACTCCATGGACTGTAGCCCACCAGGCTCCTCTGTCCATGGGATCCACCAGGCTCCTCTGTCCATGGGATTCACCAGGCAAGAATACTGGAGTGGGATGCCATTCTCTTCTCCAGGGGATCTTCCCAAGCCAGGGATCGAACCCAGGTCTCCAGCATTGCAGGTAGATTCTTTATCGTCTGAGCCACCAAGGAAGCTTCTTTGTACCCTTGCAATTTATTCACCACAGACACTGAATCATTTGTTGGAGAGCATTTCCCCTGACTGAGATTTTGATGACTGTCCCTACAGCTGAGGAGAACATCGTCCTTTGTCCTCTGCACTCCAGCATATTGGTGGTGAGAAATTGGATTCACATTAGAATTTGGAGGCAAATGACTTCCCTGGTACCCTTCCTCAAGAGGCAGGAGCTCCAGACGCCACTTTCTGCTACATCACCTGGCATCAGTTCCACCACCCAGGGTGTCTGTTCATGCAGCCACATGCTGGACGCCTTCTGAACACACACTCCTGAACCTCCCTCACCTGCCACTGGGCTGCCCTGCTGTAGCTCATACAGGAAAGCAAGATAACAATTGTCTTTTCTGTTATTTAACAAAGTTCAAAAAAATCATTCTCCAAAGGTGAGCAATTAGGTTGTTTTTGTTTTTCTTAGTATCATTCAGAAATCACAGAAAACTCTAATTAGAAAAGATACGTGCACCCCAGTGTTTACTGCAGTGCCAGTTACAAAAACCGGCAATGTAAGTGTGCATCAGCAGAGGATTAGATAATGAAGATGTGGTACATATACACAATGGAATATTACTTGGCCATAAAAGGAATGAATAAATGAGACTTGGAACAACATGAATGGACCTAGAGATGATCATACTAAGTGAGATCAGACAGAGAAAGAAAAATACCATTTGATATCACTTATATGTGAAATCTAACAAATGATTCAAACTTATTTACAAAACAGAAACAGACTCAAAGACATAGAAAACAAGTTTATGGTTACTAAAGGGGAAAAGGAAGAGGGAGAAATTAGGAGTTTGGGATTACTATTTAGAAGGCAATGGCAACCCACTCCAGTACTCTTGCCTGGAAAATCCCATGGACGGAGGAGCCTGGTAGGCTGCAGTCCACGGGGTCGCACAGAGTCGGACACGACTGAAGCGACTTAGCAGTAGCAGCAGCAGCATACATAAAATGGATAATCAGCAAGGACTTCCTGTACAGCACAGGGAACTCTACGCAATATTCTGTAATAACCTATAATGGAAAAGAATCTGAAAAAGAATAGATATATGTACATGCAGAACTAAATCACTGTGCTGTACACCTGAAACTAACATTGTAAATCAACTATATTTCAGTTTTTTTAAACATAGAACTCCAGATTTAAACATCTTAAATGCATTTCAATCTGCTGCAGTCATTCCTCTTACTGATGTTCAAACTGTCCCATCTTTGGTCTCTGCAAACCCCAGGTCCTTTTAATACCATCCCAGTGAGTCTGAAGGTTCCTCTGCTCTGACAAAATGTTCCAGGTACAACTTGTACAGTTTCTATTCTTGACCCAGAATCTGCTGTTTGTCCAAGGAGTCTTGTTTCTTTTAGTAGAAAACTGAATTTCAAGACCACCATCAGAGGCCTGGGTATCTTCCTGCTGTTGGTGAGGCCACCATTTCCAGGCCTCTCTGGGCAACAAAGCTGGTTAGAGGAGCTAATGTTTAATGGGAAGAGAGTCTCAGTTTCACAAGATGAAAAGAGTTCTGAACATGTATGGTGGTGAAGGCTGCAAACAACATGAATGTACTTAATGTCACAGAATTGAACACTTAAAAAATGGTGAAAACGGACAATTTTAGGTTGTGTTTATTTTACCATAGTTTTTTAAAAAGCATTGAATATAACTGACTTGTACAATTTTCACACAACAGTAGGATACAAATTCTATTCAAGTTCCCACAGGCTATAAACTAGGAGACACTGGAACATATCCAGAGACAAAAAACAAAGTGCAAAAAAATTATGCTGAGTTGGTTCATAGTGCTTTTCAGGTCTATTATAACCTTCTACTTCTCTGTATATTAATTCTACTAATTATTGAGAGTTTGATACTGAAACCCCAGCTAAAAAATCTTAATTTATCTACTTAAAAGATAATTGTAATATATAGTAAAACTATATGTAACTTAGCTCTGTATTTTCCAAGTCTCCTGTAAATATGTTGTCATACCTTCATAATTTAAAAATTAAAAAGGAAAGAGAGAAAAATAAATAAAAAGCATTGAAAATATTTTTCAATAATCAAGTCCCACACAAAAGTCAACACTGACCAGGAAATCCAGATGGTACATAAACACTTCTAACAGACTCCTGTTCACTAGTAAGCAATTGTGGGTGAGGATGAATTAAACTTGTTTCAGTGTTACTTTTCAATCAACTTCAAAGATTTTAGGACATAAATACATCATTCAGCCCTAACTATTTAATATGCAGAGCTAGACACTGTGAAATTAAGGCAACATCAGGATGCTATGATCTGAGAAAGTTTAGAAATCTCTAAACTGGTGGATCCTAAGGAAGGTTCTGGTTTCTTCTAATCACAACTAACTCCATGGCTATTAACTTAGCAATCCCACTCCTGGGCATATATCTGGAGAAAACCATTCTTCAAAAGGATCCACGCACCCCAATGTTCACAGCAGCACTATTCACAACAGCCAGGATATGAAAGCAACCTAGATGTCCACTGAGAGATAAACAGGTAAAGAAGATGTGGTACATGTAAACAAATGGAATATTACTCAGCCACTAAAAAGAATGAAATAATGCCCTTTGTAGCAACACAAGGGACCTAGAGATCATCATGCTATGTGAAATAAGTTAGGAGAGAAAGATAAATGCCACATGATATCACTTGCATGTGGAATCTAAAATATAACGCAAATGAACTTCCAGATGTTCAAGCTGGTTTTAGAAAAAGCAGAGGAACCAGAGATCAGATTGCCAACATCCGCTGGATCATCGAAAAAGCAAGAGAGTTCCAGAAAAACATCTATTTCTGCTTTATTGACTAAGCCAAAACCTTTGACTGTGTGGATCATAATAAACTGTGGAAAATTCTGAAAGAGATGGGAATACCAGACCACCTGACCGGTCTCTTGAGAAACCTGTATGCAGGTCAGGAAGCAACAGTTAGAACTGGACATGGAACAACAGACTGGTTCCAAATAGGAAAAGGAGTATGTTAAGGCTGTATATTGTCACCCTGCTTATTTAACTTCTATGCAGAGTACATCATGAGAAACGCTGGGCTGGAGGAAGCACAAGCTGGAATCAAGATTGCCGGGAGAAATATCAATAACCTCAGATATGCAGATGACACCACCCTTATGGCAGAAAGTGAAGAAGAACTAAAGAGCCTCTTGATGAAAGTGAAAGAGGAGAGTGAAAAACTTGGCTTAAAGCTCAACATTCAGAAAACAAAGATCATGGCATCTGGTCCCATCACTTCATGGGAAATAGATGGGGAAACAGTAGAAACAGTGTCAGACTTTATTTTTGGGGGCTCCAAAATCACTGCAGATGGTGATTGCAGCCATGAAATTAAAAGACACTTACTCCTTGGAAGGAAAGTTATGACCACTTAGATAGCATATTAAAAAGCAAAGACATTACTTTGCCTACAAAGGTCCGTCTAGTCAAGGCTATGGTTTTCCCAGTGGTCATGTATGGATGTGAGAGTTGGACTATAAATATAAAGAAAGCTGAGCACCAAAGAATTGATGCTTTTGAACTGTGGTATTGGAGAAGACTCTTGAGAGTCCCTTGGACTGCAAGGAGATCCAACCAGTCCATCCTAAAGGAGATCAGTCCTGGATGTTCATTGGAAGGACTGATGTTGAAGCTGAAATTCCAATACTTTGGCCACCTGATGGGAAGAGCTGACTCATTGGAAAAGACTCTGATGCTGGGAAAGATTGAGAGCAGGAGGAGAAGGGGATGACAGAGGATGAGATGGTTGGATGGCATCATCTACTCGATGGACATGGTTTTGGGTGGACTCTGGGAGTTGGTGATAGACAGGGAGGCCTGGCATGCTGCGGTTCATGGGGTCACAAAGAGTTGGACATGACTGAGCGACTGAACTGAACTGAACTTATCTACAAAACAGAAAGCAGATGAGGAGGTAGGGAAGATAGAGCGGGAATTTGGGGTTAGCAGATGCACACTATCATATATAGGATGGATAAATAGCAAGGTCCTAGTATACAGCATAAGGAACTACATTCAATATCCTGTGATAAACCATAATGGAAAAGAACATGAAAATAATGTATTTGTATTAATATAACTGAGTCACTTTGCTGTACAGAGAAATTAAGACATTGTAAATAACAAAATACATCAATAAAATTTAAAAATCTTAATAGTAATAACTCCCTATCCTCTGTGGTTTTAAGACAGGTGGCTCAGTTTTACTGAGATTTATGTGCGGGACCCAGGACGGTGTAGCTCCAGGACCTAGTGCAGTGCCCTCTGGGGAGTAGCCCTCCCGGGGCCCCCACGCTTCATCCATCCAGTCAGCAGTGGGCAGAGCCAGGCAGCAAACCCACTGTGTGACATGTGAGCCCAGCCATGGCAGAGTTGCCTGGAGGCGATGCCACGTTCGGAGACCAGTGCACCTGAGCTTGACCATCTGGACACAGCCTCAGACCCCAGCCCACACAGCTGGGGAAGGAGACAGAATGTACCAGACAGATCCCAGCCCAGGTCCCCCGCGTTGACCACACCCCTTGTGACACCCCTCCAGGCAGGACCCAGCTGTCCCCTTGGCTGGGCACACTGCGCACAGGCTCAGATGGCCTCGAGGCCAGTGCCCGGCACACGCAGGTGTGTCCTGTGCGCACTGAAGCCTGCTCTCCTGCAGGCACAGCCAGGAGGAGCTGAACAGCACTTGGCCGTTGATCAACTGCTTCCTCTTTCTGCATAAACATCCCTGTCAGATGCACACTGCCATCAGGCCCATTTCACAGATAGGAAGGAGGGGAGACAGAGGTTCAAGGAGGTGGAAGCTCCCAGGGGTCACCAGAGTCAGTAGCCTGACAAGTCAGGATCTGTCTCCATCTCTGGTCCCCCCATCCTAACTCTGCCACCAGCTCCCCACCCCCACTGCTACCTGCTCTGACTCATCATCACCTGATCCCCAACCTGCCCCCACCCAGGTCCCTCTCTGCTTCTCTTTCACTCCCTTCGGCATCCACCCACCAGCTCAAGGGCTCTGTGAACACTGGCCACTCTCGCCCCCTCTCTGTGCCCTGGCTCTCTTTCCCAGGCGCTGAGCTGTGGAGAGGAACTCAGAAGACATTGGGTGCCTGGCATGTGCTGATTCGTGGCTGTGATTACCTTGTGCTGGGAGTCGCCTGGGACCTCAGGGACGGGGTGGCCTGTGCGCTGAGCCATCACCCACCATGTTGACACAGTCCCGGGACCAGCTGGGGTGCTCTGCTCTCCAAGACATGGGATCCTTCTCCTGCCAATGGTTTTGTGTCCCAAGGGAGGGAACCCCAGCCCCCAGGCCCCAGCCCCCAGCACAGAGCCGACGTGGAAGGTAACAGACCAGCTGCCTGGGGCCCAGAGACCATGGATTTTACCTGAAGTATCTTCCTCAAGAAAAAACTGCGCAGGTAAGAGTTGACTCATTGGAAAAGACTCTGATGCTGGGAGGGATTGGGGGCAGGAGGAGAAGGGGATGACTGAGGATGAGATGGCTGGATGGCATCACTGACTCGATGGACGGGAGTCTGAGTGAACTCTTGAGAGTTGGTGACGGACAGGAAGGTCTGGCGTGCTGCGATTCATGGGGTTGCAAAGAGTTGGACATGACTGGGCGACTGAACTGAACTGAATCGATGAATAAACAAAAAATAAGAAATGAATAAATAAATGCAATTATATAATTTTAAGTCTGTCTCTTATACACATCTCCTCAAGAAAAAACTGCGCAGGAGGGTTGGCAGAAAGACAGCCACATGGCAAACCTAGAGGGGCCTGGTCAGGACACTGCATTCCCGTCACACATGGGGAGGCTCCAGCAGACCCAGGAGGATGCCTGGCAGAGACACCGGGATCTCTGCAAAACCAAGTTCTCTGTTTCCAACTAGACTGAAACACCTCCCAGGAGGAAAGCACTTCCCTTTGTTTCCCTGCAAGCAATCAGATAAACAGACAGCAGGCCAATATCAAGACCTCCAAACTGACCTGAATGCATGCCATGCAGAGCAGATCCTGGTCTGGGAACAGAGGCTCCTGCATCACGTGGGGTTAACAGAGCCATGCTCTGCGTGAACTAATGAAGCTTTAAGATTACACAGGGAACTTACTTACGAAACAGAAGCAGACTCAAAGACTTAGAGAATGAACTTATGGTCACCGTGGAGAAGGCGGAGGTGGAGGGATAAATTGAGAGTTTGGGACTGACATGTACACATGGCTTTATTTAAAATGGATAAACAACAGGACCTATTGTACAACACAGGGAACTCTGCTCAATGTTATGTGGTGGCCTAGATGGAAAAACATTTGAAAAAGAATAGATACATGTATATGTAGAACTGAATCACTGTGCTATACATCTGAAACTAACACAACAGTGTCAATAATGCTACTCCAATATTAAATAAAATTTTTAAAAATCCTATGACAAACCATAATGGAAAAGAATGTAATAAAAAAGAATACATATGTGTAGAACTGAGTCACTTTGCTGTACAGCAGTAACTAACCCAACAGTGTAAATCAACTATCCTTCAATTAAAAATTTAAAAGCTATTACATTTTTTTAAAAAGCATATGATCTAACATGGTATCAAACTAAGCTAAAAAGAAATGACTCTCTTCTCTTGGATAAGTGGGGGGACCTAAACAAGGAATACCTGCTAGGATCCCACCCTCAGCAAAGACCATCAGGGTCTCCTGTGGGGGCCTGTCCACACAGGAATCTACCTGAGCTGGACAGAGGCTGTGAGGACTGCTGACTCCCCCACATCTCCACTCCAGCTCCGCCTTCAAGACCCTGCACTGCGGCCTTGACCTTCAGCCCCCGCTGGTGATGACCCCCAGGAAGGCCTCCGCCTGTGCCCAGAGAGGGTCACAAGGTGGCCCTGCGCTTTGCTGGCCCTAGAATCCCTCAGGGATGATTTCAAAGCTACCTGCCTGCACCCCAGGCTGCAGGTTCCCAACCTGAGTGTGCAAGCGAGACATTATAGAGCCTACAACCAGCATGGCCGGGCACCATCTACACCATACCTGCCAGAGTCCACAGATGAAGGAAGGCAGGCTAGGAGGGCAGCAGGGCCACAAGGCGAGTCAGATGACAGAGGCCCCAAGAGTCTAGGCCAGCACACAGAGCTCTGCTTTCCTTAAGGAGACCTTGGTGTAGGGAAACATCAACCAACATAACGGGTTTCCCTGGTGGCTCAGACAGCAAAGAATCTGCCTGCAATGCAGGAGACACGGGTTCGATCTCTGGGTTGGGAAGATCCCCTGGAGAAGAGAATGGCAACCCACTCCAGTATTCTTGCTTGGAGAATTCCATGGACAGAGGAACCTGGTGGGTTACGGTCCATGGAGTCACAGAGTCAGATACAATTGAACGACTAACACACACACACACACACACACACACACCCAACATAAAAGTTCAAAGCAATAAGAGTTGGAGAACTACGTCTTCCTCCTTCCAATTCAGCCTGCAGGGGGAATAAACACTGCTTTCTTCCTTGATGATGACAGTACTGGGTCTGCATGGGGCACAGCCCTGGATGACCCACTCAACGCCTGTTGTGCCTTGTAGGACCTCACTGTGTGAGCAGCTGGTCAGCGCAACAAGGAGGTCATACCCATCTTCAGCCTCCACCCCATTCAGAGGCCTGCCTCCCCGCCACCTGTTCTTCTGCTGGGGACACATCATGGACCAGCCACAGCAGCATCCAGATAGCAAAGCAGGCGTGAGCCAAGACCATGGGACCTGTGATTCCTCTTAGTCATATTCATCTGTGACTGCCATGCCCAGCACATGTCTGGGGAAGAGAAGGAGAGGAAGAAAGGCAAGCAAACAGGCTGGCTTGCTCCAGAACCCACAGCACAGCCAGGCAGGTGTTCTTGAAAGGACTATTATGGTGGGAACTGCCTCCCCATGTCCATCTCCACTATTTTCCTTACAAACAGAACTTGGATTTTAAGGTGAACCACACCTCCTCCCATTCACCTACTTGGGGGCAGTGTAGCTTCTGGCCAAAAAGATATAAACAAGACTCCCAAAAATAACCCTTAAAGGCAGCTTGCTCAGCTGGGAGACAGACCTCTTTTGCTCACCTTTCCTCCATCTGCTGCCTGGAACACAAATCTGATGCCTGGAGCTCCAGCAGCCATTTTGGGCCACAAGATGCTTTGCAATGAAAGCCATGTCTTAAGACAGTGGAGCAAAAAGATACAAGAGGTCATTATCGATAATAATCTCATGAAGCTGCCCAGTTTGGGATTCTTTTCAGTGAAACACTAACTTCCTTCTTGTTAAAGATACTGCAAAAAATAAAAAAATAAAAATACTGCAGCCAGATTTAATCCTAAGTGATATAACAGAACAAGCCTTCTATTTCCCAGAAAAGGTCCTGTTTCCCAGAAAAGCAGGTTAGGGCACTCTGCTTAGACATTCTTTTCCCTTTCTTCTGGCCTCATTCTCTGACAGAAACGCTGTGACTGGACAACCCTGGGCAGTCAGCTACCAGGTACAACTTGGGGCAGTCCTGCAGGTGTGACCATCTTCTACAGTTCTAGGGGTGCCTGTGGGGACAAAGCCCTGAGGTTGACACGTGACAGCTCTGAGCCACCATGGGTCCCCACAACAAAAAGACTCCCAGTCAAGGATGAGTCCACACAGGTACCCAAGAGACCATGCCCATCTGGGCCCTAGGGACTTTACTGGTCACTGCATGGCCTTTGTTTTGCCTCAGAAAAATTTCCCTCTTCCTTACCTCAAGATCAGCATTTCACCCACCAGTCCTCAACAACAGGGTCTACAGAACAGACAAGGATGGGTGGACTCCAAGTATGTGGGCACCTGCTTTGCACAATTAGAGCCAATCAGTAACCCGAGGTCCTCCCCTGTGGAGGCTGTGCATGGCTTCTGGTACACCTCCTATCCCATGTGTGTTCCCCACACTCAGAATCAAAGGGCAAGCTTCGAACAGTCTCCCCCTTGCCCAAAACCCTGCCAAGGCCCCACTGCCCCAGGACACAGTCCAAGCTCCTTACCTTCATCCCCGAAGCTATAGAGAGCTGGCCACCTGCCTGTCCCACCTGCCTCCACTCCCTCACTTTTCCCCAGCACTGACTCTCCCCAAGTTCACAGGCCCTGCCTGGTCCCAGCACACGAGCAGGTCTCTGCCCACCCAGAAGCCACTGGGTCCTGTGTCCCTCCAGGCTGGTCTCCTCCTGCATATGTCTCCGTGCATAATCAGTTCTTCCAGAACCTTCCCTAGTGCTCTGTGCTGCAGCCCACATAGGACCCCCTCCTTGGGCTCCAGCATCAGAACCCAGGTTTTGGGCTCCCTGGAGGCAGGAACTGTCTGTCAGTATTACCTCCTCTGCAGAAGATGGGCTGATACACAGCTGGGAGGGGCAGGTGCGCTGGAGAAAAGGGCCCCACAGGCTGACTGTGTAACCTGTCAGTCCCACCACAGGCCCCAGGCCAGTGAGCTGTGGGCTCATAGACTCCTCCAAGGTCAGCAGACATGAGGCTTCACAGCTGAGGCTATGGGCAGGGCTTGCCTTGCTCCAGACACCGTTTCCCAGCAGACAGGGCTGCCCCAGGCATCCCCTCGCCATTCCCTCTCTTTCTTTGTCTGAAGAGGCTTCATTTTCATTCCTGCTGCAAGCAGGGGGTGCCTGGCCTTACTCTCCAGGACTGAAAGTCACAGCTCTGCCCCTCAAGGATGTCAGTCACTGCTGCTGGGATGTCCACTGTCCTCCACCTCCAGGGAACTCTGGTCCTCCTGCCACAGACCCCTGCAAGAAGCTGAGGCAGGTCTGCCCTGAGGGATAGAGAGAGTGTCACAAAGCCCAGGTGCAGTTCCATGGCCATAGCAGCAGGTCCCGGACCTTCAAGGTCCCAGACAGGCCCTCTGCCATCACAGCTGCACGCTGCATGGTCCGGCTGCTGTCACAGCTGTCCACCCCTGCTCACCTGGGGTAGGAGCGCCTGTGCTTTGAAACCACCCTCAGTGCGTCGGGGCTCTCAGCCTGCAGCAGGGAGGCAGGGGCCCCCGCTTCACCCTCCATGACTCAGGCTCCTGCCCAAGAGCAGAGTCCACCTGCCTGGCTCGCTAGGCTCGACACGGGCAGTACCTCTGTGCCTGGCCCAGCTCAGCCTAGATGGCCCATGAGCCGAGGTGCATCCTCAGCGATGCTGCTCATCAGCGTATCTGGTAAAACACCTTGTGCCTGGAAGTGCCACAGACAAACGCCTGCAAGCGTCACTGAGTCCAGCCTGCACCACCGCAGCCTTAGGAAGGACCAAGCAGGTCCCGCCTCAGGATCGGGCAGGGGCGTCCCCTCAGATGAGCTGCCCCCGCCTGGTGCTCTGCAGGATGGAAGGAGGAGGGACGGGCAGAGACTCACCCCGCCCCCCAGGATGGCCAGCTAGAAGTCAACAGGGACAGTAGGGAGAGGCCCGCTGGGAGGCTGCAAAAGCCCTTGGGTCACTCCCCCACCGCAGGACAGCAGACCCGGTGCATGCTGGTCCTGGCAGCCGCTCTCCCTCTGGCTGCCCACGGCTGGCAGGTACCCACATCCGAACCTGCCCCGGGGGCTAGTTCTTTCTCTACCCAAATGACCCTTTAGGGAGGCCCTGAACTTTCTGCTGTTCCGAAGCAATATGTTCTCGGTGACTTTTAGCACTAGGGGCTGTCTCATTTCAGGAAGAAAAGGGAGTCATCTTGGGCACTCTGGAGCATCTTCCATCTCTCTGGAGCCTGATCCATCGTGGGAGTGGGCAGTGCATGGAGGGCCATGTGTCCCCTTTCTACAGAACTGTTTCAGGAAGGGGACCCCTTCCAGGGTCCAAGAACGGATTCTTGTCCAACACTCAGAAAGGCATCATCTGGAGGGTGGATCAGAAGGAGCATGGTGCCTCTGCTCAGTGACACAGACTGAAAGGGGTGACCTCGCAGCCTTGTGTGGTCAGGTTCAGGTCATCACCAAACAGCAGCACTGCTGCTTCAGGAAATGACTGGAGAGACACCCTCACTTTGCAAAGTTGGACAATTAAGATAGTTTCTGGAGTTTGCTGAGGGAGCATCATGCATTCCAGGAGCTGTTTCTCCCTGTGAGAAGCCAGAGTGGTCATTTCTGGGGTCTGGTGGTGCCTAAGAGTTACTTGGGATGTTGTTGTCTAGGTTTGGCTTGGAGATGAGAAAGCTTTGTGTTTCTTCAAATTAGAACTAATTTAAAATTACAATTTTAGTCTTAATTGTATGTATTTGGGGATCCCATTTAAGCCTCTGGAAATAATTGCAGGGTAATATTTTGGGAAGTCATATTAAAATGCACAGATGTTGTCTGGAGACAGGCCTCTGGGGGTGGGCAGAGCCCTGGTAGAGAGGGGTCCAGGGCAGTTTTCATGGCTAGTCCATGCCCTCTCCTCCCTCCCTAGTCTGGCTCTGGGAGGGGCTGCAGGTAGAGCCCCTCTGAACGCAGCATGAACCAAATCCACTCCTCCTTACTGAATCTGGCACTGCCAGGACCCAGGAAGCCAAGGCCATGTGGTCACCATGCCACAGGCCTAGCTGCTGGCATCAGGGTGGGGGAAGGGCTGGAGGGATGGGCCAGCAAGGTCCTGGAGCATCCCCTGCCAAACAGGGTGCAGAGGTGGTGCTGGCAGGTGCGGGTGTCATATTCATGAGGAGCCCTTCCAAACCCTGGGGCTCTGGGTGGGCCCCATGTGAGCCCAGGCTCTGTGCCCAGGATCGGGTGTGCGGTGAGAGGTCGACCCATCACAGAGGGGTTTATGATCTGAGAGTGGTCCTACCCACCACCCAGAATGTCTGGAAAGAGCACAGAGGGCCTCTCCCATCTCTTGCAAAGGATGTGGGCACCTGAGAGCACCGCATTTGTCCTGAAGACATATCCTGAAAGCCCTTTTCCACCTGTGCTGGTGGGGCTGGAGGCTGGGCCCTCAGAGAGATGGGGGACAGGGTCTTTGGGGCCACCGTAGCACTTCCCCCTCCTCCTAATTCCTTGTTCTACAGAATACAAGTGGGCCAATATTACCTGTAAGTAAACAACCGAGATAAATGCTTCCATTTGAGCAAAGAAGCGACATCATCTTTAGCGAGTGGGCGGTGGAGCCAGGCTGCCTTGTACAAGAACTCTGGTCTTTTGGAATACATATTTTTTCCCTTCCCCTGATTAGGGAAATAATATTTTTTTACACTTGCAATTAAGAGCAGAACAGATGGCAATGGTTTAAAAATCTGTTCATGAGACTTGATACTGGGGGTGGGGAGTTGTTGACAAGACATGGAGGACAGGGCGACTCTGTTTTTCTTGCTGCATGGAAGGCCCACTATTGTGATCCCCAAAACAAAGTACTGGGGACTTAAGGAAAGGGGTGAGAAAGAAGGTTCATCCATAGTAAGAGGGCAAAATGGCTGGCAATTTAGAAGTGACAGCAGGAAAGCCCACTTGCTTCTGTGTGGCTGGGCCCGCCCTGCTGCCCAGCAAGGCTGCAACCCCAAGACCCCCACAAGCACCATTATCACCTCGTGTTCCTCATGGCAGTGCTGGGCCATTGTCTCCATCCACTGGGACTTTCAGAGCCTCCCAGACATGGGTTCCCTCATCTGTGCTTCAAATTCACCAAGACCACAACACATGAGAGAAATCCTACAAACTAGCCATCACTGTGGCCAGGTGGCTTGGCCTCTTGATCACCTTTGGTTTATTCATTCAGAACCTGCTGAAACCAAACTGGATCCTGTGGGGCTTCTGGGTATGGAAGCCTTGCTCTATCCCCCATTTCTTGATCATAGGAAATAAACTTCATTCAGGCCCCATGACCTTCCCTGGGTTCCAAAGGACAGGTTCAAGCAGTTGCTAATTAGGGATGGGAGGGGAAGAGGAGACAAGGGAGAAGCAGTCAAGAAATAATAGTGCAAGGACTTCTCTGGTGGCCCAGTGGCTAAGACTCTGTGCTCCCAAAGGAGAGGGCCCAGGTTCAATCCCTGGTCAGGGAACTAAGATCCCACAGGCCACAAGTAAGAGTTTTCATGCCATAACTAAAAGATCCTGCATGACACAGCAAAGACTGAAGATCCCCGTGCTGCAACTAAGACCAACACAGCCAAACAAATGTATTTTTTAAAAGAAGAAGAAATCAGATATTAAAAAAAAAAAAAAGAAGAACCAGTAGCACAGCCTTGGGGCAGGGTCCTGGTTCCTCAGGGGATACACATACTATTACACCTTTGAGTTCTGCAGGAATTAAGTTGTCCCCCACCCAGATGGGGGATGGAATGAGGATATGGACCCTCGTGACTTCAGTTAACTAAAGCTTGGACTCTTGATTTTTTTGCCCCAATTCTATGCTGGATTCCCCTCTGCTCAAGCTCCCTCATGGATATGCATGTACCGTTAGCTTAAAACTTTCTCTTTTATGGAGATGCTGCTTTGGGAAAGATCTCCAGTGTTCTCCTCACTTGCTGCAGGTAATAATAAATTCTTCCTTCTCTTGATCTTTGGCTTGGTTGTGTCTATCGGCTCAAACCCACCAAGAGGTGAACCCAGTGTTGGGGTGACATTCCCCTCCCCCCCACCTTCTTACCACACCACAGGCTCCCACTGATAACAGTGGGTTCCAGCTGAAAGAACTCCAAGACCAGACTCTCTCTGAGACTCAGGGCTGAGAGAAGCTCAGTGTCCAGAGGGGAAGCCAAACCTAGGCCTCTGTCACCTACAACTTCAGGAGATATGACCCACAGCCCAGCTCCTACTGCACACTCAGTCACTAAGTCGTGTCTGACTCTTTGCGATCCTTTGGACTGTAGTCCACCAAGCTCTTCTATCCACGGGATTTCCCATCAAGAATACTGGAATAGGTTACCATTTCCTACTCCATGGGATCTTCCCGACGCAGAGACTGACCCTGCGTCTCCTGGATCTACTGCACTGCAGGCAGATTCTTTACTCACTGAGCCATGGGGGAAGCCCCAGTTCCTAATGAGATTTACACAAACTCACACAAGAAAGTCCTTTTACCTCAGTTCCTGCTGCTGCTGCTGCTGCTGCTAAGTTGCTTCAGTCGTGTCCAACTCTGTGCGACCCCAGAGACAGCAGCCCATCAGGCTCCCCCGTCCCTGGGTTCTCCCGGCAAGAACACTGGAGTGGGTTGCCATTTCCTTCTCCAATGCATGAAAGTGAAAAGTGAAGTCGCTCGGTCGTGTCCGACTCTTCGCGATCCCATGGACTGCAGCCCACCAGGCTCCTCCATCCATGGGATTTTCTAGGCAAGAGTACTGGAGTGGGGTGCCATTGCCTTCTCCGACCTTAGTTCCTGTTTTCCATTATAACATATCTGACTTTCAACAACAAATTAGAAAGCATGTCAAAAGCAAAAAAACTAATTTTTAAAAACCCATACTCTAAAGAGATAAAGCAAGCATCCTAACCAGACTCAGATATGATACAGATTTTGGAATGAATAGACTAGAAATTTAAAGTAACTATGATTCATATGTTACAGGCTCTGATGGGAGAAGACAGCATGCAAGAACAGATGGTAATGTGAGCAGAGCTATGGAGAGTCTAAGAAAGAATCCAAAGGAGATGCTAGAAATTTTTTGAAAACTGGTATAGAAAAGAATGTCTTTGATGGGCTCATCAGCAGACTTAATACAGCTGAGGGGAAAATCAGAGAGCTGGAAGACAGGCCAATAGAAACTTCCCAAATTGAAATTTTGCAAAAAAGGTCAGTCCAGGGGTGAAAGCAGAGACAGAATAGAGCATCCAAGGACCACAGGACAGTATTAAAAATATAACATACATGTAACTGGAAGACCCAAAGGAAATAAATGAGATAATGAGGAAGAAAACATATTTGAGGTAATAATAGCTGACAATTTTTCTAAAATTAACAACAGATACCAAACCACAGATTCGGGAATCTCAAAGAACACCAAGCAGAATAAATATTTTTAAAAGAAAAACAAGTGATTAACAGATGCAAACTATTATATATAGGATAGGTAAACAATAAGGTCATACTGTGTAGCACAGTATTCAATAGTCTGTGATAAACCATAATGGAAAAAAATATATAAAAGGATATACATATAATTGATTTCACTTTGCTGTACAGTAGAAATTAATACAACATTGTAAATCAACTTCAATAAAAAAAAGTTTAAAAACAACAACAACAAAAACTACACATAGGCATATCATACTCAAACTGTAGCAAACCACAGACAAAGAGAAAATCAATACATCAATACCCATTTTAGGAACTTCCCTAGTAGTCCAGTGGTTAAGAATCTGCATGCCAAAGTAGGGGACATGGGAACTAAGTTCCTGGTCTGGAAACTAAAATTCCACATGCCATGGAGCAACTAAGCCCATCTGCCACAACTACTGAGCCTGCATGCTGCAGCTACTGAAGCCCAAGCACCCTCTAGCCCGTGCTCTGCAACAAGAGAAGCCACTGCAATGAGAAGCCTGCACACTGCAACTAGAGAAAGCACGAACGCAGCAACAAAGACCCATCGCAGCATAAATAAATAGTTAGAATAAATAGAAAACAGAGTTTGTCAGAGTGAATAAAAACACAAGACCCAACTGGATGCTGTCTATAAGAAACCCATGTTAAATATAAAGACCTGATAGGCTGAAAGTAAAGAGATGGAAAAAGATATACCATGCTAATTACAGTTGAAAGAAAACTAGAGTATCAGTACTCGTTTCAGACAAAGCAGACTTTAGAACAAGGGAAAACATCAGGGATAAAAAGGAGGCATTACAATGAGATGCATAATTCAATTCAGTTCTCCAACAAGAGATCAAAATCATAAATGGCTATGCACCTAACAGGGCATCAAAATATATGAGGCAAAACTGATAGAACTGGGAAGAGAGATGGGCAAATCCATTATTATAATTGGAGACATCCACATCACCCATCAGTAACCAATAGAACAAGTAGGCAGAAAATCAACAAGGATGGTTCCCCTGGACAGCACAGCCCATCAGAATGGAGTTAAACTAAAATTGATAAAGGAAGATGGGTGAAATCCCCAAATATCTGGAAATTAAACAACATCATTTTAAACAACACATGGGTCAATGAGGAAATACCAGAAGAATTTTTTTTTAGATTTTTTTAACTAAATGAAAATAAAAATGCCACTTGTCAAAATTTCCATAGTGTAACAAAAGCAGTGCTTATCAGAAATATATAGCATTAAATATACACATCAGAAAAGAAGAAAGTAGAAAATCAATAATCTAGGCTTCTACCTCAGGAAACAAAATGAAGGGAAAATGATGCCTAAAACAAGCAAAGGAAATATCATAAAAATTAGAGCATAAATCAATTAAGTTGAAAACAAGAAGAAAAGAAAGAAAATCAATGAACCTGAAATCTATTTTATTGACCAGTTGCTCAGTCGCTCAGTCGTGTCTGATTCTTTGCAGCCCCAAGGACTGTAGTCTGCCAGTCTCCTCTGTCCATGTAATTTTCTAGGCAAGAATACTGGAGTGGGTTGTCATTTCCTACTCCAGGAGATCTCCCCGACCCAAGGACTGAATCCGTATCTCTGACGTCTCCTGCATTGGCAGGTGGGGTCTTTACCACTGTGCCACTGTATTGACCAGGCTAACTAAGGGATACAAGATACAAACTCCAGTACCAAAAAAGGAAGAGGAGTCATCAACACTGATCCCATAGAAAAGGATAACAATGTAACATTAAAAGGATGATCTGATCACATAAAAGAGTGCTACAAAGAACTCTGTGTCCCCACATTTGATAATCTGGATAAAATAGACCGATCCCTCAAAAGACATGTACTGGCAAAACTCACAAGAAGAGAAACAGACAAACAGAACAGCCATATGCATTTTTTAAATTTAATAAATAATTAATAATCTTCTTAAAAGAAATCGGCAGGCCCAGATGGTTTCTCTGCTGAACTGTACCAAATGTTTAAGGAAGGGATGATACAATTCTCTACAATCTATTTCAGAAATCAGAAGAGGAAGAACATGTCCTAACTCGTTCTCTGAGGCCAGCATTCCCCTAATATCTCAACCTGGCCCATCACCACCCTAACAGTAAGGAGGCAAGAGTGTCACTCAGACACCCTCACCGGCAGAAGAGGACCCAGTGGGTCTGAAAGGAGAGAGAAAAGGTGACAGGACATGCATGTCTCCTCTGTGTGGCTTCTTCTCTGGGAATGCCCAGAACTCATCTTTCTCATCAATACGTCAAAACAGAAAACAGTGAGAAACAAGTGCCACTGTCCTAGAGCTTTTGCTGCAGAAAGATGGCAGGGAGGAGGCACCTGGCTGTCCCCCCTGCCCTCCGCGGGCACATGAGCATAGACATGCAGACGCACTGGCATGTGGGACCTGGCAGGCAGCGCGGTGACCCTGCTGGTCCTACTCACCGAGGAGCTACAGGCACCCCCGGACTCTGGGCCATCCGCAGGTCAGTCCTGGCCTCGCCGTGAGCTCCCCCACGAGATGCAGAGATGATGGATCCTCGGGAGACTGAAATGGAAGAGCACATGGGCATCAACCAGCTGAGCACACACACAGACTGCTCGGGTGGAAACAGAAGGAAGTTCTCCAACGTGGGTGCCAATCATGATCACATACTCTCTAAAGCTCCCTATTGTGGTTGTTTAGTTGCTCAGTTGTGTCAACTCTTTTCGACCCCAAGGGCTGTAGCCTGCTGGGCTTCTCTGTCCATGGGATTTCCCAGGTAAGAATACTGGAGTGGATTGCCATTTCCTTCTCCAGGGAATCTTTACAACCCAAGAATCAAACCTATGTCACCTGCATTGCAGGTGGATTCTTTACCATTGAGCCACCAGGGAAGCCCTCCAAAGGATACTCCTTAAAACAGGAAGAAGCTAACCAGACATGGACACAACCAATGAACCAGTAAAATAAAAGGTTGGTAGTCTATGTCATTATGCTTTGGTCAAGACCCATAGAATATACAGTGCAGAAAGTGAACCTAACTCTAGTTCAATAAATAATAATAACAGTGCATCAGTATCAGCTCATCAGTGGTAACTAATGCACCATACTAACATTATAATGTTAGTAACAGGAGAGATGAGGCGGGTAGGGATTACAGGTCATCTGGAAACTTCCTGCTCAATTTTTCCGTAAAGCTAAAATTGCTGAAATAATTATGCCTCCTAATTTTTAAAAATATGCTGGTTGATGTTCAGAAGGCTGAATGGGAAGATGGATATAACTGAGAAGCCAATGGGTAAACTGGAAGATGGAGCTAAGTGATTTTCTCAGAATGCAGTGCAAATAGACAATGGGCAGCAATCCCAGGGCATGTTTCTCCTGACTTTGATGACAGCCACTGGGCTCCAGGAGCATCCTTCCCTACCCACAAGGGCTCTCTCTCTCTCTCTCTCCAAATTGGGGAGCTTGAGCAAATTCTCAGGCTTTTGGTTGTTCATCTCATCTTTCCCCAAGACTGCTTCGGGGGAAGCAGGAGGACAGCACAGGAAACCTTAGAAACCACGTCAACCTTTGCCTGGGTCCTCAGCCTCTCCCAGGCTTTCCTAGTGACTCAGACAGCAAAGAGTATGCCTACAATGAAGGAGACCCGGGTTCGATCCCTCGGTCAAGAAGATCCCCTGGAGAAGGGAATGGCAACCCACTCCAGTATTCTTGCCTGGAGAATCCCAAGGACAGAAAGTCAGGTGGGGTATAGCTCAGAAGTTTGCAGAGTCGGACATGACTGAAGGACCAACACTTTTCACTTTTGACTGCTCCCAGACTGTGGTTTTCCCAGTTCATGGCCTGAGGGAGAACCACTCTCTCTTTATTTAGTTATTGGTGGTGAATTATTTCTTCATTGGTTTTGACTTTTAAAAAAATTATTACTTTAGAAGGAGTCCTAGTAAAGTCTTTCAAAAAAGCAATCCTGCCTTCTCTATCAAAATTTAAATATGCATATCCTTTTACCCAACAACTGCATTTCTAGGAGGACTCACATATATATGAAATATGTGAGTATAGGGATTTTCCCTGCAGCAATCTTTTTAAAAACTGGAAGCAACCTAAATGCCCATAAATAGTAGAATGGTTAAATAAATTAGAGCAGGGCCCATAAGTTGGAGTACTCTGAGACTTTTCTTAAAGAAGTAGCCAATATGCACCTACCCAGAGAAATCTTAAAAGTCTAGAACTGAGTGAAAATGGCAAGTTAACTAAAAAGTATGTGCTGTGTGTGTGTGTTTCTGTGTGTGTCTGCGTGTGTCTGCATGTGTGGATCCCAGTTACAGGCACAGCAAGCCAGCTAGACAATGTATACACATTTGCAAGTCCAGGTATGGACACAAAGGCAAACAGAACAGCCCAAAAGGGCTTCCATCAATGCTTGCCAGCACTTCCTCTGTGGGCAGTGGCATGGACACAGGAGACGAGGCCGCGTGGGCATTGCTTTTACTCTATTATACACATGTTTCCTCATTGGGTCTTTTACCAAGACGCATTTCTCATCCAGCAGCATTCAGATGAAACCCACAGTCTGTGCGTTTGAGAGTTTCACATTCTAGCTGGGAGGTGCTGGCACCAAGAAAACCGACCTTGGGGAAGGGCAGCCAGGAGTGAGGGAAGGAAGCAGAGCTTCCCAGGGGGATGGGAGAGGAGCATTCAGGCACTCAAGATTCCTCAGGAAGGAAGGTCACCCCTGGGCAGCAGGGATAAGAACACAAGCACAGAGTCCGGGAACAGAAACAAAGGGCAGGCAGGCAGGGACCAGAGATAGGCAGCATCCTCTACCACTCTAGATCCAAGCACCTGCAGCCCTCACGCACTAGGCCCATCATCCTGTTGCCCTGCCCACCACCCTTCAGCGTTCCCCACAAAGGGCAGGGATGCTGTCCCAGGAGGGGTGGACCCATGGGATTTAAGCTTGGCCTCTGAGCAGGTGAGCGGAGCCCACTCCTATGTCTGGAAGGTCCTGCCTTCAGTCCTGGCCCATAACACAGCAAACTGCAATGTGAAGCATCCAATTTATATGGGACAAAATTCAGCAGTCCTGCCCCCAACAGTGCTGATGTGCTGGGTACCAGAACACTAGCTCCATAGCACGTGGCAGATGGTGGCTCGGTCACTGTGGAGAGTGGTGCGTGGTAGGTGTTTCAGAAGCACTTGGTGAATGATGGGTTAATGGATATGTGGATGGACATTACATGTCTTTGAAATCTTACAAAACACCTAACATACATTTTAAAAATAAATGCACACACAAGATACTCAAGGTACCTCTGAGCAAAAAGCCCAGAGAACAATGGATAAAAATCCAGAGACACTGGGACCAAGGGCCCATCCTCTGACATCACTGCAAACTGGGAGCACTGCCCTGTAACCATATGAGGATGCCCAGATGAAGTGAAGCCACCCCCTAGTCCCCAGAAATCGGAAGAGTAAAGAGAAACAGCTTCCAGAGGGTGCCAGACGGAAGTACCCCACCCACCCAGCTACCCAGCCTTCTCACCCACACTCGCCTGGGTCACTAGCCGTCAGCTGGAACTCAGGATTCTTACGCAGCTTCACCTCTGATGCTGGGCGGTCTAGGGTCGGATGTGACTTGTGAATGAAGCCGGGAGCCTGGCCTGCCCCCTCCCTGTTTCCAAATCCTTGTGTCCCTGAGGCCACAGCTTCTCCCTTCAGATTTCAAAGATCAAAGGACAGATCTGTGCATAACCCATGCTTCCTAATCTGGGGATATTCCAGAAATAGCAAGCCTCTTCTCTGGCCCTTCCTGGAAATAGCCTGGCTCTTACATGTGACAAAAGGATGCAAAGTGGTGTCTCCGTGATCTGAATATGAACACTGGAAATACTTCCGGGTCTTCCAAATGGCAATAAAAAATATATTAAATAATTTAATGTCAAGTCCATTTAACAGAATTAGAGATAGCTCAGGCAAATGCATAAGGAGAGGAAAGAGATGAGCAATGAAAAATTCTAATGGATAGAGCTATATAAGTAGGACTGAAGGGAAAATCACTGCATAGCCGCAGAGGATTCCCAAAGACGACACTCTTGAAATCTCTTTTAAAACAGTATGATCCCAGCATCCCACGACTCCAAAATACTCTAGCAAGGGCTGTCTTCAGCAGCTTGCAGAAAACATGCATGCTCATTATCTTCCTTGGAATGGCAACAACAAGGGAGCTCTGATTCTATCTTTCCAGCACGGGAACTGCCAGCAGTCTCCCATGTGCACCGCTGACAGCTCCCTTTCACATGAGAAGCAGTTGTTGTTCAGTCGCTCAGTTGTGTCCACCTCTTTGCGACCCCATGGATTGCAGCACACCAGGCTTCCTTGCTCTCCACGATCTCCCAGAATTTGCTCAAATTCATGTCCATTAAATTGATGATGCCACCCAACCATCTCACCCTCTGCCACCCCCTTCTCCTCTTGCCTTCAATCTTCCCAGTATCAGAGTTTTTTCACAATGAGTCAGCTCCAATGAGAAGCAGACTCACGTCCAAATGGGCTCAGGGCTGCAAGCAGACTGCCCACCAAGCTGCGATGGTGTGGGGTGGGCAAGGGGACCATCATGGCAGCCACCTTTCTGAATGGCTTAAGCAGGATGTATTCTGATGTTTAAAGCTCTATTAAATTGAAGAAAGAGAAAGAATCCATACCCAGCTCCATACGGAACAAGGGAATATCACTAGCCCCCACACTGTCAATGAATTAAACTCCTTCTCTGATCCTGCAGAGCAGCCCTGGGTCTGGGCATCTATCTCTGTCAAGCAGGCCGATGAGCAAGCCACTGCCACATGGCCTCACGTGAGCTGCAGATGTCAGCAACGCGCTATCTTCTTTGTTCAGGGGACACAAAGCAGTCCAGCACTGGTGGCTGTGTTCTTTCTTCCCAACAGGACCTAATTGGCATTGTCCTTCTCTGGTGTCTGGTCTCCCTGGACAGAGCAGGAATACAGCCAAAAGAACCCAAACTATGCAGCTCACAGGCTCCTCCCTGGCTCAGTCAGGCCTCAGTGCACTAAACTCCCAGCTCAGGATGCAGAACCCAGGCACAGAGGGTCTTCTGCATCTAAAGGTCTTTATATGAAGTCATAATTTTTTTTTTTGGCTGCACCACATGGCATGTGGGATCTTAGCTCCCCAACCAAGGATCAAACTCACATCCCCTGCATTGGAAGG
Source organism: Aepyceros melampus (assembly GCA_006408695.1). Lineage (NCBI taxonomy): Eukaryota > Metazoa > Chordata > Mammalia > Artiodactyla > Bovidae > Aepyceros > Aepyceros melampus. The sequence continues at coordinate 190,480 of SJXQ01008956.1, read as the reverse complement.
CAAAGTCTTAACCACTAGACCTCCAGGGAAGTCCCTGAAGTCAAACTTAAAATCACATCTTTTTACAGTCCTATTTTTAAAAATCTATGTTTCTCACTGAAAAACCAGAAAATGCAAATTATTTATATATGAAACTTGAGACAGTCCCTAAAAATCAACATGTATGATCCTTGAATTTGAAATCATATCCTATCAAACCCATTCAATAGAATGCAAACTATTTCAAGCCATATACACTATTGTTTGTTAGTGTATAATAGATAGAAGGAATATGAAACTAAAATTTTAAATACATGCAGTTCTATAAAAATGAAAAGAGAAACATTGTTTCATTGCTATATGCAGAATCTCCAAAGATAATGGTTTGGAAACCAGCCATGGTTTTGACATTTATGTAAATAAATCAGTGACTTCTGTGGTGGTCCAGTGATTAAGACTTCACGCTTGCAATGCAGGGGGCCCAGGTTCAATACCTGGTCAGGGAACTAGATCCCACTTACTGCAACTAAGAGTTCACATGCTACACTAAAAAGATCCTGCATGCTGCGGCTAAGACCTGGCACAGCCAAATAAATAAATAATTTTTTTTTAAAAAAGAAACAAATCATTGTGATGTGCTGGGACAAGGTCTATGAGAGGATAATGGCGGGAAAACACAAGACAGAAAAATAAAGTTGGAAGACTCATGCTGCCTGGTTTCCAGAGTTACTGTGAAGCTACAATAATCAAAACAGTGTGGTGCTGGTGAAAGAATAGACAGATCAATAGACTGCAACAGGGAGCCCAGAAATTGCCCCACTTAATAATACTCTACTTATCTTTGACATAGGAACAAAGGCAATATGATGGAGAAAAGATGTAGTTTTTTCAAGAGACAGCCACGTGCCAAAAAATGAACCCAGACACAGACTTCAGATCCTTCACAAAAATCAGTGGATCCAAGACCTAAAAGTTCAAAACCAAATCTATAAAATTCCTGAAAGACAATGCAGCAGAAAACTCTAGATGAACCTGTGTTTAGCAATGACTGTTGTAAATATAACACCAAAGGCATGATCTATAAAAGAAGGAATTAATAAGCTTGACTTCATTAAAAGGTAAAGTTTCTGCTCTATGAAAGACACTGTTAAGAGAATGAAAAACAAGCCACAGACTGAGAGAAAATATTTGCAAAAGACACCGCTGATAAGGAATTTGTTATGCAAAATATACAAAGAACACTTAAAAGTCAACAATAAAAAAATAAACAAATCAATTATAAAATGAATCAAAAATGTGAAGACACCTCACCAAAGAAGGAAACAGCCAATAACCATATGTAAAGATGCTTTTAATTTGGGCAATGCAAATTAAAACAGCAGTGAGAAGACACAGAGAACAGACTTGTGGGTGCCAAGGGGGAGGGATGGAGAAGGAATGAATTGAGAGTTTGGGATGAGCAGATGCAAACTTTTATCTATAGGATGGATAAACAACAAGGTCCTACTGTGTAGCACAGGGAACTATATTCAGTATCCTGATAAACCATAATGGAGGGACTTCCCTGGTGGTCCAGTGGTTAAGAATCCACCTTCCAATGCAGGGGACATAGGTTCAATCTGTGGTCAGAGAACCCACATGCACAAGGCAACTAAGCCTGCACACCCCAACTACAGATCCTGCACACCAGAACTGGAGAGAAGCACAAGTGACACAACAGAGATCCTGTGTGCTGCAGCTAAGACCCCGACACAGTCAAATAAGTAAACATTTTCTAAAAAAAAAAAAAAAAACAAAAAAAGAATGTGCGTGCCAATGCAGGAGACATAGGTTCGACCCCTTGTCTGGGAGGATCCCACGTGTCACAGAGCAACTAAGCCCATGCACCACAACTACTGAGCTTGCACTCTAGAACCAGAGGATCGCAACTATTGAGCCCACATGCCACAACTACTGAACTGCGTGTGCTCTAGAGCCTGCGCCCCACAACAAGAGAAGCCACCACAGAGAGAAGCCCTTGCATCACAACTAGAGAAGAGCCGCTGCTCGCCACAACTAGAGAAAGCCCACACAGCAGCCAAGACCCAGCATGGCCAAAAATAAATGAATAAATAAAATGATTTTAAAAGGAGACAAAAGCTGTTGTTAAATGAATAAATAACTTTTACCACCGCCGTCAACAACAAAAAGCCAGCAACGAGATACTACTACATATCCAACAGAATGGCCAAATCCAGACACTGACAACACCCAGTGCTGTTGAGGATGCAGAGAGACAGGAACTCTCATTCACCGCTGGTGGGGATGCACAAACGGTACAGCCACTTGGGAAGACAATTTGGCAGTTTCTTAAAAACTCACTACTCTTAACACAGATCTAGCAATCTTACTCTTTGATATTCTACTTCCCAAAAGTTGAAGATTTATGTTCACACAGAAACCTGCACATGGTGGTTTACAGCAGTTTTATTCGTAACTGCCAAATGTGAAAGTAAACAAGATACTTCGGTAGGTGAGTGAATAAAGAAATGGAGGTCCACCCAAGGCAGTGGAATATTACTCAGCACTAAAGAGAAATGAGCCATCAAGACATCAAGAGCTTCCCTGGTGGTTCAGTGGTAAAGAATTCACCTGCAATGCAGGAGACCTGGGTTCAATCCCTGGTTAGGAAGATCTCCTGGAGAAGGGAATACAGGAAGAAGAATCTCCAGTATTCTTGCCTGGAGAATTCCATGGACAGAGGAGCCTGGTGGGCTAGAGTCCCACGGGGGTCACAGAGAGTCAGACACAACTGAAGTGACTGAGCACACAAGCACATAGCTGAATCACTGTACTATACACCTGAAACTAACACACTGTCAGTCACTATACTTCAACTAAAAAAAAAAAATAGTATATGTATTTTTCAAAGCCAGACCTGAAGGGAAAAAAAGACTGGTAACTCTCTTTCCCAACCAACGCAAGTGGTGTGCTGTCAAAGACTGGAGCACAGTCCAGGTGTCCCGGATAGAAAGTTCCTTCACAAGCAGCTCTGTGGACAAGAAACACTCCCCCTCAACCCCCTTCCTTTTGACACAAAGACACTGACGGCTGCTGTTAAGATGCAACTCACATAGGCCGAGGCAGTACTTTAATTTATTACCTACCAATGGGGAAACAGTGGAAAGTGTCAGACTTTATTTTTGGGGGCTCCAAAATCACTGCAGATGGTGATTGCAGCCATGAAATTAAAAGATGCTTAGTCCTTGGAAGAAAAGTTATGACCAACCTAGATAGCATATTCAAAAGCAGAGACATTACTTTGCCGACTAAGGTCCGTCTAGTCAAGGCTATGGTTTTTCCAGTGGTCATGTGTGGATGTGAGAGTTGGACTGTGAAGAAGGCTGAGGGCCGAAGAATTGATGCTTTTGAACTGTGGTGTTGGAGAAGACTCTTGAGAGTCCCTTGGACTGCAAGGAGATCCAACCAGTCCGTTCTGAAGGAGATCAGCCCTGGGATTTCTTTGAAAGGAATGATGCTAAAGCTGAACCTCAGTACTTTGGCCACCTCATGTGAAGAGTTGACTCATTGGAAAAGACTCTGATGCTGGGAGGGAATGGGGGCAGAAGGAGAAGGGGACGACCGAGGATGAGATGGCTGGATGGCATCACTGATTCGATGGGCATGAGTCCGAGTGAACTCCAGGGTTGGTGATGGACAGGGAGGCCTGGCGTGCTGCGATTCATGGGGTTGCAAAGAGTCGGACATGACTGAGCGGCTGAACTGAACTGAAGGTTTCAGTAGGAATTACTGTGCCAGACACTGTTAACCCACCAGTCCCTGAGCTCTTCTCATTTCCTACCAGGTGTTGTTGGACACCTTCCTCTGCAGCTGCCACCCCTGCCCTGCTCATGTGAGGACAGACACCTCCAACCCCACCTATTACGTAACTACACAGATTGGTCAGTCACTGGCTGTTGCCAAGCCCTGAAGAAATGAGACGAGTCTTTCACTCAGACTGAGTAATACACTACTGCAGGGGCCACATTCCCTGACCCTGACTTCCTCACACCACTGCCCAATCTTTTTCCTTATTTCTGACTTTAATTCTGTGGGTGAGGACTTAACTGGTGGTCCAGTAGTTAAGAATCCACCTTGCAATGAGTGGTATGTGAGTCCAATTCCTGCTCAGGGAACAAAGATCCCATGTGCTGCAGGGCAACGAAGCCCGTACACCGCAACAAGAGAAGCCACCATGATGAGAAACCCGTGTGCCATAACTACTGAGCCTGCACACCACAGCTAGAGTCTGTGCGCTGCAACAAAAGAGCCCACTGGATGAAACGAAGGTCCCCAAGTGCCACAATGACTCAACATTCTCTAATAACCTATAAGGGGGAAAAATCTGAAAATGATGGATTATATACATGTATAACTGAATCACTGTGCTGTACACCTGAAACTAACACAATATTGTAAATCAACTATACTTGAATTTAAAAAAAAAAAATACCCTGTAGGATTCTGTTTATACAAGGTCTCTAGAGTAGTCAAACTCGTAGAGACAGGATGTAGAACCTTGGATTCCAGGGGCTGGGGGTGGGGGGAAAAAGGGAGGTGGTGTTTATGGGGACAAGGTTTTAGTTTGGAAAGATGGGAGCGGTTTTGTTGGTAGATGGTGGTGTTGGCTATACAACAAAGTGAATGTACTTAATGTCACTAAACTGTCACATAAAAATGAAGTGGAACTTCTATGTTATGTATATTTTATCACAATATTAAAAAAACTAAAACAATAGATACCCTTCATGTCAGAAGACAGAAAGGGGCCCATCAGCCATCTCATCAGCTGATTCTCACAGGATGCTACTTCTGCCCATGGAGAAGCCTCAGGCCTGGGGTAACCCAAAGAGAAGCCTCTGTCTAAACAATAACTTTGGTGGAATTGATACGGAGCAGGGCCCTATGGGGCCCCTGGGCACAAAGCCTTTCTGTGTCCCCCATTTCCTTGATTGTAGGAAACAGCCTTCATTCAGCCTCCATGACCTTCCCGAATTTCCAAAAGGCATATTCAAGCAGCAGTTAGTCAGGGAAGGAAGGGGATGCAAGACCAGGAAGAAACAAACAGTCAAGAGAAACAGCAGTGCAGCCTTGGAGCAAGGTCCCCGTTCCCCATCAATGGATACACACAACAATATCTTTGAGCTGTTCTGCAGATACTGCAATCCCTCCAGGTGGGAGAAGTTAACAGTTAATGATGGTACACTGCCCACAAAAGTATGTAGACTCCAGAACAGTTGGGACCTGAAGGCCGATGATACTGATTCCTGCTTACCTTACCACCAGCCCATCAGAAAAATGTCCAGGAGCTGATCACACCCTCTTACTATAAAAATTCTCACTCTCCTCTCCAAGTTGGGACACATGGTTTTGACAGCATGAGCCTGCTGTGTCCCCTGGCAAAGCAATAAAGCTCTCCTTTTCTACTTCACCCAAAACTGTCTATAAGACTCAGTTCAGCACCGGTATACAGAGAAGCTGAGTCAAGAAGCACCACTGTCAATGAACAAGGAGCCAAAGTCATTTCAGGAGGATGAGGTGGGAAGCAGAGCTCTGAATGGTGAAGAGCCAAATTTCTTGTCAAAATCAGAAAGAACTATAAGAATCTCACAGGAAGCACCATGCAGGGGTTCCAGAAAATCCAGGAGCTCCAGCCTTATTCAGCAACACAGTCCTGCACTCACGGGGCACTGAGAGAGGCCAGAGGTGTAATTTATTTATTTTTCATATTTATTTTTATTTACTTATTTATTTGATTGCTCTGGGTCTTAGCTGTGGCATGAAGGATCTTTAGTTGCAGCATGAGTGATCTAGTTCCCTGACCAGGGATCAAACCTGGGCCCAGCATTAGGAGTGCAGAATCTTAGCCACTGGACCACCAGGGAAGTCCTCAGAGGCATAATTTATGAGTGCACAGGAGGATATTTGTACCAGTAGTAAAGTGGATTTTTTTTAACAACATTAAGACTTTTTACCAGACTTGGAAATGAAAGGGTTCCTATCTGTACAGGTCAAGACAAGATTATCTTTCTGACACTTCTGAGGCTCCATCAGGATTGGTTCAAAGAGAAAACCCACCATCTCCGGCATCTGCTTCTCAGGAAAGGCAGATTTTAAGGCTGAAAGGGCCACCAGGCTGTCCTGAGTTAAGCAGTTCATATACGCTTTAATCCTGGAACATTTCATGAGCCAGTTATGGGGAGAGACGGCGACCGTTGATCATGGGATCAGCGGTTGATCGTGGGATCCCTATGTTCCAATGTCAATGAAAGCAAACAGTTTTGTTACAGGGAATGGCCAGGCCCTGCCAGCTTCTCTGGGACCTGTGCCTCCATCCCACCTGGCTGCCGCCTGCCTCCGCATCCCCACCAGCATCTCTGGCCATCACAGCAGCCCGTGAAATACTGCTCTGCCTGGCCAAATCAAAACAACTCGGCCCTGCACACAAAATGTTTCTGGACAAAATGCAGCAAAATAAAAGCTGCACAGGTCCCAAGTCCAACCCAGGCCCCTCCCTAACCCTCTTTGCCTGGGCCATGGTAGGCCTTTCCCTCGGAGCACGCAGGTGGCTTCAGACCTGAGCCAGGATACACCATGAGGCCAGGACCATGAAGCAGGCTTCAGCGACACATTTTCCATTAAGCGACAGAAAAGTGGGCAATTGTGAGCAGCCATATGAATGTAGTGAAATGCTGTCACAGTCCAATCATTGAAATAAAACCCATCCCATTAGGAGCACTGTAATTGCAGCCCATTCTGCTCCAGATAAGGCTGATGGTTGGAAGATAATGGCTTAAAATTGAAAATCAAAGAGCTGCTCTTCAGTGATTCCCAAGAAATGAGGTGCACACAAGAAGGTTTTACACTTACCCACACAAAGACCTGCCCCCAACCCACACAGAGAATCCTAAAGTCACCTTAGATTTCAAACTTCCAAGTAACACACAACGATATAAGTAAGTCCTTAACAGTATTGCACTAGCTGAGTTGTTGTTGTTCAGTCGTCCAGTCATGTCCAACTCTTTGCAACCCCATGGGCAGCAGCATGCCAGGCCTCCCTGTCCCCCTCACCATCTCCCAGAGTTCACCCAAGTTTGTGTCCATTGCATCAGTGATGTCATCCAGCCATCTCATCCTCTGACACCCTCCTCTCCTTCTGCCCTCAGCCTTTCCCAGCATCAGGGACTTTTCCAATGAGTCGGCTTTTGGCATCAGGTGACCAAAATACTGGAGCTTCAGCATGAGTCCTTCCAATAAATATTCAGGGTTGATTTCCTTTAAGATTGACTGGCGTGACTGAGTTACCACACTTTAAGGACCCCACGTATCCAGGTCGGGGGGGATCTGACAAAGCTAACCCCACCACCGTGAAAAGCTGCCTGCCCCTTTTCATCACTCAGAATACAAGTTCCAGGGACTTCCCTGGTGGTCCAGTGGTTAGGGCTCTGCATTTTCACTGCAGGGGGCATAGGATGGATCCCTGGTCTGGGAACTAAGATCCTGTAAGCCGAGTGGTGCCGCCAAAAATAATAATAATAACAGCTAGAATTCAAATTCCAGAACCCATCCTAAATTGGAAGGATCCCAACAAAACAGAACTCCTATCCCACTAATCAGGGAAACACACTGTTCTCAAATAACAGAGCCCACCAGCCCCCTGGTGTCAGACCTCACTCATACTTATCTCCCACCCAAGGAGATAAGTCATCCATTCCCACATACTAGGGGCCACTTCTGTCCACAGCAGCTGTCCCGTTCCTACCCCTTGCTATTCCTCCAACCAGAACTGCTGATACCCCAGGGAAAGAGCGGGTCTTCTTGCTAGTTGCTCCCCCACAAAAATATGACACGGCTGGCCTGGTTCTGCCTCCTATGGCTCTGAAGACACCACAGAAAGCCCTGCCAATTCCTCCCACTAGGCACCCTCCTGTGAGCAGAGGAAGTGATCCTGAACAAGGCCAGAAATGGGGTGTCAGGGACTGCAGTGGGGAGCAGGTTCCTGGAAGATGGGGCAGCAAAAATCCAAACACTCACAGCTCCAGCAGGCTCTAAAGATGCAAGATCTTTATTTGAAGGCAATATTTGAAAACCAGAGATGCTGTATCTCTATATTTTAATTATAAAATAATAGAAATAATACACAGAAACTGCAACTCAGAAAACAGCATGTACCCAAAGAAGGTTCAAAATCATTCCTGAATGTCAGAATCTTAGCAGTGGGGACTTCTCTGGTGGTCCAGTGGCTAAGCCTCTGAGCTCCCAGTGCAGGGGGCCCGAGGTTCAATCCCTAGTCAAGGAGTAGATCCAACATGCCATAACTAAAGATTCCACACTCCACAACAGCCAAATATATAAAATAAATGAAAACAAATAAATAAATGGAGAAAATAATTATTTTTAAAGAATCTTAGAAGTGACAGAGATGCTCAGGCTTGTTTACACACAGTGCCACAGACCTGGAGGAAGGGAACCACAGCAGAGAGCAGCAGGCCTCCTCAGCCTCCCCCATTCAGACTGGACCTCCATCAGGCAACTTCTTTCCATCTTTTAAGACTCTCAGGATTTGAGAATGAGGCTAAGTAGACGAGCACTTTAAAATTCATTAGCAGGAGGTTCCCACAGACTTTGCTTTCATGCACAGGAAACAGTCCATTTTCCAAGCCCTTGCCTAAAAGTCCAATTTGGGGGAACTGATGTAGATTGTTTCATTTTGGGTTCTTCAACCGGAGGAAATTTTAAAATTCTTCCTTCCAGCTAACAGAGCGAATCCACGAATCTGCTGCCTCTGAGAAAGGAGGACAAAGACCCCCATGGGGCCTCAGAATTGGGCAGCAGCTTCTCCTTGGATTCTCAGGGCAGCCAACAGCGTCGGTGGGGACAGAACATCAGCCAAGCATCTCGCAGTGGTGACCACCCTGACCCATGCACTGGGGCGGTCCCGGGTGGCTCAGGAAGAGGGTATGGCATCAATCCAATTCGCCAAACCAACTGAAAAATAAGATTTTCCTTTTTAAATTTTTGGCCACATCCTGCGGTATTTGGGAGCTTAGTTCCCAGTGCATGGATCAAACTCACACCCTCTGCACTGGAACTGTGGAGTCTTAACCACTGGACCATCAGGGAAGTCCCCAAAATAAGACATTTTAAACATAATGACTTGTGGACATGGAACAACAGGCTAGTTCAAAATTGGGAAAGGAGTACTTCAAAGCTGTGTATTGTTACTGTGCTTATTTAACTTAATATACAGAGTATATCATGAGAAATGCCAGGCTGGATGAATCCCAAGCTGGAATCAAAATTTCTGGGAAAAATATCAACAACCTCAGATATGTAGATGATACCACTTGAATGGCATAAAATGAAGAGGAACTAAAGAGTCTCTTGATGAGGGTGAAAGAAGAGAGTGAAAAGCTGGCTTAAAACTTAACATTTATAAAACTAATCACAGCATCCAGTCCCATCACTTCAAGGCAAATAGAAGGGAGAAAAGTGGAAACAGTTACAGATTTTATTTTCTTATGCTCCAAAATCACAAAAGATGGTGACTGCAGCCATGAAATTAAAAGATGCTTGCTCCTTGAAAGGAAAGTTGTGACAATTCTAGACAGCGTATTTAAAAAGTAGAGATCACTTTACTGACAAAGGTCTATATGGTCAAAGTTATGGTTTTATCAGCAGTTATGTACGGATGTGAGAGTTGGACCATTAAAGCACGCTGAACACCAAAAAATCGATGCTTTCGAACCATGGTGTTGGAGAAGACTCTTGAGAGTCTCAATCCTTTGTCCACCTGATGCAAAGAGTCGACTCACTGGAAAAGACTCTGATGCTGAGAAAGATTGAGGGCAGGAGGAAAAAAGGCCGACAGAGGATGAGATGGTTGGATGGCATCATCAGCTCAATGGACATGCATTTGAGCAAACTCCAGGAGATAGTGAGGTCTTCCCTGTGGTAAAGAATCTGCCTGCAACACAGGAGACCTGGGTGCAATCCCTGGGTTGAGAAGATCTCCTGGAGAAGGGAATGGCAATCCACTCCAGCATTCTTGCCTGAAGAATCCCATGGACAGAGGAGCTGGGTGGGCTACAATCTGTGGGGGTGCAAAGAGTCAGACACAACTGAGCAACTAACACTACTACTAGAAGATAGTAAAGGACAGAGAAGCCTGGCATGCTGCAGTCCATGGGGTCATAAAGAGTCAGACAGGACTTAGAGACCGAACAACTACAACAACAAATGGCTTGTAAGCCCAGGGTTCTGGTCCCTGTCTATGGGGTCAGCACCTCAGCAGCCCCTGCCTGGGGTGAGGAGCTCCCAGGGAAGGGATTTCTTTCTGGAAGGACATTGTCACACCTCAGTATCAGCCTGTATGTCCTGGGGAAGCCTCTGAGGCTCTCCACAGGCTCCCCCATTGGTTCTTGGTTTCCTCTCAAAACCCACAAGCAAACCCTGGACAAGGGTCCCCAGGGAGCCTGTGAGCTGGGAGGCCCCAGACAGGTAGCTGGAACGGTATTTGCTGGATGCTGCTCGATGGTGCAGCATCACAGGAGGGAGGAAGGATGGGGAGGAGCAGTGCGAGGGCAGAGGTGGGCGGCGGGGAGAGGACAGGAAAGGGGGAGGGAAGGAAAGCAGGCCCCCCACACACACTGTCTGTGGGCATCCGAGCCTTTCTAGAGGTCAGTCTGCAGTCTTCACCTTCAGCCCAGCCATTCTACCTCTGGAAACATATCATAAAGAATCAGGGGATCTGACAAAAGAGAAGAGCAGAGCTACAGGGTATTTATCCCAGCATCCTTCGGGCAGAAAATACTCTAAACAAGCCCAGTGTCCAAGTGAGGGGCTGGTCAGTGCCTGATGGACAAACTCCCATCGCAGCAGGTGGAAGAACAGCCGAGAGGGAGGCATGTGCCAAGCTCATGGAAGAATCCCTCCCCCATCCCCACCATTAAAGGTGCTGTCTGCATCACAAACACCTGCCATGAGACCAGCGAGAGGCTGACCACAGACACAGAGCCTGCTGTGCCAGGCCAGCTCCCAACAGGCCCAGAGGGTGAGGGCAGCACCAATGCACCCATGCCCAGACCCCAGCCTCCTCCTGGACAAACACACCCCTCAGACCCCGGTCCTGGTCCTCGGACCACACAGGAGAAGCCAGCATGCTATCCCAGCAGCAGGTCAGAGATGAGAGTCCATCAGGGTGGAGCCAGGAGCACTTCTAGAACTGCTGAGGCCACATGGTGCCATTCCGCCCCCTTTGCATCTCCATGGACCACCTTGGAAGAGACCACTGTGCTGTGGATCTCGTCTATTCCAGACAGAGCAAGAGCAGAGACCACACAGGCCCAGCGCAGATGTGATGACCACACGCAGGATATAGCCCATGAAGCCAAGTGGTCACTGCATGGGCAGCTGACGGACAGCCTCCCAGCACAGCTGCAGGGGTGCGAGGGGCTGGGGAGAGCTGTGGGCACAGACAGCAAGACCTCTAGGATCTTGGGCAGGGTGGCTTGGAAAGCACCAGGCAGGGGGCCACAGAACACCCAACTAAAATTTCTGAGCTGACCCAAAGAAGTTGTACACACACACCTCACTGACTCAAAGGAGTTGTACACACACATACACACACACCCTGCTGACTCAAAGGAGTTATACACACACACACACACACACACACACACACACACCCTGGTCTCTTCCTAAAACTCTCTGGTTTTCCACTCACCACAGAGCACATGACCCTCAAATGTTCAGGCTGTTTGTGTCTGGTTTTCCTTAAGGGCACAGCTCCTTTGTGCATAAGGAAAACTTTCATGGAGAGACGAATCCATATCAATTACTTGAACGGAGATCTCAGCATCCTACTTGGGTTTATGGACTCTGATTTCATTTTGAAAACACAGTGTGTATCTGCATATTAATAAGCACTTGTTGGAATGGCCTCATTTAATCATCTCACATTAAATTAAATATAATCTTGATTTTGATATTATTGTTCCAGCAGGAAAAGAAGCCATGAGTCAGTCAATTGAAAGTTATCCTTGAAGATTCCAAGATGCTATACTGCTCTTTTTTTCCCACTTTTCATTGAAGTTTAATATAGGTACTGAAAAGGTCCTTATCATAAATCTGAACCCACTCATGCAAACCACCGCAGAACAAGAAATGAGACACTGTTTTTGCAGCAATACAGATGATCATACTAAGTGAAGTCAGAAAGAGGAAGACAAATACCATAAGATATCACTTACATGTGGCACAGGTGAATCTACCTACAAAATAGGAACAGACTCACAGACATGGAGAACACACTTGTGGTTGCCAAGAGGGAGGGGTGATGGAGGGAAAGACTGGGAGACTGGAATTTGCAGATACAAACTAGTATACAGAGGATGGATAAACAAGGTCCTACTGTATAGCACATGGAAATATATTTGATATCCTGTGGTAACTGCTTTATTTAAACTGGATAACCAACAAGGACCTACTATACAGCACAGGGAACGCTGCTCAATGTTATGTGGCAGCTTGGATGGGAGGAGAGATTGGGGGAGAATGGATACATGTATATGTATGGCTGAGTCCCTTCACTGTCCACCTGAAACCATCACAACGTTGTCAACTAGCTATACCCCAGTACAAAATAAAAAGATTTCTATGTTCTCTTCATGTGATCATAAGTAAAAAAAAAATCCTGCAATAAATCACAGTGGAAAAAGAATATGGAAAGAATTATATAATTGAGTCACTGCTGTACAGAGGAAATTAACACATTATCAATCAACTCTACTTCAATAAAATTTTCAAAAAAAAAAAAAACAAAGAAAAAAGAAATGGGACATTGCAGCATCCCCTAGAAGCCCTCTGCTCTCCTGGTGCCCCTCTAATCACCATCTCCCAAAGGGCACCCTGACATCCCACCCCACATGGATAAGCAGCCCGCTGTCCTTCCTATCAGTGGAGCCACACTGGAGGAACTAAGGACTCTCACGTCTGGGGTTTTGGCTCAGCGTTATGTGGTAGGACTCCTCCAGGCCACTGCACACATGCAGGTCTGCAGGATGGTTTCGTGTGTGACAAGCCTCCGTACAAGGGGAGCAGCTGCTGGGGAAACCTCGGATTGTCTACAGCTTGATTGTCTACAACTACCTGCCTTGGATGCTCTCGTGCGCACATCCTAATGGCTCTGTTAGCCTCCTGTGGCCCCTGGAGCAAATGGGCCTCAGATACAGGGCTTTAAACAACTCAAGTTCAGGAGACTGGGAGTCTGGAAGCAGGTTCAGTGGCGGAGGTCAAGGCGTCAGCAGGGCTGCTCACCTCCTGGAGACTCCAGGGGTGATCACCTCTGCCGACAACCCTTGACATGTGGTCACAATCCTTGACAGTCTCTGCCTCCGTCGTCCCTGCCTTCTCCTCTGCTTCCACTCTCCTCTGCCTCTCTCTTAGAAGGACCCTTGTGGGGAATTCCCTGGCCGTCTAGTGGTTAGGACTTGGCGCTCTCACTGACAGGGCCCTGGATTCTATCCCAGATCAGGGAGCTAAGATTCCACAAGCAGAGTGTGCACAGACAAAAAACACACACACACACACACACACACAAATATATATAATACACACTATGTGTACTGGCAGTTTGGAAGTGAAGTGAAGGTGTTAGTCTGTTAGTCATGTCTGACTCTTTATGACCCTGTGGACTATAAACCGCCATGATCCTCTGTCCACGGAAATTTCCAGGCAAGAATACTGGAGTGGGTTGCCATTCCCTTCTCCAGGGGATCTTCCCGACTCAGGGATTGAACCTGGGTCTTCTACATTACAGGCAAATTCTTTACTGCCTGAGCCACAAGGGAAGCCCTGAGTCAAAGCATGGTTTTTGCAGTAGTCATGTACAGATGTGAGACTTGGACCATAAAGAAGGCTGAGTGCCAAAGAACTGATGCTTTCAAACTCTGGTGCTAGAGAAGATTCTTGAGAGTCCCTTGGACAACAAGGAGATCAAACCAGTCAATCCTAAAGGAAATCAACCTTGAACATTCATTGGAAGGACTGAAGCTGAAGCTCCAATTCTTTGGCCACCTGATTCGAAAAGTTGACTCACTGACTCAGGAGACCTCATGACTGATGCTGGGAAAGACTGAGGGCAGGAGGAGAAGGGGGCGACAGAGGATGATATGGTTGGTTGACATTACCAACTCAATGGACATAAGTCTGAGCAAAGTCCAGGAGAAAGTGAAGGACAGGGAATCCTGACGTGCTGCAGTCCAGGAGATCGCAGAGAGTCGGACACAACTCTGTGACTGAACCACAGCGAACAACAATGCACACACACACACACACACACACACTACACACCCTATTGGTTCTGGTTCTACAGAGAATCCAAACAACGTTACAGTTAATATACATTTTCCTCCTTGATGACTAATGGAGTTGAGGACCTTTTCATATGGTTATTGGGCCTTTTTAAGGGGTGAAATGTCTCTGGGCCCTTTTTCTCTTCAGTTGTTTCCTTTTTCTTGGACAGTGCATTCTTTTAAAATGAGTAATCTGTTAGAACATTTTCCACTAAATACATGTGTGGAGAAGAAACGTGTTTTTGGTGTCCGGCCATAAGACGTGAGGTCCAGGTGGGTGCGAGCGACAAGCGGCCATGAATTCTGGACAGTGAACACCCACCACAGCCTCCAGGCCCCTATCAGCCTGGACGGTTTCCAGAAGGAAAACACACGAGAGCCTGAAGACCACTGTCAGTAACCGGGATGAGCGAGACAAAATTCAGTCCCAAATTAATATGCTATGCCTCCACTCACTTCCTTGAAACAGAGCTAATGTCATTTCAAGGAAGTGCTCATTACTTAGGACATTAAACACTATTTATATTTATACAATGCATGTGTTTATGGATTCTTCTGCATCGGTCAGCAGCAGCTGCTGACCAGGTCTGCACAGTGATGGCCCGTCAATGGCTATGGGTACCACACGTGGGAACCATGGAGAGGCAGCCATGCCACCAGCGTGACCTCTGGCTTTCTGCCATGAAGTATTGGATGTTAAATACACCAAGGACTTCCCAGGGGACTCAGTGGTAAAGAGTCCACCTGCCAATGCAGGAGACACAGGAGACGTGGGTTCAATCCTTGGACTGGGAAGATCCTCTGGGAGAGGAAATGGCAACCCATGGACAGAGGAGCCTGCAGGCTACAGTCCATGGGGGGTCACGGAGAGTCGGACACGACTGACTGACTGAGCACACACACACACACACACAAATACACCTAAGTCTGACTTCTCTTTATCACTGTAAAGGAAGAAAGCTGGTTTGAGACAACAGTCAACACAAACATAAACATATTCTCGGTGTTTGATGAAAACCACCAGGAGAGCTAGCGCAAGACCTGCTCCTCCTGCAGCAGTAACCACCACCTACAGCAACCACATGGGCCTTGAAGGCAGAAAGGTCAGCACACAGAGAACACCCTTCCCCCAACAAATGTATCTTTCTCCCAACAAATCTTGACTCCTACAATAACTGCCCTGAAACTAGCAGGCAGTTTCCACCGCTGGCACAAGGCAGTAAGCCATGCAAGAGGCATTCACCAGCATCTCAGCCAGGTCCCCCCAGAGCCAGGAGCCTTGGAGAGGGAATGATACCTACCCCCACCTGTGCCAGCATAAACAGCAGGCTGACTAAAAAGGGGAGCAGCTTTAAGATGTGTTCTCTTTATTTATTTTTGGCTGCACTGGGTCTTTGTTGCTGTGCAGGCTTTCCTCTAGTCATGGCAAGTGGCGGCTACTCTCCAGCTGTGGTGCATGGGCTTCTCATTGTGGTCGCTTCTCTTGTTGTGGAACACAGGCTCAGTAGTTGTGGCACATGTGCTTAGTCACTCCACAGCATGTGGGATCTTCCCAGCCAGGGATCAAACCCATGTCTCCTGCATTGGCAGGTGGATTCTTTACCACTGAGCCACCAGGGGGAGAAGGCAATGGCACCCCACTCCAGTACTCTTGCCTGGAAAATCCCATGGACGAAGAGCCTGGTAGGCTGCAGTCCATGGGGTCGCTAAGAGTCGGGCACGACTGAGCGACTTCACTTTCACTTTTCACTTTCATGCATTGGAGAAGGAAATGGCAACCCACTCCAGTGTTCTTGCCTGGAGAATCCCAGGGACGGCGGAGCCTGGTGGGCTGCCGTCTATGGGGTCGCACAGAGTTGGACACGACTGAAGCGACTTAGCAGCAGCAGAGCCACCAGGGAAGCCCTGAGACTTTCTTCTGACCCTTCATTACCCAGAGGATGAACAGCACATCAGAGCCCAAAAGAGGAAGAGAAGACAGGAGTTGTGAATGCCCAGGGTTTTGGGGCCCCAGAGAAAAGCCCTTCAGGACACCCCTCCAAAAGCTCACCAGCCTGCAGAGGCCCCTGGAGCCCACCTTCCTGACCTGCAGCCTGACTCCCCCTTCCTTCCCCCTGCCCTTGCCCTCTGCACAGCTGGTGCAGGACTCGGTCCCCCTCCCTACAAATGCCAGAAAGTCCCCAGGAGCCTTGGCAATGGGACGAGGACAGCGCCTGCTGGGCAGGACAGCTATGTTACCTCAACCTGGGTCCCTCTAGACTTTCACGCTTGCCAACAACTGGACAGAGGCCTCCCAGCCATCCATCCCTTGTCCTTCCAAATAAGTCAGCGGGGCCATGGAGTTTAACTCCATGTGAGCAAATTAATAACATGACTTATGGTTTGCCAGGGATTTTGTCGTCCTTATAGAGGAACAGTGGCTATTTAATCTAGAAAGTCTATAAATCTCTAAAGGGTAAAATTAAACATCTGAGCTAGCAAGGCCAGGATGAGCTAGCAAGAAGCTCTGTCCTTTCCCACTCCCCAAGCCTCCCCTCCCCACCCCAGCTCTCAACACACCCCTACTCCTCATCCTTAACACCCCTCCTGTGGTCCACTGGGTCCCGAAGCTGAGTAATGGAAACACCTCCTGGATACATCACGGGGCAGAGTACATGTCTCCCTACCTGTTCTGCCCCCAACTACAGTGAGATGCCCCCACACATCCAAGGCTGTTCAAGACCCAGACAGTCAAGATGCACCATCTCCTACTCTGACCTGCCCAAACCACACTATCCCACCATCCCCATACTGTATACCACTCAGCCCCCACCCCCATACTGTATACCCTCTCCAGACTGCCCCCTCTGGCCTGAGCTCTAGATGGGCAAATCCACCCACTCTTTCAGGATGGGGTACCTAACCCATGTCTCCCCTGCCCCATGCTGGGTGCTCACACCTTCCAGCCTGGGCTACTCCGGGGGCACTGTGGGGCCAGAGTCACACTTGGCATCTGATCCCCGACACCCTCCAGTAGCTCCCCTTCACTCCTCTCCTGACTACACCCAGCTTGAGACAGGGATCAGAATAATGGAACAGAGCCAGCACTCAGGAAATAGCTGTTGGATGGATGGATGGTTGGATGGATGGATGGGTGGATGAATGGATGGTTGTATGGATGGATGGATGGATGAGTGGGTGGATGAATGGATGGTTGTATGTGTGGATGGATGGTTGGATGGAGCCCCTGGCCAAAGGGCTCTGGGGTAACTAAAGAGAAGAGCACCTGTCCCTGCACTAGCACTGCAGAGACCTCACAGATGAGAGAGCTGGGAGGGAAATGCTAGGGGCTGCCATTTAAGTGCCTGGCACCCCTTTTTCCATTATCAGACAAGTCATCTCATAATGGATGAAAGGAGCAACACATGCAGAGTTAAGGAAGGGTTCCCAAAGCTAGAAGTGGAGAGAATGCTGCCATATCCAGGGACCACCCCCAGGGCAGCTCCCTCATGAAGTGGACACAGCAAGAGATGTCTCTGCTTCTGGAGGGGTGGGGGGTTGGTGTCACAGCCACTGAGGCAGCACTGTTCTCACTGCTGATTAAGAACAGACTAGCCTGTGTCAAGAAGAAAACCATTCCTTGAGGAAATGCAATTAATTAAAAAGCTGAAACCTGCGAAAGCCCAAAGGAGACACACAATCAAGAGTTCTTGGTCTGGAGGGGCTCCTGCTCTGAAGAGTTTCAGCTCAGGGATGTCCCCTCAAGAGCAGAGAGCTGACGGCATGCCCACCCTGCCACACGCCAGCTCCCTCCTGTTCACCCCTCAAAGGGCAGGGAAAGGTCAGGGGCAGAATCTTTGCTGTACACAGACACAGAGAAAGGCACGTTCAGGCACGGCTGAGGTCAGACCTGCCTCAGGGACTCGCACTCGAGCGGTCAGACCAGGCGGGCAGCACCAGGACCTGCTCTCCAGTGGTCAGTCACCAGGGCTCACTGAAACCAGAGAGGTCCAGCTAGAGACCCAAGGGAGAACCTGGTGTCTAGGCCTGGCAGGCAAGCTGGGACACACACACAGAGTACACCCAGCGACTGGCACCGAGCGGGCGCTCTACTGTAACAGACGCTCACACACACACATCTGGTCTTGCTCCACCCTTGCCGCAGTGGCCAGCTGACAAGGAGGAAAGAGCAGGCCTTGATGTGCCCCTCTCAGGAAGAGGTCGCTGGCCAGTGGCTGCTGGAGGCTTCCTGGGCCTCCTGATTCCCCACCTCTGACAGCTGTCACAGGCTCTGGGTGACACGCACAGATGTCAGAGCACACGGCCGGTCATCACACTGGAAGACCCAGGAACACAAACCGAGTTTCACTGGAGCAACTTACATGCCTGCTGCCTGGTTGGGGAAGTGGGGTGAGAAATCCATCATCACTAAACACAGGCACCCACTCAGCAAACAGGTCTCCTAGTTTCCAAACAATGGATTTTTCCAAGACTTTGACAGACCAACAGGGGAAAACTACACAACATTTCTTTTTCAAACTTTAAACTTCTTATTTTATATTGGGGCATAGCAGTTAACTATGTTGCGATAGTTTCAGGTAGACAGCAAAGGGACTCAGCCATACATATACATGTATCCACTCCCGCTAAACTCCCTTCCCATCCAGGCTGCTGCATAACATTGAGCAGTTCCTTGTGCTATATAGGAGGTCCTTGTTGGTTATTCATTTTAAACTACATTTTAAAAATGAAAATTAGCGATGCACATGACAGCTCAGAGAAATTCATGTTTAGAGCTGCCTTGCTGGAGAATGAATTCCATGAATGTAAAACCAAATCATGGAGAAATAAATAAACACATATTTTTTTTAAATACTATCATATATAGGGTTATGAACAAACTCAGACACAAGTGAGCAACTGGACAACAACAAATCACACACAGATACATATCTATCGGCCGACTGAAAATTCTAAATGCCACCAGTGGACTCCTGCTCCCTGACTATTGACTAATTAGAATTTGTTGAGAACAAGTGCCTGAGTATTTCACAGCTGAGTGTCTTTTAGCTGAGTTTAGTCCAGGGGCAGGAAGTGCAAAGAACCCATGGTACCTCCGAATGCAAAGAGGAAAACACCTTAGAAACCCAGCAACGACAGTTGTGCTGGGTGGCAAGCTCCCAGGCCCTCTTGCTCTCCCCATGAAGGCCTCTGGGTTACCAGTAATGTGTCCATAACTCTCCAACCACCAGCCAGAGCTCAAGGTCCACGGTTCACTACCACCAGATTATCTAAGCACAGGCTGAAAATGAGCTCCTGAACTGTATCTATCACATAGGCTTCCCTGGTGGCTCAGTAGTAAATGTGCCTGTCAATTCAGGGGACACAAGTTCGATCCCTGGTTCAGGAAGATTCCCTGGAGAAGGAAATGGCAACCTACTCCAGTATTCTTGCCTGGAGAATCCCATGGACAGACAAGCCTGGCAGGTTACAGTCCATGGGGTGGCAAAGAGTGAGACATAACTGAGAGACTGAGCGCACGTATACACCTATCACATAAGTGGTCACAAGTCCTAGTCATGCCCACCCAGTTTAAAAACAAATCTGATGCAAATCTGATGAGGGGGGAGATAGGGAGGACGCAGGTGATAGGGGATTGTGGGGGGGGGCATCGTGGGCTCTGAAGGCTCACCAACCAATCTCAGCAATGCCTGAAGCAGTAGCAGCCTCAAGCAAGTCGCCACTGCCTAGTCCTAGGTCACCTCGCTGCCAAGTGAAGGCGTGCCTCTCATGCTTGGCAAGGAACTATTTAAACAGCACATACAAAGGAAGAGAAGGCAACACACAGAAGTGCCTGACGAGGGACTTCCCTGGAGGCCCCTTGACTAAGACTTCACCTTCCAATGCAGGGGGTGCAGGCTCAATTTCCGGTCAGAGAACTAGGATCTCACATGCCTCACAGCCAAAAGACCAGAGCATAAACAACAGAAGCAATATTGTAACAAATTCAATAAAGACTTAAAAAAAATCTCCACAACAAAAGAATCTTAAAAAAAATAAAAAGTGCCCAGTTCAGTTCAGTCGCTCAGTAGTGTCCGATTCTTTGAGACCAGTGATGTGTATTTCATCCCAGTCAGTTTCTCCATCCAAAACCACCTTTGAATGCCAGAGTGCTTCCGTTTTCAGAAAACCCACAAGATGCAAATATCTGTGGGCAGGAGATGCCGGCATCTCAAGCTATATTTTTTCTCTTTAATTTTGATCCTTCATGCACAAACCACAGATGCAGCCCCTTATATCAGAACAGCACCTGAGAGTGTAGGAAGCACGAGTCTCCCACTAGGCTGCATGTAAAGCCAGCAAAGCTGACCCTTCAAACTCCCAGTAAAACAAAAGAAGCCACAGCCAGCCTGTGGCCACCAGCATCCATGAAGCTCTGGCCGAGCACCAACCTCTCATCTCAGTTCAGTGCTGGACTTCTGGGATCAAAACCAGCCCGGCAAGCTCTATCTGGCACCTATGACGGAGGCTGAGAAAGGCACCCAGGGCTGGTGGCTCACTCAAGACCCCAGAGATCAGTGACAGTTTTCCTCCTTATAAAACCAGTGGCCCCCTCCAGTGGGGCCAGAACACAGGTAGGGAGAATCAGGTGCGGTGGGGAGGCTTCAGGAGAGCCAGGCTGGCACAAAGGACAGGCAGAGTGGCCGAGAGCCTGGAGACACGAGGTCCAACATAATGGGGAAAAACCAGTTTAGAAACTTCCAGGTGAAGAAGGTAGGGAACCTGAGCCAGAGGGGGTCTTGTTCCTAGCACATCCATGACCGACCGAGGTGAGTGCAGGCACAGCCTGAGAGCCAACCAGCCAAACAACCGAGAATCCCAAAGGAATTTCCGTGGAGGATCAGAACGCCCACTACTGGGGCTGGATGGCCTTTCGGCCATGTGACATCTGGCCTGCACCCCCCACCCTGCCACCTCTCCATCACTCTCTCCTGCCAATCCAGTGGAGGCAAGGTTCTGCTGGAGGTCTGGGAGGGACCAGCTGTGAATGCAGCTGTTTTTAGGTGTGCAGTCTGGGGAAGGGAGCAGCAGGGCACCAGGCTTGTACTGGAAGGAAGCACGATGCTCCTGGGGTTTCATTCATTCATTCATCCATTTAACAAGTTGGGCTAAGGGTCAACCAGATGCCAAGCACTATTCTTGTCCAGGGACACAGAAGTCAACACAGTCTGTATGTTGGAGTGGTAAGAGACAGAATAAAAGTATATAAATCATAAATTGTGTTAGATCCTAAGAAGAAACACAAAGCAGGGTTAACATGAAAGGCAGAAATGATGCTAATTTATGTAGAAAGCTGAGTGAGTGAGAGAGCAAGCCGGGTGGACATATGCAGGAGGCACATGCCAGGGAAATGGAAAGCAAGTGCAAAGGCCCTGAGGCAGGCAGGAGCTCAGCAAACTTGGCAACTGACAGAGAAGAAGGGAAAAGTTCATATTCATCTGGGATGATGAAGGATGGACATGGGCCAAGGTGGCAGGTGGGGATGGGGTGGTGATGACACAAAGCAAGTCTGGGCAATGAGCCTGTCTGATGGTATGGCTGGGAGCGAGGAAAGGAACCTGCAGAAATAAAAATCAGGCCGAGGGTGTGGAGAGGGCCCTGGGGACCCACTGCAGGCTTGAGTGAGGGACACCAGCCCAGCACGGGACCCCTGCAGCTAGCACAGAAATCACTAGTCAGGCAGCAATAGCACCTGCCGAAACGGGGTCAGGGGTTTCCCAAGAAGACTCGTGAATCTCAGCCCCACCGAGACAACCTGGCTACATGACAACAAGGCTCCCTTTTGCATCCGAGAGGACTGGGAGAGTGGAGGACTGCCCACAGGAGAGGCAGGGAAGAGGCACTCATGACAGCCGAGTCAGCCCATGCCTGCAGGCTGCTCTGAGGCACCAGCTGGAGCCAACCCAGGTGGTGGGTGGGGCCTCGAAAGGGGCCAGAGAATCCCCCTGTGGGCACACAGCCAAGTACCAACCACCAACTGGGCACCTGGGCCCCACTTGGTGAACAATCATCTCAGACATGACCAATGGGATGGAGCCACACAACCGTCAGTGTCCACGTCACTCCCCATCCCAGGGCTCAGGAAACCCAGCTCTCTGCCACTCTCTCAAGGCAGAACGCTGCTTTCTGCCACTTGTTCTGGAAGGAAGCCCTCCATGCCAGCTCAGGGCCTCCCTTTGTGGCCACCTGCACCCAGTCCTCCAAATTTCCCCAACATAAACATCTCTCCAAGACTTCAGACCCCAGTGTAACCAGAGGCCCTGACCTGCTGAGTCCCTGGATCAAGTGCTCAGGGCGTAGGATGGGGAAGAGTGCCCAGACAGAGCTGAGGCCTGGGGAGGGTTGTGCTTGTGCCCTGGGGCTCCTGTCCCTCCACAGGCCTCAGGACTGCCCAAGTCAAACAAAGCCCAGCCCAAGGCAAACCTCCCATCACATGAGCTTTTCCTGAGTTCCTCAGTTGTGTCTAGGAAACATTAAGGTGTTTTGGCACTCCCTCTCAGCTCCAAGGGTGCGACTGGTGTCTTTTACAATTATCTTTTATTTTTATCCTGCATTTCTTAGCTCAGTTGGCAAATTGGATTATTTATGCGCCTCCATTTCACAATCCATCCCCACCAATTATCCCTGTGAAACTAATTTTTTTTTTAAAGAGTTAGAAGTACCAAGGCAGGCCAAGTTAACGAACCACAAGTCCAGCCCGGGGCAACGGAGAACACAAACAAGAGGCCAAAGATTAAGAAACTGACCGCCTGCCAGCACCCACCCCACCTCTCATACTTACACACTCAGGCACACGCACGTGTGTGCGCGCGTGCGCACACACACACACACACACACACACACCCCATCTGGTTCGGCCCACACTTCTCCCAGGCCGAGAAGCCCAATACCCTGGAGATGGGAAGGCAGGCAATGGGGGAGGGGCCCAAACATGCTCCCCAACCAATGAGCAGAGGTCTGGAGAGCCAGGCCCCACAGCAGACTCTCAGGGCGCCTGTCACTAGGGCCACCACCCAGACCTAGTGCAGCTCTGGAGACCCATCCAAGGGTCTCTCTGCCAGTGCCATGGGGCCCACCCAGGAGGCGGCCCACTCAGCAAGCTGACTCGTCAGCAAGCTCCAACGCGCTTACTAACACCCTGGACAGCATCCTGAGTGCCAGCAGGCGCCATGCCAGGGTCATTTGCTGCTCAGGAGCCGCCAACCCCCTTTCCTGAGTGCAGATGGAGGCAGGACGGACAGCCCCTCAGCAGTGAGGGCGCAGGGCAGGGCATCCTGGCTGGAGGACCCTCAGTGTCCCCTGAAGAATGGAAGCCCCCAAGAGAAGGCAAGACCCTCCCCTCACCTCCTCTCACCAGAAGGACCTAGAGGTTTGAAAAAGGAGCCATCCACCAGGCTGTGGGTACCCTGCAGAGCAAACTAAATGTGCACCCCAGGAAAAGCTGTGTGGTTCCCACCCTGGAAGCCTTCAGGTCATTATTCCCCAAACCACTATTTTTCTCAAAGAGAAAGAAGGAGGGCTTGTGGGGGGCGGGGGGGGGAGGCGGTATCCTCAGAAAGGGGACAGAAGTGGTCAGGGACAGCTCAGCCCACGGGATGAAGGGGACAAAGGAGATTCCCCACTGTGGGGTTGACCGTCCCCACGGCCATTTGAGTTGGCTTAACCACCAAATTTGAGGTTGGCCCCTATCAGGCTGGATCCAAACATATGTCAAAAAATTAAGTCTTCCTTCTGCAAGTAAATACTAAGTTGAGACAAGCAGGTACAATCGCAGCCTCCATGCTCAGCGAGGTTCGGGAAGGGTGGGCCCCTCACGACCCTCCCTCGGCACCGGGTCCAGGGCAATTTCGACCCCCAAGTCCCCAGCCCCGCGGCCTTGGCACACCGAGGCCCGCTGCCCGGCCAGCCCGGGGCACAGCCCGGCTCGGGGGCGGGGGCCTCGCCCTTTGCAGAGACCATCAGTAGCAGCCAGGCCGAGGGAAAAGCGGCTGGGACGACGGGGCAGGCTCGCGCCGCGCCCCCAGCCCAGCACCGGCCGCCCTAGGGGAACCCGACTGTGGAATCTTTAACTGAGGAGTTTCTCCCGC
>SJXQ01008956.1:0-164683 GCA_006408695.1 Aepyceros melampus | reverse complement strand
AGCGCATGTGACGGAAAGTCCTGCGTACCGCGCCCTGTTCGGCCCTGCGCAGAAGTCGAGGGGAGATCGTGGCCTCTGAGAGACCCCTCTGGAGGGCAGGCCCCCAGCGCCACCCCGCCACAGATCACTGGCTGCGTGCCAGGGCCCTGGGAACCATCCCATCACCCTGTTCCCAATATCCTGTGCTGCCCTGGCCTGACCACTGGCCGCCCCTCCCCCAGGGCCTTGCCCCAGCCCTTTCCCTCCTTATCGTCCTAAACGGAGAAGGACCCAAATCTATACACTATACACCAATAAAATTAAAAAGAACTCAAGTGACTCGATTCTGCCAACCCTTAGAATCTAGGAAAATCTGCCCAACTGGAGGCCCTTCCTCACATCTACGAAGCCTGTTTTTCCTGTAAGGTGGATGGATATTCAGTGTCCGGAGGTTAGGATGTGGGCATCTCGGGGGGTCATTGTTCTAACAGACGTCTAGAAACGCCTGTTCCGAGGAGCGGTGTGCATCGTGGCTGAGAATCCCAGCCAGGCCAGCACTCAGCCGGGGCCTCTGACCTGGGCTGGTGTCTCTCCTCTGCAGAACTCAGTTTCCTCCACTGTTAAACCGGGAAATACCATGACTTGCCTTCCGGGATAGTCACAAGACTTGGTGGCACATGCAGAGACCTCTGAACCTAGGGTGTAAAACGCGCCAAATCATGCTGGTCACCATTTCGATAGCAGGTGCTGTAAGATGTTGACCTTCTCCAGTGATGGCTTTTGTCTGCTTGGCGTTCTCTAGAAATCTCCCACCTAACCCCAGCTCCATCCATGTGGTTCAGGTGAGGCTGAGATGTCTCAACTGACAAACCGGATCCTTGCTTCTTCAGAAAGTGGTTGTGAGAACTGATTTCATCACTAATCATTTATCTTAAAAAAAAAAAAAAAAATCCCTGTGCCAGACACTGAGAAAACTGTAATTCAATGCACCTCAATGTTCATTGCAGCGCTATTTGCAGTAGCCAGGATAGGAAGACAACTTAAATGTCCAACAACAGAGAATGGATAAAGAAGATGTGGTATACATACACAATGGAATATTACTCAAAGGAAGAAAATAGGGTCATTTGTATATGTGATGGACCTAAAGTCTCTCATACACAGTGCAGTAAGTCAAAAAGAGGAAAACAAACATCCTATATTAACGCACATAAGTGGAATCTAGGAAAATGGTACTGATGAACCTATCTGTAGAACAGCAATAGAGACACAGACACAGAGATTGGACCTGTGGACACAGCAGGGGAAGGAGAGAGTGGGACAAAATGACAGAGTGGCTCTGACATAAATACATTGCTGCTAAGTCACTTCAGTCATGTTCGACTCTGTGCGATCCCTTAGACAGCAGCCCACCAGGCTCCCCTGTCCCTGGGATTCTCCAGGCAAGAACACTGGAATGGGTTGCCATTTCCTTCTCCAGTGCATGAAAGTGAAAAGTGAAAGTGAAGTCGCTCAGTCGTGTCTGACCCTTAGCAACCCCATGAACTGCAGCCCATTAGGCTCCCCCGTCCATGGGATTTTCCAGGCAAGAGTACTGGAGTGGGGTGCCATTGCCTTCTCCGACATAAATATGTTACCACGTGTAAATTAGATAGCTAATGGGAAGCTGCTGTATAGCACAGAGATCTCAGCTGGGTGCTCTGTGCTGACCTAGAGGGGTGGGATGGGAGGATTAGGTGGGAAGGGAGGGATGTCCAAGAGAGAGGGGATATAGGTATACATACGGCTGATTCACTTTGCTATACAACAGAAAATAATGCAACATTGTAAAGCAATTTTATTCCAATTTTTCTTTTTCCAAGTAAAAAGAAAAAATTCCGGTGGCAGACACTGACCTGGGCCCTGGGCTGCAGCAATGGCAGACTGGCTGGAGCCCCGCTCCTGGTTCATAGGCAATAAAGGCCCTTGTGGGGCAGACAGAGGGGCAGCCTGCACTGTCAGGGTCACTGGGGGAGCAGCCTGGGAGGGTGGGATGAGACTGGACTGAGTGGGTGAGACATGCTAACACCAGTGCCCTCACCCGAGCTTGGCCACAGCCGCAGATATGATTTAATCGTCAGCTAGTTTGGCTCACTGAGTCCTCCGATCTTGCTGAAACAATTTTGTGTTTAAATCTCTTTGTTCAAAAACAGCCAGTGTGGATTGTTTCCCCGCCTGGACCCTGATTCACACAGCACAGGTACCAATCATGGTCCCTGGAAACAGGCCCTCTTAGATTCTGGGGTAAGTGCGATCATGTCCTGGGCCCTGGAAGCAGTGCTGAGCTCTTTTTTACTTTTTTTCCCCCTTTTTAAAGATGTTTCTGTTGTGGACCATTTTTAAAGTCTTTATTGAATTCATTACAATATTGGTTCTGTTTTATGTTTTGATTCTTTGGCCACAAGCATGTGGGATCTTAGCTCCCCAACCAGGGATCAAACCCACATCCCCTGTGCTGGAAGGCAAAGTTCTAACCCCTGGACCACCAGGGAAGTCCCATGCTGAATTCTTAATGATGAGAAACAAGCTGCCAATAATCCAGGCCACAGGGCTTGCCCGGTGGCTAAGCAAGGGCAGAATTCACCTGCCAATGCAGGAGACATGGGTTCAATCCTTGGATTAGGATGATCCCCTTGAGGTGAGCATGGCAACCTACAGCAGTATTCTTGCCTCGGAAATCCCATGGACAGAGGAGCCTGGAGGACTACAGTCCTTGGGGTCATAAAGTGTCAGACATGACTTAATGACTGAGCAACAACAACGATTCAGGCCATGCGAGGCATTACAGCTGGTCCAACTGCCACCTGCAATTGCTTTGGACAACATCCTTACTAAAGCCAGAACTCAGAGCAGGGCAGGGGATGAGGTGGGGAGGGAAGGACAGGTGACTTCAGCCCTTAAGGTCAGTAAGGGTGATGTCAAGGACTGTGGGTTAGGTGGCCAGTTTTTACTACACCAGAGACCCAGCAGAAAGAAAAACTACATAGTCCAGGTTAAAGCTTGGAGCTTACAGAAAACCAGAGAATTTTTATCAGACCCCACAGAGAATCTTTTATTTGCTGTAGCATAGAGATAACCTTGTCAAAAGTCAAATGTGGGCTTTGTGAATATGGCAGAATTACAATGTCATTTGAATTCAAAGACTTTATAAGTGTCCTATGTGGACACTCTTTGGAAATGAGCAGGACCCTGAGGTCTGGGATTCACCATCTGAGTAGAGGCCAGGAGCATTAAGAATCTTGACCCTTAAGTCTGTCTGGAACAGGTTATGTTTCTGGCTGATGGGAACGGCCAGTTGGTCTCGGTCTTGGAAGACCAGCAGCCTCTCTTGCTTAAAGACCCTGTGCACATTCTCTGCGGACTGGGTCTGCCACTGGGAGAGGTCACTGTTGAGATGCCCCTGGTGTCCTTGGTGATGGTGGGATTCTGCGGGGGCAAAAACCAAGTGGCGTATTTCACTGCCAAAGACAAGAGGGTGCCTGTGTTGTGACAAGCAGGAAGACGAGTGTAGACAGAATGCTTTGATCCACGTGACCTCTGGTGGTGGCTAATGGACCCCAAAGAAGGAAACAAGCAGCAGTCACATTAACAGACTGAAGTCAGTTTCCAGACTCAGAGGCCCTTGATGAAAGGAGAGGCCGGGTATCCTGAAGATGGGTCCTGCAGCATTGCTGCAAATACATGCTGTAAATCTTCCTTTGACTCCTCCCCAGAGGGACCCTGGAAGGTCACGTATGCTCTGAAAAAAAGGAAATCCCGAAACCTTTGAAGATGGCTGGACTTTGTCTCTGAAGTGACGTTCTTTCCTAGGAAATGTTTTAAAAACCCTTAAGAAGCAAAATATCCCTGGGCTCTAGAATCAAAGTGGGGGCTCGTAGTCATCAGGAGAGGGAAGTCTGGGCCTGAATCTGACTGAGGTGGGTCTAACAGGCCTGCAGACCCACCCTGTGGCTCCTCCCAGTGGCACGGACACCAGGGCCCCTTGCAGAGTCCCCAGATGGGCTCCCCTGACACGAGGGACGAGAACGGTCATCAGAGGAAAAGCTAAGGAACTGACCCTCCCTCCCGGGATGGTAATCAGGAAGGGTGCTCCATCCAGGGGGAGCTGCGGAGCCCGCGGCCCCACCACAGCCTGGAGGGAGGTAGGGGGCACAGCTGTGCCAGCCCCTTTTGACTTGGGCCTGTGCAAGTGGCGTTTGAATCTTGGGAAGTGACAGCGGATTGTCATAAACTTAATCTGGTGGCAACTCCAGTTGCAGCTGCTCCCCCAGATGTGGTTGAGAAATACTGCAGATGTGCGTCCACACGGAGGCAAGTAACACCCTGCTGGCATCTGCTGTGCTTCTCATTCACACACTCTCTGCCCAGTTTTCCCCAATTCTCACAGGAGCAAAGCCGGTTAACATTTTCATTTCCAAGTGAGACTGTGACAGAGTTGACATGATCCTGCACTAAGCTGGCGGCCAACAAAGGATAGGAGGAGGAGACTGTGGGCAGTGTGAGATGAGCCCCATGTCCCCGTTCGCCCCTCGACCCACCCTCCAGCCTCTCCCACTGGGCTCTAGGCCCAGGAGGCTGGTGTCTGTGGACTGTGTCTGTGGGCTCCCTGGCTCCCGGTTCATTTGCCCAATGGGAGGTACTGGCAGGAGCCTGGAGGGATGAGGAGGGCAGTGCTGGTGGATCTTTCTGGGCCCTTCCCCACAAGATGCTAAGAATGGCCATGTCCTTCCAATGAAGCCCACAGCCTCGGCCTCCCTGAGAGCTGCAGGTCTTCTTGGATTCCAGCAGTCGTCTCTTGACTAGCTTGGAGGTGCTAACAGTCCTCCTACCCATGCTAGGCTGTCGATTTCCCCTCACTCTGCCCTACCTCTGTGAATAGTCCTTTTCCTGAACTCTCCTCCTTTACCTCTTTGGAAAATATCCTCTGCTTCTTGCTGGGACCCTGACTGACTCAAGGAAAAGGATGACTTTATCCACCTACTCTGTACTGGGCAGTTACCATGTAATCAGTGTCTGGTGTTATGGAGAAACCAGGGAAGCAAAACCAGATATGCTCAGGTAGAAGCTGTCAGAGCTTCTGGGAGATCCAGGCATTCGACCATCAGTCACCACAGAGACTGGACAAAGGCTACAAAAGCTGCTAGTAGGGGAGGGAGCTGGGCTTCCCTTACATTCCAGCCAGTGTTTCAGGTGGGAACAGCATGTGTGGAGGCTTTGGAACTGGCAGGAGCCCTGTGTGTTTGGGGAACTTAAGAAAGGTTTGTGCAGAGCCTTTATCATAAATGGACATTGGCTTTTGTCAAAAGCTTTACCTGCATTTATTGAGATGATCATATAGTTTTCAATCTTCAGTTGGTAATGTGATCTATCATACTGATTGATTTGTGGATATAGAAAAATCCTTGCATCCCTGGAATAAATCCCACTTCATCCTGGTGATCCTTTCCATGTATTGCTCGAGCCAGTTTCCTAGTACTTTGTTGAGGATTTTTACATCTATGTTCATCAGTGATATTGGCCTGGAATTTTATTGTGGTGTCTTTGTCTGGTTTATATATCAGGGTGATGGTGACCTCATAGAATGAGTTTAGAAGTGTTCATTCCTCTGCATTTTGGGGAATAGTTTCAGAAGGATAGGTGTTATCTCTTCTCTAAATGTTTGATAGAATTCTCCTGTGAAGCCAGCTCATCCTGGACTTTTGTTTGTTGGGAGTTTTTTCATCACAGTTTCAGAAGATGTGGTACATATATACAGTGGAATATTACTCAGCTATAAAAAAATGGATGAAATAATACCATTTGCAGCAACATGGGTGGACCTGGAGACTGTCACACTAAATGAAGTAAATCAGAAACAGAAAGACAAAAACCATATGGTAGCACTTATATATGAAATCCAAAATATGACACAAATGAACTTACAAAACAGAAACAGACTCATAGACATAGAAAACAGACTCATGGTTACCAAAGGGGAAAGGTGAGGGGGAGAAATAGATTGGGAGTTGGGGATTGACATAGGTACTACTATATTTAAAATAGATAATCAGGGACTTACCTGGTGTTCCAGTGTTTAAGACTACTTGGTTCCAATGCAGGAAGTGTGAGTCCTCTAGCTGGGGACCAAAGATCTCCCCTAAAATAGAAAATAAATAAAAAGTTTAAATAAAATAAAAAAATAAAATTTTCATACAGCCAATAAATATAGGGATTAAAATAATACAGAAATAAATACAATTATTCCAAAATGAAATGTTTAAAAATAAAATAGATGATCAACAAGGACATACAGTATAACACAGGGAACTCCACTCAATATTCTGTAATAACCTAAATGGGAAAAGAATATGGAAAAGAATAGACATATGTTTAACTAAATCACTTTGCTGTACCCTTGAAGCTAATACAACATTGTAAATCAACTATATGTGAACATTAAAAAAAAAAGGTATTTAAAAAAGAAAGGCCTGTGCAGAGGAGATTGGGGGATGGCGTCCAGGCTTCAGGCCAGCCCTATGAGGCCTTGTCGGAAACTCTATTTAGGTTGAAGAAAGGTGAAGCTGTTGGAGCACATGCAGGTGGCCTCTCAGCCTAGAGTACACACACCTCCTAAGACTCACACCCCCTGTGGTCGTGTCCCTCTGAGCGTGGACTAGACTAGCTGACTTGCTTCTGATGAATGGAACTCAGCAGCCATGATGGATTTCAGCTCCAAGACTGCAGCACAAAGACCGTGGCTTCCACCCCAGATGTCCTCTCTTGTTCTCTGTCTCACCTCAACAGCTGCCTATGAAGTGGCCTGAGCAGTGAGGAACCAAGTCCACATTCATGAGACCGCAACAGGTGCCCCAGCCCCAGCCAAGCCTTTGGGGAACTGCAGCCCTGAGAGTTCAGTGACAGCCTCGAAAGAGGCCACGACAGGGGCCCACAGCTAAGCCATCTGCAGACTTCTGATCCATAGAAACTCGGGGGAGGGGACAAACATTTGTTATTTGAAGTCACCAAATTTTGGGGTAACTTGATGAAGCAATAGGTAACTAATTCAGTGTACATTTTAGGGGGCTGGGATGTTTAATTTACTCAATAAAGAATAAGGAGCTACTATATGCCAGGTGTGTTGCAGGTGCTGACATAATGTACTTTATAAATTTTTTGTAGTTATTTTTTGGGTGAGTAACACTATAACATGATTTAAAACTATAGTTTCAAAACAGAGGATAGAGGGGAAAGCCCCTCCTCACAGACACCCAGTCCCTCACCAAGGGCTCAGAGTTCAGTTTGGGGGAGGGATACAATTCCAGAGAGATCGTGAGGCTCACACAAACAATTGCACACAGATCCACAACACTGTTCTGCAACTTGTTTTTGTCACGTAATCATTTTCCTTAAAAAAAAAAAAAATCCATGTCTGTACAGAGAGAATTTCCTGTTTTTCACAGTTGTATACAACATCATGATATGAATATACCCTTATCCATCTTAGTTCAGTTCAGTCGCTCAGTCGTGTCCGACTCCTTGCAACTCCATGAATCGCAGCACGCCAGGCCTCCCTGTCCATCACCAACTCCCGGAGTTCACCCAAACTCATGTCCACCAAGTCGGTGATGCCATCCAGCCATCTCATCCTCTGTCGTCCCCTTCTCCTCCTGCCCCCAATCCCTCCCAGCATCAGAGTCTTTTCTAATGAGTTAACTCTTCGCATGAGGTGGCCAAAGTACTGGAGTTTCAGCTTCAGCATCAGTCCTTCCAATGAACACCCAGGACTGATCTCCTTCAGAATGGACTGGTTGGATCTCCTTGCAGTCCAAGGGACTCTCAAGAGTCTTCTCCAACACCACAGTTCAAAAGCATCAATTCTTCAGCACTCAGCTTTCTTCACAGTCCAACTCTCACAGCCATACATGACTACTGGAAAAACCATAGCCTTGACTAGATGGACCTTTGTTGGTAAAGTAATGTCTCTGCTTTTTAATATGCTATCTAGGTTGGTCATAACTTTTCTTCCAAGGAATAAGCGTCTTTTAATTTCATGGCTACAAAAACATCTGCAGTGATTTTGGAGCCCAAAAAAATAAAGTCTGACACTGTGTCCACTGTTTCCCCATCTATTTCCCATGAAGTGATGGCACCAGATGCCATGATCTTTGTTTTCTGAATGTTGAGCTTTAAGCCAACTTTTCACTCTCCTCTTTCACTTTCAACAAGAGGCTTTTTAGTTCCTCTTCATTTTCTGCCATAAGGGTGGTGTCATCTGTATATCTCGGAGAAGGCAATGGCACCCCACTCCAGTACTCTTGCCTGGAAAATCCCATGGATGGAGGAGCCTGGTAGGCTGCAGTCCATGGGGTCGCTAAGAGTCGGACACGACTGAGCGACTTCACTTTCACTTTTCACTTTCATGCATTGGAGAAGGAAATGGCAACCCACTCCAGTGTTCTTGCCTGGAGAATCCCAGGGACGGGGGAGCCTGGTGGGCTACCGTCTATGGGGTCACACAGAGTCGGACACGACTGAAGCGACTTAGCAGCAGCAGCAGCAGCATCTGTATATCTGAGGTTATTGATATTTCTCCCGGCAATCTTGATTCCACCTTGTGCTTCCTCCAGCCCAGCATTTCTCATGATGTACTCTACATATAAGGACCTGTCCCCTATTGATAAGCCTTTAGGTTATTTCCAATCCTTTGCTCTTGCTGACAATGGTGCAACAAATAATTATCATCTAACACTTGGCTCTCTAGGATACATCTCTAAAAATTGGTCCCAAAGTATGCAAATGTACAACTTTGATAAACATTGTCAAACCACCACGACAATGGTTACACAGACACTTCCTAACCACCCGGCCGTCAGCAACAGAGGAGAGCACCTACTTCCCCTGGAGCTGTCACCAAGTGTTATCAAATGTGTTTGTCTTCCAGGACGATCTGAGGCCTGGAGTTGATGTGTGTGCTTGCAACTCTTTTGATGTGTTCAATGGCTGTTGACACAATTACAGGTGTGGTTGTAAAATAATAATAATAAAAGTAAATGAACAAACACATCCTCTGGCTGCCAAGTGTAGAATGGACTGTGGAGACCAGAGACCAGAGCCCAGGCAGAAGCACAGACGGAGCATAGCAGATACTCTAGAGCTGTTTGAAAGACTGAATAAAGTGGCCTTTGTAAGGGTTGCAAGCGCGCGCAGGCGCACTGGGGGCCCGCTGGGAGAGGGGGTGGGGTAGGAGGAGGTGCCAGGATTTGTCTTCAGGCTCAGGCTCCCGCAACTTGAGGAAGACGATGCCCTTGGCCAGGACAGCGATACTGAAGGAGGACAAGGTTTGTGCGGAAAGCACAAACGTGGTTTTCACCGTTGCTAGGAAACCATCAACTTCTTGCCCTTACTCTAGGCTGTGCCTTCCTCCCACACCTTACTGGAGTTTTACATTATAACATGTATCTTGGATTTCACATATTTAAAATACCACGGTAGTAAATCGCATATGCAGAGAGCTCTGTCAGCCCATCTATGAAATGTTACTTCTTTCTCTGCGCGTCTGCAGCGTGTTGAGGGATCACGTGGGCCAGCAGGCAGCTGGGGTCGCGTGTTCAGGCCTGAACACGTGTTCCCTAGACGTGGCTGCAGGGAATGAGGGTGGACAGGGCTCCCGGAGACTGGCTTTCTTCCGTCTGTCAAGCCAGCGGAGGAGGGGCATCGGAAGAGCTTCAACTTTCTGCTTCTGGGGGGGCCCTCTGATCCCGGGTGTATCTTTTAAATGTTCTCCAGGTGGCTGTGGTCCCACTCCGTTCTCAGAGCCTGGCACAGAGAGGAAGGAACAACTATGATTCTTTACCACTAGCACCACCTGGGAAGCCCTAAGAAAGAGAAAAACGAGTGACTTTCGAAGTTGTCTATGTACGTAGCTTCTTGGAGAGAAAAAGAACAGCACTTTAAGATACCAGCGAAATAGACAATCTGCCTTCACCTGGTGACCCCACCCTTCTCCCAGCGCTCCAGCAGTGACTCCTAGCTGAACTGTCCCCAAGCCAGCAAAGTCAGAGAAGTCAGCCACATTCCTGGCTTTGATACTTCAAAAGCAAGGTCTGGGGCAGGAGAGAAAGGGGAGCACAGCCCCTGCTCTCTGTCTGGGGCCATGACTCTCAGATTGTGGTCTCCCACCAGCCTGATCTGGTTAGAAGTGGAAACTCTCTGGGCCTCACCCAGACCTGCAGAATTGGGGTTCTAGAGACAGAGCCAAGAAGCCTATATTTTAACATTCTACAGGTGATCCCTTTTTTAAAAAACTTTTAATTTTATATTGCAATTTAGCCAATTAACAATGTTGTGCACAGCAAAGGGGTTCAGCCATACATAAACACATATCCATTGTCCCCCGCAAACTCCCCTCCCATCCAGGCTGCAACCTAACATTGAGCAGAGTTCCCTGTGCTGTACAGTAGGTCCTTGTTGGTTATCCATTTTAAACATAGTGGTATGTACATGTCCATCCCAAACTCCCTCTTCCTTCCTTCCTTCTCCCTTGGTAACCACAATTCCTTCTCTAAGTCTTTGAGTCTCTTTCTGTTTTGTAAATAATTCATTTGTATCTTTTCTGTGTATGAGGCTGTCATAGGATATTTCTCCTCTCTTTCCCCTTCTCTGTCTGACTTACCTCACTCAATATGACGATCTCCATGTCCATCCACGTCACCATCAGGTGAGTCTGATGCACACAGAAGCTTGAGACCTGCCAGCTGAGGGGGTGCCCAGGCCTCGATGTGCGGCAGTGAAAGGACAGGTGAGGGGCTTCCTAGGCTGAAGGGCTCCACAAAGCTCCCTGGGGGAGCAGGTCTAGGGGAGGCAGAGAGTGCACCCAGCTAGGGGACCTGGGCTTAGGACAAACTGAGCTGAGACCTGGAGGTTAACCAGCGATCCAGGAATCACAGGCCCCTCAGCAGACGCCAGCTAGAGGGAGTGGAGAGCTGAGCAAGCATATACGAGAGAAGACCCTCAAGGTGGTGCCATCCTGAGACAAGAGTTCCCCTGCCCCCCTGAGGCCTGGACGCCGCTCCAACACTGCCATCCCTACTGCTGTCTGCAGCCAGGTTTGACTCCTGGCCTCTGAAGTCTTACTACTTAGTGGGTTCAACAGACCAAAAAAAGTCTTTTGTCAAGACAGCAGCTTGACCACTTGCTGGAATCTCAGCTCTACTAGTTACAGGTCCGCCAGCTCTCTGTTGTTCAAGCTGTATGTCTACCAGTCTGCAGCTGTAAGAGTTTCCACGACACTTACTTTTTAAGCTCCCTCCCTTGAAAAATCTTATGGAATCTGATTGATCACATGCATGTGCCCTGGATGCAAGGGAGGCTGAAAATGTGTGTTTCTGATTTCTCCCGTGGGGAGACATGAGCTCAAAAGATAAGAAGTTCCTCCAAACTTAGGAACTCAGGAAAGGTGTTAAGAAAATGCTGAATAGCAACCCCAAAGCATGAAAATATTTTGCTATGGGCAGGAAAAGAAAGTTTAAAAAGAAAAAGACAAAGTGGAATAGAAAACACAAAATAAGATATCAGAAGAAAGTTCGAACATAACTGTAATCACAGTAAATATGAAGGTGTTAATCCACCTATTACTACATATCACAAAAAAGATATGCAAATGTTAAAAATATGAAAGAATATTTTTCCAATTATACAAAAATAAACAAGATATATGCTAGGACTACAATAACATATTTATTCTTGAATAGCTACAATGTAAAAGATGTTTGCCAGGATGTGAATCCAAAGGAGCTCTCATACACTGTTGGTAGGAGTATAAACTTGTGCAGCAATTTTTGGAAACCTTTTGGCAATACCCACTAAAGCTGAAGATTCACTATGTAACTCAAAACCAAAAACGTGTAAGGATGTTCATGGTAGTACTATTTATAATAGATATTATCTGACAGCAACCTAAATGTCCATCAGAAGTAGCACAGATAAATAAATTTTAATATATTTATATAATAAAATATGATAAATAAATTAAACAAGTTATAGCTTCACCTGATAACACCCGCAATTTATGGGAGATGAGCCCCACAAACATGTTTATGACCAAATGAAGCCAGATCCAAAATGGTACATCCTTTATAATTTCATTCACATAAAGTGCAAATTTATGGAAATCTAACTATAAAGAAAACTGAGCACCGAAGAATTGATGCTTTTGAACTGTGGTGTTGGAGATGACTCTTGAGAGTCCCTTGGACTACAAAGAGATCCAACCCGTCTATTCTAAAGAAATCAGTCCTGAATATTCTTTGGAAAGACTGATGCTGAAACTGAAGCTCCAAAACTTTGACTACCTGATGCAAAGAACTGACTCATTGGGAAAGACCCTGATGCTGGGAAATATTGAAGGCAGAAGGAGAAGGGGACGACAGAGGATGAGATGGTTGGATGGCATCAACAACGTGATGGACATGAGTTTGAGCAAGTTCTGGGAGTTGGTGATGGACAGGGAAGCTTGGCATACTGCAGTCCATGGGGTCACAAAGAGTTGGACATGACTGAGCGACTGAACTGAGTGTTTTCAAACTGTAAGACAAAAAGCTGTCATTCGTAGCCTGAGACTAAGTTTGGATCAGGAATGGGTTTTGTGGTCTCATTTTTGACCCACTTTAACCATACCTTCTGCTACAAAATCTTAGACAAACTCAATTACTGGCCAGGCTCAATCACTGGGTCACTGATGCTAGTCTCTGATGGTCTTTGAAATAATGCAAGAGGAAGAAATCAAGATCCTATCACATTTGTTCCTCATCATGGACTCCTGACTGCGACCACTTGCCTTATATAAACCCCTACACTCCTCATGGAGGGTGGGCACAGTTCTTGAGGCATGAGCCTTCTGTGTTCCCCTCTCGGCCGACTGAGAATAAAAGCTACCTTTCTATTTCCTCATATTTTTTATTCAGCTTTGGTGGGCAGAGAAGGGCAAGATCTTGACCAGTAGCAATTTCGGGGGCTCATGTGGGATCTGATCATGGGCAGCTGGCCCTGCAGGGACCCTTGGCTTGATGGAAAGCTCAGGATCTCTCCCCATGCCAGCCTCCTTTGGGAGAGCAGAAGGTTGAGGGATTTCTCTAAGGCTGTGCTGCATCAGACCCGACCGCTGACTCAACTTTGGAACTCTGGGCTGTGACAGAGAATGGGAGAGAGGTTACCCTTTGCAGCTGCCAAAAATCTCTTTCACCTGGAGGACACCTTTTTCCTCCCTTGTCCGCACCAGGCTGAACTTCCACTCTACTGCTACTGCTACGCTAAGTCACTTCAGTCATGTCCGACTCCGTGTGACCCCATAGACGGCAGCCCACCAGGCTCCCTCGTCCCTGGGATTCTCCAGGCAAGAACACTGGAGTGGGTTGCCATTTCCTTCTCCAATGCATGAAAGTGAAAAGTAAAAATGAAGTTGCTCAGTCGTATCCGACTCTTAGCGACCCCATGGACTACAGCCTACCAGGCTCCTCCATCCGTGGGATTTTCCAGGCAAGAGTACTGGCGTGGGATGCCATTGCCTTCTCCGAACTTCCACTCTGAGGAACACTAAATACTGAAGGATCAGGAAGACGGCATCTGGTACATCATCTTGACACCTGCTAGCATTCTGGTAAGGCCCCCTTTCGAGGCCTCAAGTTTTCCATTTGGGGAACTGATGTAGCTCCAGTTTGGGGGTTTCTCCCCTATGGAAGGGGTGGGCCCAGTTTGTAAGGCGCTGCTTTGGAGAAGCGTCCCAGGCTTGATGGTACTTGGAAGTCACTTCTGGGGCGGTTTGCCATTTGGGTTTTGGATTTCTGTGCCTCTCTTTGCCATTTGCTTTGTTTTTGGTGACTCCCGCTAGCATGGTATGATTTGGTTCATTTACTTTGCTTTGTGCACCCAGACTTCTGACACTAAGTGCTCAAGCTAGAATGGGAAGTTCAGTTCAGTTCAGTCGCTCAGTCGTGTCCGACTCTTGCGACCCCATGAATCGCAGCACGCCAGGCCTCCCTGTCCATCAACAACTCCCGGAATTCACTCAGACTCACGTCCATCGAGTCCGTGATGCCATCCAGGCATCTCATCTTCGGTCATCCCCTTCTCCTCCTGCCCCCAATCCCTCCCAGCATCGGGGTCTTTTCCAATGAGTCAACTCTTCGCACGAGGTGGCCAAAGTACTGGAGCTTCAGCTTTAGCATCATTCCTTCCAAAGAAATCCCAGGGTTGATCTCCTTCAGAATGGACTGGTTGGATCTCCTTGCAGTCCAAGGGACTCTCAAGAGTCTTCTCCAACACCACAGTTCAAAGCATCAATTCTTCAGCACTCAGCTTTCTTCACAGTCCAACTCTCACATCCATACATGACCACAGGAAAAACCACAGCCTTGACTAGACGGACCTTAGTCGGCAAAGTAATGTCTCTGCTTTTGAATATATTATCTAGGTTGGTCATAACTTTTCTTCCAAGGAGTAAGCGTCTTTTAATTTCATAGCTGCAGTCACCATCTGCAGTGATTTTGGAGCCCCAAAAAATAAAGAATGTGAGTACTTCCTCTGAAGTTCATCTCAGAGTCCCCTAGGGAAAATCGGTGACTGGTCAACCTATAATTATGACAAGTATCTACTTAATTGGAAGTTAAAGATGATCACATGTAAAATATATATATTTTTTTTTTTCCAGAGAGCTCTATTTTGTTGCCTATGCAATTAATTACCGATGTGATGGATATGAGTTTGAGGAGGCTCTGGGAATTGGTGATGGACAGGGAAGGCTGGCATCCTGCAGTCCATGGGGTCGCAAAGAGTCGGACACAGCTGAGACTGAACTGAACTAACGTAATTAATTATGGTGATGAGAAAAAAAAAATCTGGCTTGGCAACTTTAAAGAAAGACCTCTAAGGGGGACATTTACATTTCTCTGTGTTTTTGAGATGTAAATATTCTATCTGATCTACCTAAATTGTTCTATTGTGTGTTGAGTTAGGCCTATAAGAGGTTCTTTTGTAATTTATTAGCAGCCAAGTGATGGATCCTTCTAAATGGCACCCTACTTCAGTACTCTTGCCTGGAAAATCCCATGGACGAAGGAGCCTGGTAGGCTGCAGTCCATGGGATCGCTAAGAGTTGGACACGACTGAGTGAGTTCACTTTCACTTTTCACTTTCATGCATTGGAGAAGGAAATGGCAACCCACTTCAGTGTTCTTGCCTGGAGAATCCCAGGGACGAGGGAGCCTGGTGGGCTGCCGTCTATGGGGTCGCACAGAGTCAGACACGACTGAAGCGACTTAGCAGCAGCAGCAGCAGCAACAAATTATTAAATCTAGGCCTTCTCCTTGTAGACAACTGTTTTTTCTTTCTGTACCTAACAAACCAAAGTTAAGTTAACCTGAGAACAAGAAAAACTGATGTGGGAAGCCTCACTGTGATCTTCCCCTCAATGTCTCTTACAGATGCTAATAACAATTAAGAATATCAGCAGAAAAAAATCTGGAAGGAAAATCTAGCTGTTATTTCCATGAGGTAAGTTTTCTTAAAAAAAAGTAAAAGAATATATTTGCCTCAAATATATAAATTTTAAAAAATCATTGGATGGTTATTTGAAATGGGATAAATAGAATGGACATTTATGTGATTAAAGTAAGATTTGACATTACTACACTACTTAAAGTTAATGAGCCAAGAGGGATTTCCTTGGTTGTTCAGTCCCTCAGTCACGTCTGACTCTTTGTGACCGCATGGACTACAGCAAGCCAGGTTCAACTCTTACAGCCGTACAGGGCTACTGGAAAAACCATAGCTTTGACTATACGGACCTTTGTTGGCCAAGTAATGTCTCTGCTTTTTAATATGCTGTCTAGGTTTGCCATAGCTTTTCTTCCAAGCAGCAGACATCTTTTAATTTCATGGCTATAGCCACCATCTGTGATGATTTTGGAGCCCCCACAAAATAAAATCTGTCACTGTTTCCATTTTTCCCCCTCTATTTGCCATTAAGTGATGGAACTGGATGCCATGATCCTTGTTTTTTTGGATGTTGAGTTTTAAGCCAGCTTTTTCACACTCCTTCACCTTCATCAAGAGGCTTAATTCCTCTTTGCTTTCTTCCGTTAGGGTGGTGTCGACTGCATATCTGAGGTTACTAATATTTCTCACAGCAATCTTGATTCCATCTTATGCTTCATCCAGGCTGGCATTTTCACATGATGTACTCTGCATAGAGTACATTATTCTACCTTCTGACGGTGGGATTTGAATTCTCATTTGAGTTGTCATTTTGATTGTTATTCCTGAAATACTTACAGATGCGGTCTTCTTTTGTGGTAGAGATATGGTTGTTTTTTGTTGTTTTTTTTCTTTTTTTCCTCAAATTGTATAAGGAAAATTTACCTGTCCCAAGTGGCTTCTAGAAAGTTGGTTGTGTTTGGAATTTATTTCAGCAATACCTGCCCCAGGACATTTCTTGAGGGCAGCTGTAACAAATAGCCCACCAGGCTTTCTAAATTGGAGGTGCCAGTAAGCACCAGTGGTCAAGTTGAAGTTAGAGGTAATGTCCGCAAGGGGGCAGCCATTTTTCACACCCGCCTCTGGACCCTCTGGTAACGAGAGCCTAGAGAAAGTTGCCTTCCTGGGATGTGAACTGGAGTGGACTGTTCCTGGCCAAACACCTAAGGGTTGGTGGCTCAGTACTTTCTTCCCCTTTAAGCTTCACAGCCCTCCATTCACACTGTCCCATCCGGGCCACAGCAGCCTGCTGAGGGTGCTGAGGTGCCTAGGAGGCAGCACTCTCAGGAAGGAGGCTTGAGTTGGGAACACTAGCACCAGGAGACATGGAGGCTAGGTGTTTATTGCCCCCAAGGTCCTCCAGCCTTTGATCCCACTTGGTACTCTGGTCTCAGCCAGATCACAGCATACAGTAGGCTTTTAAAGAGGGTTCACTGAAGGGTACCATGC
The DNA here is from genome assembly GCA_006408695.1 of Aepyceros melampus. Classification (NCBI taxonomy): domain Eukaryota; kingdom Metazoa; phylum Chordata; class Mammalia; order Artiodactyla; family Bovidae; genus Aepyceros; species Aepyceros melampus. Next base: position 147,709 of record SJXQ01008956.1, on the reverse strand, counting down.
CAGGCTGTGTGGACCCTACCCCAGTCCAGCAGTAGGACCCAAGCCTGCTCTGCCTTCCAGGATGAGATAGCATCCCAGGTCAGGGAGGTCAGAGATAATAGAGTAGGTAGGCACTGCTTTTCTTTCCTTTTCTTTACCATCTTGTTGATGCTACCTTGCAGTATAATTGATTTACAATGTTGTGATTGTTGTTAGTGTACAGCCACCTGGTTCAGGGAGGACGTATGTATGGAGAGTGTGCTGCTGCTGCTGCTGCTGCTAAGTCGCTTGAGTTGTGTCTGACCCTGTGCGACCCCATAGACAGCAGCCTACCAGGCTCCTCCGTCCATGGGATTTTCCAGGCAAGAGTACTGGAGTGGGTTGCCATTGCCTTCTCCGATGGAGAGTGTATTTGCTCTTTTTGGATTCTTTTGCCACGAGCTTATTGCAGAAGGTCGAGCAAGGTGCTGAGCATTAAGTCCTTGTGGATTATCTATCTCACATGCAGTTTCTGTGTATAGGAGGAAGGACAGAGATAATCCTTGCGGAGTATCTCTTAGAGATACACATATCTGTGTAGGGGTCAGAGAGAGAAATTTCTGTGTGTATGCAGAAGGAAGGAACCTGATAATCCCTGTGGATTATTGATCACAGATACAGATTTGTGTCTGTATTAGTCAGACAATAATCAGGGAAGTTTGAACCTTCAAACAGCACCAGTGGGAATGTGAAATGGTACTGCCATTTTGGCAAACATTCTGGCAGATCCTCAAAATGTCAAACTTGGAGTTAGCACATGACCCAGCAATTCCACTCTTATGTATAAACGCAAACATTTGTGCACACATGTTTACAGCAGCACAATTTCCAGCAGCCGAAACGAGAAAACCACCCAAGAGACTGTCAACAAGTGATCAGAGAACTGATATACACAATGTGGTCCATCCACACAGTGGAATATGACTGAGTCATGAAAAGGAGTGAAGCTCTGACACAGGCTACAGTGTGGATGCACCTTAAACACATGATGCTCAGCAAGACAAGCTGGTGCAAAAGGGCGCACTGTCTTAGTCTGCTTGGGCTGCTACAGCAAAACAGAAGGCTGGGGGCTTCAGCAACAGATATGCATTTCCTGCAAATCTGGAGGCCAGACATTTGAGATGAATGTGTCAGGATGGTCAGGTTCTGGTGAAGCTTTGTTCTTGGTTGGGGGCGGGGTCTTCACTGTGTCCTCATAAGGAGGAAGGGCTGAGGGGGCTCCTTGGGGGTCTCTTTCATAAGAGTATTAATCCATTCATGAAGTCTTTACTCTCATGACCTCATCACCTCCTCAAGACAACCCCCTCACACCATCACCTTGGGGGTTAGGTTTCAACATGGGAATTTTAGAGGGACACCAACATCCAGCTGAGAAAAACCACAAACTATATGATTCCATTTAAAAGAAACATCCAAAACAGCAAACCCAGAGACAGGAGGTAGGTGAGTGGCACCAAGTGCTAGGGGAGGGGAAGGGCAATGGGAGGACCTCAATAAACCCTGCACCTTAGGATGTCCAGGAGTAAGCCATTTCTGACTCCATGTTGGAACTGTGTCTCAGACTTGCTCTCTGTTACTTTTGTTACTAAAATCATGCATAATGGTCTGTCTCAGAGAATCCTGCCCCTCTGCCTGACTGTTAAACTAAAGTGCCTTTGTTCAGAACCCTGTCCATCTGTGGATAGCCTGAAGGAAGAAATTAACACATCCCCTGCCTAAGGCTTGCCCTTGTTCTACAAGATATTTGCAAGATTAACAGCCTTTTTGGTTTTTTTCCTCACCTCCTCCATCTCTAAATCATAAAGGAACCTGGCATCCAGGTCCCGACAAAATGGTTATTTGCAGACATTAATCGGCCATCTTCTTGGTCAGCCGGCCCTCAGAATGCAGCTGTATTCCTTGCGTCAACACCTCATGTCATGCGGGGAGCATAGCAAGGTTGGACTTCTGCGTGTCCACACCCAAGGGACCCTGATCCTGCTCCCAGCCTCTACCCTCAGCTGATTTTAATCTGCATCCTAAGCAACTCTGTGCCCGCTGCAAAGAGAAGTAGCCTACTCACATACCCCTTCCAGGGCAGGGGGCCTGTCTGGGCAGGACTCAGCGCACGGGAACCATGCACAGAGCCGTCATTGCAGAGCACTCCTAGCCCTCTTCCTGGTCAGAGTTGGCCCTGAGCACCTCAGAGCAGGATCTGGACTGACTAACACTCCCGGACAGGTCAGTGACCCTGGGCTTCACTCTATGTGCCCTTCCTCCAGTAGGTCTCCCAGAGGCTTCCACTGTACCCAGGCACTGGGCCCCTGTCTCCACCCACCTGACTCCTGGGTTCATCTCCTTAGGAGGTCTTCTTGAAATTCTCTCCCACTCATGGGTCAGAAAAAATTATTAGAAATCAAGCCAGAGCTGCAGCCCCATGTCCATCCTGATCCTCAGGACCACATTCTGTTCCTTGCACCTGGCTGGCACAACAAGGCCCATTTTCTGCAACCATGAGCCACTGATGGGTGAAGGAAGATTGGCTGACCTGGATAAGCCGGCCATCCCTTCCCAGCAATGCCTGGGTTGAGGTCTTTATAAACATCCCCCTCCAAGCAGCAGGGCTTGCTTACCTGATGGCTCAATTGGTAAATGAATCTACCTGCAATGCAGGAGACACAGGTTTGATTCCTGGGTCAGGAAGATCCCCTGGAGAAGGGAATGGCAACCCACCCCAGTATTCTTGCCTGAGAAATCCCACGGACAGAGGAGCCAGGCAGGCTACAGTGCATGGGGTCATAAGAGTTGGACAGAATTTAGCAACAAAACCACCACCACCACTCCATCCAGGCAGCAAGAGTGCCTGAAGCTGCACCTGGCACCATCTTCTCTGCCCCTTAGGAGGATAGCTGGGCTGGTGACAAGGAGTGAGGGGGCCATACTTTGGGGGCTGATTTCTTATTTTTATTTTTCACTGTTCTAAGAGGTGGATCCTGAAAGAACTTGCTGCAATGAATGGCAAAGGTTCTCCCACCTATATTTTCCTCAAGAATTTCATAGTATTCGACCTTACATTTAGATCTTTATCTTGAAAATCTGTTGCTAAGTCGTGTCTGACTCTTTTGCGACCCCACGGACTGCAGCCCACCAGGCACCTCTGTCCATGGGATTTCCCAGGCAAGAATACTGTAGTGGGTTGCCATTCCTTTCTCCAGGGAATCTTCCCAACCCAGGGGGATCCAAACCCAAGTCTGTGGCATTGACAGGTGGGTTCTTTACCACTGAACCATACTAACATGGGGTCTTTTATCTTGTTTGGAATTTATTCTTCTGTATGGTATTGGGGAATATTCTAATTTCATTCTCATTTTCACTGTTCAAGGAACCAGTAAGGCAGGAGATAGATGGGCTCCAGGTAGGAAATTCACAATCAGCCAGCCTCTGCTCTGCATTTCCTGAGGCAACATAGGTGGGTTCCAGTTGAGGATTTACAACCAGCCCCCTGTTTGCTCTCAGAAATTGAAGTAACAAAGCGAGATGATTGGCCTGAGGGAAGACAGAGACCCGGATAACTGGCCTCTTATAAAGGATGTAAACTTCCAAAGGCACGACTCTGAGCTCACCTGTGCACCTTTCCGCAGGTACTTTTATTTTCAATAAACTTTTAAATTTACTCTTTACCTTCTGCCTCTCCACCTGAATTCATCCTTGACCAGGCAGGCAAGACAAGGGACCTTAGCCCTGGCTGCTGGCTCCTGTGGTTCCGTGGTTAGGATTCCCAGTCTGGGAAGCTTGCTTCCAGCTACCGCTCACTGCCGCTTCGAGCTGGGCACATCAGAAATGACCAGCACACTGTCCTCCAGAGTGGCTGTCACCCTCCACAGCGTCTGCAGCATTTAACCTTTGTGGAGTGTTTAACAACGGCCGCTCTGACTGGTGTGAGGTGATTCCTTCTTGTAGTTGTGATTTGCATTTCTCTAATATTTAGCGATGGTGACATCATGTGACTTTTCTTAAAGGATGTGAGTTAAAGGCACCTGCTGAAATCAGCTCCCTGATCATCTGCCCAGTTTTGAATTCCTTTTTGGTGACCACCCCGGGGGACTTCGGGAGGGCAGTTGTTTACTTCCAGCCCCCGGTCCTTGGGAATACGAAGTGCCAATCAGTGCTGCTTTTATAGTTGCTGTTACAAAAAACAGCACAAGGGGGCAGCATTTCTTCATGTTCCACTGATTTTTTTCCTTTTTCTGGACATCGTTATTTACTTTGGAGTAGAATTGATTTCTGATATTGTATTTGTTTCAGGTGTATGGGCGCTTGATTCACTTAGACACAGACGTTTATCAGTTCTTTGGGGGGTTCTCTTTCTCATATAAATGATTAAAATATGTTCCATAGACTGCCCTGTACTATTTAATGGATTTGTTGATTATATCAAACAGCTATATTAATGATATATATATATATTGTTCGATATATATTAATGAGCATACATTATTAGCAAAGTCTTATCCCTCAATTCTAAGATTTTTTTCATAATCATAAATTTGTTTTCTAAGTTTGTGAGTCTGTTTGTATCATTATGTAATATCCTACATTTGCATTCATTTCAAGAACACAACTGTCGGTGATACCCTGTGATATTTGTCTCTCTCTCTGACTTCCTTTACTGAGTATGGTAATCACTCTGTCCACCCACGATGCTGTCAGTGGCGTTCTGTTCTGATTCCCGGCTGAGTAGAGTTCCAGTGCAGAGGTGCGCCACTCGGTCCTCATTTTCCTGTCAATGGATATCTTGGTTGAATTTGTTGCAGTGGAAAGGAAAAAAGGAGGAATGAGTTTTTTTATTTCTTAAGAACAAAGATGAAGAAACAGTGAGCAGGCCTGAAAGTTCCTAATTTTTTTACTTTAATGCTCCTAATTCTTTTCAATGACCAACCCTAGGAGACTCCTGGAAGGCAGTTGTTTACTTACACCCTCCTCCCCATCCCGGACCTTGTGAATATTAAGTACCAGTCGACACAATTTTTATAGTTGTAGTTGCTAATATGGCCACAAGGCAACAGTATTTCTTCGCACCTCACTTTCTCTTTTCTTCTTTTTTAACCTTTTCCTTACTTTCATTGTTATTTTATATTGGAATAGGGCTTCCCAGGTGGTGCTACTGGTAAAGACCCTGTCCGCCAATGCAGGAGACATATATTTTTGTAGGTGTTTTGAGATGGCCATCCTGACCTGTGTGAGGTGATACCTTGCTGGATTTGCTTTGTGTTTGTGTAAGAATGAGTGATGCTGAGCATGTTCTCATGTGCCTAACCACAATTTGTATGTCTTTCTCCAAGAAACACCCTTTCTGTGTTTGGGCCATTTGTGTCTTCGGTTGTTGTGTTTTTGATACTGAGCTGTATGGGACTCTTTGTAAGTTTTAGAGATGAATTTCTTGTGTGTATCTTCATTTGCAAATATTTATTCCCATTCCAGGTTGCGATTGTCTTTCATTTTGGGTTTCCTTTGTTGTGCAAATGCTTTTGTATTAATTAGGTACTGTTTTCTTTATTTTTTGTTTATTTTTCATTCATCTAAGTGAAAGTTAAAGTCTCTCAGTCCTGTCTGACTCTTTGCGACCCCATGGACTATACAGTCTATGGAATTCTCCAGGCCAGAATACTGGAGTGGGTAGCCATTCCCTTCTCGAGGGGATCTTCCCAACCCAGAAATTGAACCCAGGTCTCCTGCATTGCAGGTGGATTCTTTACCAGCTGAGCCGCAAGGGAAGCCCAAGAATACTGGAGTGGGTAGCCTATCACCTTCTCCAGTGGATCTTCCTGACCTAGAAATCCAGCCAGGGTCTGCTGCATTGCAGGTGGATTCTTTACCAACTGAGCTATCAGAGGTATGCCCAAAAAGACCCTCCTGTAATTCATGTTACCGTGTGTCCTCCCTGTGTTTCCTCAAGACCTCAAAAAATCCATCCTGACATTTAGATCTCTTGTTTGTAGTTTATTTTGTGTATGATGTTAGGGAGTATTCTAACTTCATTCTCATTTTCTTTGTATCAGTATCCATCACACTATCCTTCACAGTGTCTGTTACCAATTTACATTCCCAGCATCAGTGGAGGAATGCTCCCTTTTCTTCACACCTTCACCAATTGTTACAGTTTGTCAAGTTTCTAGAAACGGCCGTTCTGACTGCTGTGAGGTGATACCTGGCTGTGGTTTTGATTTGCATTTCTCTGATATTTAGCCATTTTGACGTTTTTTCGTGAGATTTATTTTAAAGGGTGTGAGTTAAACTTACCTGTTGTGATGGGCTTCTTGTATACCTGCCCTGTTTTGAATTACTTTTTGATGACCATCACGAGGACATTTCTTGAAGTTAGTTGGTTTTCACTCACGACAAAGGTCCACATAGTCAAATCTATGGTTTTCTCAGTTGTTATGTACAGATGCGAGAGTTGGATCATAAAGAATGCTAAGCACTGAAGAACTGATGCTTTACAATTGTAGTGCTGGAGAAGACTCTTGAGAATCCTTTCGACAGCAAGGAGATAAACCAGTCAGTCCTTAAGGAAATTAAGCCTGAATATTCATTGGAAGGACTGATGTGGAAACTGAAACTCCAGTACTTTGTCCACCTGGTGCAAGGAGCTTATCATTGGAAAAGACCCTGATGTTGAGAAAGATTAAGGGCAGGATGAGAAGTGGGTGATACAGGATGAGATAGTTGGATGGCATCACTTACTCAATGAAAATGAGTTTTGGAAAATTCTAGGAGACAGTGAGAGACAGAGAGGCCTGGCATGCTGCAGTCCATGGGGTTGCAAACAGTGGGACACCACTGAGCGACTGAAAAACAAGAAGGACCTGGTTGGTGAATATTAATTAACCATCAGCCGTTTTTTTTTTCAAGTTGTTGTTACTAACAATGGTCACAAGCTGGCAGCATTGCTTCATGTCCAACTTTTTTTTTTTTTTTTTCCTGTCCTGTAATTTTCTTATCATTTAGTATCACAACAGAGGTGATTTCCAATGTGGTGTTTGTTTCAGGAATAGAGGAACTTAATCTAGTTATAAATAGATATTTATTTATTCTCTTTCTGGTTCTTTTTCACATCTAGGTTATTACAGTCTGTTCAGTTAACTTCCCTGTGGTATTCAATAGGTACTTTTTGATAAACTACTGCATATGTATCAATGTATATATCTTAATTCAAAATTCTTAATTTTCCCACCTTTATTTGGAGATTAGGGGCTCATGCAGAGGGCAAGAGGCACTCCAGGAACATCATGGGGCACCCTGCCTGCCACATCTTCCCAGGACCTGAGTCCCACCACAATCCAGCCTTGGGAGCCACGCCTGCCCAGTCTCCAGAGATGTGAAACCAGCCAAGGTAACCATGGGATGAGGGGAACAGAGTCAATTTTTGTGTTTTCTTTTCTTTTTTTGTTTTTATCCTCTAGTTTTCACTGTAGCGTATAGTGGAATTGGGGCTTCCCTGGTGGCTCAGACAGTAAAAATCTACCTGCAATGCAGGAGACCTGGGTTGGAAAGATCCCCCGGAGGAGGGCACACAACCTACTCCAGTATTCTTGCCAGGGACAGAGGAGTCTAGTGGGCTACAGATGGCAGGTGTCCCCATGTCTTTTAAAATGTTGGTTTTCTCTGGATGTATACCCAGGCGTGGGATTGCTGGGTCCGAAGGTACTTCTCTATTTTGTTTTTTAAGAACCTCCAATACTGTTCTCCCTATTGGAGAAGGAAATGGCAACCCACTCCAGTGTTCTTGCCTGGAGAATCCCAGGGACAGGGGAGCCTGGTGGGCTGCCGTCTATGGGGTCACACAGAGTCGGACACGACTGAAGTGACTTAGCAGAGAGAGAGAGAGACAGATATACTGTTCTCCCTAGTGGATCTCCATTGTACATTTCCAACCACAGTGCAGGATAATTCTCTTCTCTCCACACCGTCTCTAGCATTTATTTTTGGACATATTTTGAGATGGCCATTATGACCTGTGTGAGGTAATGCCTTGTTGGATTTGCTTTGTGTTTGTATAAGAATTAGTGATGCTGAGACTGTCCTCAGGTGCCTAATCACAGTCTGTATGACTTCCTCCAAGAAACACCTATTTTTGTGTTGGGCCCATTTGTGTCTTGGGTTGTTTGTGTCTTTGATATTGAGCTGTATGAGCTGTCTGTATGTTTCAGAGATGAATTCCTTGTATCTTCATTTGCAAACATTTCTTCCCATTCTGGGTTGCATTTGTCTTTCATTCAGGGTTTCCTTTGCTATACAAATGTTTTATGGTTAATTAGATCCCCTTTTCTTACTTTTGATTTTTTTTCATTCATCTAAGAGGTGTGTCCATAAAGACCTCGCTGTGATTTATGTCTGTGGGTGTCCTGCTTATGTTTTCCTTAAGGCTTCACAGTATCCATCCTCACATTTAGATCTTTATATTCTTTGGAGTTTGTTTTGCGTGTGATGTTAGGGAGTATTCTAACCTCATTTTCTTTGCCTCAGTAACCACCACACCATCCTCCACACATCCTCTATTACCAGTTTTTATTCCCAACTTCAGAGGAGGAACATTCCTTTTTTCCACACCTTCACTGGCAGTTATTGTTTGTAGAGTTTCTGAGAATGGCCACTCTGACTGGTGTGAGGTGATAAGTTGCAGTGGTTTTGATTTGCATTTCTAATATTTAACAATGTTGACATCTTTTCATGTGATTCTTTTTAAAGGGTCAAAAATTACATTTGACATTCTGTGAAAAATGACAGAGTGATCTCACTTCATTTTCAAGGCAAACCATTCAACATCACAGTAATCCAAGTCTATGCCCCAACCACTGATGCCAAAGAAGCTGAAGTTGGATGGTTCTGTGAAGACCTACAAAACTTTCCAGAACTAACACCAGAGAAAAGATGTCCTTTTCATTATTGGGGATTGGAATGAAAAAGTCAGAAGTCAAGAAATACCTGGAATAACAGGCAAGGTTAGCCTTGGAGTGCAAAATGAAGCAGGGCAAAGGCTAACAAGAGTTTTGTTAAGAAAACACACTGGTCATAGCAAACATCCTCTTCCAACAACACAAGAGACAGCTCTACACATGGATATCAGCAGGTGGTCAATACCAAAATCAGATGATTATATTCTTTGCAGTCAAAGATGGAGAAGCTCTATACAGTCAGCAAAAACAATACCATGAGCTCCTTATTGCAAAATTCAGACTTAATTGAAGAAAGCAGGAAAAATCACTAGGTCATTCAGGTATGACCTAAATCAAAGCCCTTGTGATTATACAGTGGAAGTAACAAATAGATGCAGGAATTAGTGCTGATAGACAGACTGCCTGAAGAACTATGCATGGAGGTTCCTAACGCTGTACAAGAGGCAGTGATCAAAACCATCTCCAAGGAAAAAGAAATGCAACAAATTAACATGGTTGTCTGAGGAGGCCTTACAAATAGCTGAGAAAAGAAGAAACGCAAAAGGCAAAGGAGAAAGGGTAAGATACACTTAACTGAATGCAGAGTTCTAGAGAATAGCAAGGAGAGATAAGAAAGCCTTCATTAGTGAACAATGCAAAGAAATAGAGGAAAACAATAGAAGGGAAAGACTAGAGAACTCTTTAAGAAAATTGGAGAACCAAGGGAACATTTCATTCAAAGACAGGCACAATAAAGGAAAGAAATGTCAAGGACCTAACAGAAGTAGAAAATATTAACAAGAGGTGGCAAGGATACACAAAAGAACTATAATACAAAAAAGATCTTAATGACTTGGATAACCACGATGGTCTTGTCACTCACCTAGAGCCAGACATCCTGGAATGTTAAGTCAAGTGGGTCTTAGGAAGGATTACTATGAACAAAGCTAGTAGAAGTGATGGAATTCCAACTGAGCTACTTCAGATCCTAACAGATGATGCTGTTAAAGTTGTACTCAATATATCATCAAATTTGGAAAACTCAGCAGTAGCCACAGGAGTGGAAAGGGTCAGTTTTCATTCCAATACCAAAGAAAGGCAATGCCAAAGAAAGTTCAGAGTACCACACAATTGCACTCATGTCCCACACTAGCAAAGTAATGCTCAAAATCCATCAAGCTAGGCTTCAACAGTACATGAACTAAGAACTTCCAGATGTACAAGCTGGGTTTAGAAAAGGCAGAAGAACTGGAGATTGCCAACATTCATTGGATCATAAAGAAAACAAGGGAATTCCAGAGGAACATCTACTTCTGCTTCGCTGACAGCACTAAAGTCTTTGATTGTGTGGATCAAAACAAATTGTGAAAAATTCTTAAATAGTTGAGAATACCAGACTACCTTACCTGCCTCCTGAGAAACCTGTATGCAGGTCAAAACCAACAGTTAGAACTGGACATGGAACAATGGACTGGTTCCAAATTGGGAAAGGAGTACGTCAAAGCTATATATTGTCACCCTGCTTATTTAACTTATGTGCAGAGTACATTATCCAAAGTGCTGGGCTGGATGACTCACAAGCTGGAGTCATGATTGTCAGGAGAAATATCAACAACCTCAGATACACAGTTGATACCACTCTAATGACAGAAAGTGAAGAAGAACTAAAGAGCTTCCTGATGAGGGTAAAAGAGGAGAGTGAAAAGATGGCTTAAACTCAACATTCAAAAAACTAAAATCATGGCATCTGGTCCCATAACTTCATGGCAAATAGATGGGGAAAAAGTGGAAACAGTAACAGACTTTATTTTCTTGGGCTCCATAATCACTGCAGATGATGACTGCAGCCGTGAAATTAAAAGACACTTGCTCCTTGAAGGACCAGCTATGACAGATGTTTCTTCAGTCATTCAGTCATGTATCTCTTGGGAACTCATGGACTGCAGCATGCCAGGCTTCCCTTTCCTTCACCATCTCCCAGAGTTTGCTCAAACTCATGTCTTTTGAGTTGGTGATGCCATCCAACCATCTAATCCTCTGTCGTCCCCTTCTCCTCTTGCCCTCAATCTTTCCCAGCATCATGGTCTTTTCCACTGAGTTGGCTCTTCGCATCAGGTGGTCAAAATATTGGAGGTTATTTTCAGCATCAGCTCTTCCAATGAATATACAAGGCTGATTTCCTTTAATATTGACTGGTTTGATCTCCTTGCAGTCCAAAGGACTCTCAAGAGTCTTCTCTAGCACCACATTTCAAAAGCATCAATTCTTCACTGCTCAACCTTCTTTTTGGTCCAACTCTCATATCCATATATGACTGCTGGAAAAACAAGTAGCTTTTACTCTAACATATGGGATATCAAATTTGTCTTCACATATTGTCTGCTATATTTAGACTCTTGGTTCATGCTCCATGTAACCATGTAGTGTGGTAATTAAATACAATTAGAAACTAAGCTTTATTTTAAGGATGTGGTTTGCCTACCAGCAGCATAGGCATGTTCCATTTTCTCCAGCCCCTGTTACCCTGGTATGACATCTCAAAACTCAGAAACTTACTTGTTGGTATGATTATCAATTTCATTTTAGCTCAGTTTGAACAGAAGAGCAAAAAAATGAGGGGGCCAGTTTTTTCTGGTCTCTTTAGGGAGAGAAAGGAATCTGTTAGAAGACAAAGTACATGCAGCTTGCAGGCTTTTTGAGTCACTCATTTTTTGCAGGAATTTTCTATATTTGTTTTCAAGTGTGATCTTTCATTCATATAATAACCAATAACAGAAGAAACTAATATGAAATGATGGCTTGCTTCTACTCAGAAAATCTGAACACAAAGGAACCAATGTGAACTGCAAAGATCAGGGTGCCAAACTTTTAAGAATATTTTAGGTTTGCAAATAATAACTAGTATTGTTTTTTCAAGAGTATATTTTCACTCAATAAATAATCTTTTCCAGAAAGCTTCTAGTGTCGTGGCCTCCTGCTGGAAGCCTGGGATGCTGGAATCAGGCAACTTCCTGTCTTTACAGCACACTGGGCTGCACTCTAGGAATATCTGGGCTCTCCCAGGATCTGGACCATCACAGGGCCATAGAAATTGGTTAACAGTTTTGTTTTGCCTGTTGAAACGTTTAATGACAAAAGTTCTTTCAATTCCTGGTGTGGGTGAAGTGTGGAGCCCAGGGATGATTCCTTTAAGAAATGTACATTGTAGTTCCCACATGAAGGTGAGCCCTCAGTCCAACAATGAGAGACACTGCATGTGTGTGGCCTGTGCCTCCTAGGAGAGCAGCTTCAAGCTAGTTTAAACCTGACCAAGTCCTGTCTACATGGTAGATTGAGACCTCCCCAATTCCTGTCTAGGGGTTCCCTTGTGGCTCATATGGAAAAGAATGCCTGCAATGCAGGAGACCCAGGTTTGACCCCTGATGAGTTGGGAAGATCACCTGGAGAAGTGAATGGTTACTCACTACCAATGGACAGGAGAGCCTGGCAGGCTACAGTCCATGGGGTCACAAATGTCAGACATGATAACATTTTCATTTCACTTTTCAAGTCCTGTCTACACTGAATATGTTTAGACAAGACCATGTGGTTTCTGCAGTGAGGACATTTAGACCTGACTGTACTCTCTGCACTGGGGACCTGGGTGGAGGCCTGGCCTGGCCTCTGTCTGGGAAACTCCGTGCCTGCGTCTGAGCGTCAGTGCTCAGATGTCTGGGCTCTGGGGCTGGGTGGGCTTCTCTGGGAACCAGCTCTCCTCTGAATGGGCTTCCCTGGCCCTCCAGAGGGTCAGTGCTGTGGTCGGGCTCCTAGTCTCTCCCTTGCCAGGTTCACCTCCCTGGGGCTCCTGGATGCCGGGGTCCAGCCCCGGTGGATCCAGGGATATTCAAAGCGGGGACAGAGTGGGCGAGACAGGACAGGACAGGATAGCTCAGGACAGGATAGGATAGTAGGAAATTAGTAGAAAAATAGAAGGCTGAATAACTTGGTTTACGGGGAAAGCCAATAAAACCTCAAGACAAGAGGTTTGCACCATCTACGTGGGCCACCGGCGTCCACTTGGGTCTCTAGAGGGGACCCCACCGTGGGCCCTCTTTTCTCGTGGAACTTATAGCCAGGGCAAATAAGTAGACGTGGTGAGCCTCCCGCTCCAGATGGGAATTCAGCCTGGAATTAAAGTACAAGAGGACAGAGACAGGGAGACATGGGGGGAGCCAGATATCTTTAAAGAAGAAGCTCGGGAAAGCGGATCATTTGAGAAACTGGTCCGTGAAGCTGGTCTGAGATAAGCAGGTTCTGAAAAACTGCTCAGAAAGAACTGTTCCCAAAGAAACTGGCTCCAGCTCCAAACTTTATTTTTCACATGTCCTTTTTATACAATGAAAATCAGTAAGTTTCACAAATTTTGGCAATGACAGCAGTCCTGACTCTTATCGAGAGCAGGCTTAGTCTCTGCATACCTAATTGTATACACAAGTCTTAGGTAATTTACATCATCTTCCAGCCAAAAGGCCAATTTGACAATTTACAGCTCTTTTCTGATAAGTGTTATTTCTTCCAAGGTCTGGTGCCATTCTCGGGAGGCACTAAACAAAAGTTGCATACTCACATGGCAAGGACACAGCAAGAAAGCAATTGACTCAAAGGCCTAGTGTTGCTAACATCAAAAAACTATTACATATCTATTCTCAAATATTATTTGTATAGCAGAAACTTCCAGGTGCAGATAAGGAGGTCTGGCAGCGTCATTGAGGCAACAGTGAAATTTATCCTAGAAAAGGTTTGTAACTTTAAAACACTTCAAGGCCCTTTTGCCCCTCACAGCTGGGGGTTGCGAGCAATTCACAAGCTTGTAAAAGGTCAGGGGAACCTGTTTAGGCAGGCCAAGCATTATCAAAGGGGGGTAGGGCTGCAACACTCCCTTCAAATGCAGGAGACTAAGACTCTGAATTAACTCTTTCCAAGAAACTGGCAGAAAACAGTGGAGAAACAGACAAATACAGAACAAATTTTTATTATTGGGGCACATGCTCAGGAAAAACCAGGGAGAAATCCGATGACTCAGATTGCTCTGCCATCTGAGTGTGCCTCGTGACTGTCACGGGTGGGATTCCTCATGCTGGCCTCTGACACCTGGAGACCCCTCAGGTGGCTACCTGGTAATCATTCCAATGTTCCAGCACATTCAGGTTGAGTAGGGAGGCAGGTTCACCTGGAGAATTGGTTCCAGGGGATAAGGATTGGCCAAAAAGTCAACGGGCAGCAGGTGGGGCTGCTGCTGTGATCTCTTCCAGTCGACTCTCTCCTCCAAAGAGAACAGAGCTGCCCCTTGTCTTTCAGCCCAGCTCTCCTGTTTTCTCAACACCTCCGCGGGACAAGAAAGACAGAGCCTGCCAGAATCAAGGTAGAGTGTTCAACTCTAGCATGAGCTTTCAAACCAGCTTAAAAAATCACACAGAATGAAAGTAAAAACAGGAGGGGCCTGACTTCTCAGGGACAATTGTGTGGAGAGGAGACAGTCACTACCCTTCTTTCTAGGATCCTAGGGGGTCTCAGAGATCTGGCTTGTTTATATATTGGGGACCCTCTGACCACAGCCATGGTTTCCTTGTCCTGACTGAGGGGATATGTGACCCCAGGTGGGGAGTCTGGGGACTATGTGAGTTTCACCCCATCTGCATGGGTCAGGATCACATGTATGGGGAGATCACACACACACAAAGCTAATAAAAAAAGGAAGAATACATGAGAGCTTCACTGTGTGCAGGGAATAATACTTCATGGTATTCACTTTAAAAGACCTGTGCCTGTTTGCCTCTTTACCCCTGCAAGGTTCACCCTCCGTGGGGCTCCTGGGGCTCCCTCAGGTGGCCACCTGGTAATTATTCCAATTTTTCAGCACATTCAGGTTGAGTAGGGAAGCAGGTTCACCTGGTGAATTGATTGCAGGGCACAGGGATCAGCAAAAAGCCAGTGGACAGCAGGTGAGGTTGCTGCTGTGATTTCCTTCCAGTCGACCGTCCCTCCTGAGCAGAGAGCAGACCTGGCCTTCATCTCCCGGCCTTCTGGTGTGTTTTCTCAATGCCTCAGTGGAACAAGAAAGGACTGAACCTGTCAGAACCAAGGTAATATGTTCAATATTATCATGACAGCTGTAAAAACAGTTAATATCACTCAGAACCAAAGGGAGAAGACGAGGACTTCTCTGGGAAAAACATCAGGAGAGGAGACCGACCCCACACTTCTTTCTACCGTCCTAGGAGTTTACAGGAACCCACTCGTTTCCACCTTAGGGGCCCAGCAGAGACCTGGTGTCGTAACCAAGGGTCGTGTGACCCCAGATGCAGGGTCTGGGGAGGTGGTGTCACCTTGGAGACTATGGAAGTGTGTCCCCAGGTGCAGGCTCTGGGGATTGTGTGGGTCTCACCCCATCCACGTGGGTCAGGATCCTGTACACGGAGACCACATATCTGCTCTTTACCTGCAGTGTGTCCTGTCCCCTCAGAGATTCCCAACACTGAATTGAGGGTGTTTCCCTGATTAACCTGTGGTTCTTTTCCTTCTCTTCATCTGGTCGCATTCACACGAGGTCAGGCGGGTTGCTGCTCTGTGTTCTGCTGAGTGAAAACCTCTGGTGGTATAGTATTAATATCAGCATATCTTGTACCTAATCACAGGGGTCACCACTGTCTGGTGTCCCCTGGACCGAGCTCAGGTAATTTAATTTGTAATTTAATTATTAGTTTATATTGAAGCCTAGTTGATTTCCAGTGTTTTGTTTGTTTTAGGTATAGAAGGAATGATACTAAAGCTGAAATCCAGTCCTTGGGCCACCTCATGCGAAGAGTTGACTCACTGGAAAAGACTCTGATGCTGGGAGGGATTGGGGGCAGGAGGAGAAGGGGATGACAGAGGCTGAGATGGCTGGATGGCATCACTGACTCGATGGACGTGAGTCTGAGTGAACTCTGGGAGTTGGTGATGGACAGGGAGGCCTGGCGTGCTGCGATTCATGGGGTCACAGAGAGTCGGACACGACTGCGCGACTGAACTGACTGAACTTCATTCGGTTATACATAGACATATATCTATCCTTTTACTGTTTTTTCCCTCATATAAGATATTACCATGTTTTTCAGTAGAGTTGCCTGTTCTATTCCATAGGTCCTTCTTCATTATCAACTTAATATATATCGGTGTGTATATTTTCATTCCAAACTCTTAATTTATCCCTGCCTTCTAACCTTGTTTTGATAATTGTAATTTGGTTTTCTCAGTCTATGAGTCTGTTTCGTTCATTAGTTTATTGGTATGAATTTAAACATCCCACCTGTCTGTGATATCTTAGGGTAGTAGTCTTTCTCCCTGACTTACCTTACTTAGTATGATAATTTCTTGGTACATCTATGCTGCTGCCAATATCATTACTTTTTCTGTTTTTTGAGTAGTATTCCAGTTTATAGATGTACCACGTAGTCTTCATTTTTCTGTCACTGGACATTTTGGTGGGTTCCATGTCTTGGCTGTTGTGAATGGTGCTACCTTAAAACTGGGGTGCACATATCATTTCAAATGATGAATTTCTCCAGATCTAAGCCTGGGAAGGGATTTCAGGATTATATGATACCTCTATGTTTAGTTTTTCAGGGAACCTCCATGCTGTTTTCCATAGTGGCTTCGCCATTTACATTCCTACCAAGACGTAGGAGGATTCCCTTTTCTGTACATCCTCTGCAGTATTATTCTTTGTAGATCTTTTCCATGATGGCCATTGTGACCAGTGTGAGGTGATACCTCGTTGTAGTTTGATTGGCATTGATTTAATAATTACTAATGTGGATATCTTTCCATGTGCTTTTATTATTTTATGCCTTGTGAGTACAATTTACCTCTTGAAACTGGCTTCTTGAAACTTGGCCCTGTTTGGAATTCTTTTCTCAGTACTTACCCCAGGACATTTCTTAAGGTCAGGTTCCATTTACAGCCCTGTCTGACGTATGACTATTAAGAGCCCTTCAGCACCTGTGTTATGGCTTCCCAGGTGGCTCAGTGGTAAAATATGAGCCTGCAATGCAGGAGACACGGGTTCAATCCCTGGGTCAGGAAGACCCCCCTGGAGCAGGAAATGGCAACCCACTCTATTCTTGCCTGGGAAATCCCATGGACAGAGTAGCCTGATGGGCTACAGACCATGGGGTCACAAAGAGTTGGACACAGCTGAGTGACTAAACAACAACAGCAGCACCTGTTTTAAGGTGTGTAGATTGATCTGAACCAGCAAATTGCTCTCTGCAACCCCTACCTTTCCATTTTGGCAACTATAACTTTCTTTCCTAAGTCTGTGAATCTGTTTCTCTTTTGTAATGAAGTTCACTTGTATCCATTTTTAGACTCCACCAGAAGGGATATTCTATGATGTCTCTCTTTCCCTGTCTCACTCCACTTAGTATGATCATCTCTGGTTTCTTCCCTGTAACTGCAAACGGCATGTTTCATCCTTATATATGTCTGAGTAATACTGCTCTGGGTATATGTACCCCATTTCCTGGATCCTTTCATCTGTCCTAGTATACTTAAGTTGCTTCCTTATCGTGGCTATTGTACCTAGTGTGGCCATGATCTTTGCGGTGCAGATGTGTCTTTAAATTTTGGTTTTCTCTGTATCTAAGCCTAGGTATGAAATTGTTGCATCACTTGGTACTTCTATATTTAGTTTTTTAAGACCTTCCATAATGCATTCCCTAGTGGATGTACCATTTTGTATTCCTACCAACAGGGTAGGAGGGTTTCCTTCTCTTCATACCCTCTGCAGAATTTATTGCTGTAGGTTTTTTGATATGGCCATTCTGATCAGTGTTAGCGACACCTCGTTGTACATTTGATTTGTTTTTCTCTAAGAACTCGTGATGCTGAGCATCTTTTTATGTGCTTTATGGCCATCTCTATGACCTCTCTGGAGAAATGTGCATTTACATCTTTGGGCATTTTTAATTGAGTTTTTTGTTGTTTATGCTGAGCTATACTAGTGATTTGTATGTGTTTGAATGTGTATATGTTAATTCCAATCCCTTAAATTATCCTGCCTGCATCTGGAGGACAACGGGTCACTCCAGGCCCATTGTGGAGGCACACGGCCTGCTACATGCTCTGAGCTCTCTCAGCACCAGGACACTCCAGCCTGGGGACCCAAGCCAATCAGACTCCAGGCATGTGACACTAGCCTTAAAAAAATTTTTTTTTTTACCCTTTCCTACTTAAAGTTTTTATTTTTATTTTTTTAATTAATTAATTTTAGTTGGAGAATAAGTACTTTACAGTGTTGCGATGGCTTTTGCCATACATAAGCATGAATCTGAGTTGTTCGGAGTACCAGCTTTGGGTGCCCTGCTTCACGCATCGCACTTCTGCTGGTTGTTTTACATGTGCTAATGTACATGTTTCCATGCTGTTCTCTCTTCAAATCATCCCACACACGCCTTCTCCCGCTGAGTCCCCAAGTCTGTTCTTTACATCGGTGTCTCTGATTAGAGTCAGCATTTCTTTTTTGTTTTTTCTGTTTTTTCCATCATTTGAACTGGAGTATGTAGGTAAATTACTATCTTGTGGGTGTTTTTTTTTCCTTCTACCACAACTTGTTTCATTTCTATTAATACATGAATGTGTATATATTGGGGGGTTTTCCCATATAGGTTATTACAGAGTGCAGAGTAAGTTTACTTGTGTTATACAGTGGGTGCTGGTCATTTATTTTATCAACAGTATTGGGCATATATTAGTCTGAAGTTACTCATTTCTTCATGCCCCACATCTTTATATCTTTGTGACTGGAAATTTCTAAGTCTATGAGGCAGTGTCTCCAGGCAAGAAATTAATTTTTATGCATTTTAGATTCCACCTAGGAGCAATATCATAGGATACTCGTCTCTCCCTATCTGCCTTCCCATGGCTGAATGTGGCATTATTTTCTACTTCTTTATTATTGAGAAATATTGTATTATGTATATGTACTCCATTGTCTGTATCCATTCATCTGTTCTTCTACAATTAACTTGATTCCCTGTCTTAGCTGTTGTATGTAGTGGGGCCAAAATCGCGGGGTTACCCATCTCTCTTAAAATTTTGGTTGTTTCCACCTAGCTTTCTCAATGCTATCCCAGTCCAGACATGAGACAAAGCCTGCTCAGGCTCCAGGGATGGGATAGCAGCCCAAGAAAGGGAGGTTTTAGGGAATAAAGTAGGCATTGCTTTTTTTCCTTTTTCTTTTCCTCATGCTGATCCTGTGTTGGAATATAGTCAGTTTGTAGTTTTGCGCTTCCTGTCAGTGTAAAGCACTTGATTCAGTACTGACATATACATAGAGGATGTCTGTTCTTCTTTGGATTCTTTTTCCATAGAATTTCCTGCAGAAGGTTGAGTGAAGCTCCATGTGCTTATATGTGCCACATCTTCTTTAAGCTTTAATCTGTCAGTGGACATTTTGATGGTTGTGTATCTCAGCTATTTTAAGTAGTGCTGCAGTGAACATTGGGGGTGTGTGTCATTTTGAATGATGGTTTTATCAGGATACCAGGCCCAGGTGTGGGAATGTCAGATCCTAGGCATAGTTCTCTTGAAAGTGTTCCTTTTTTAGCATATGATGACTGTTCCTTTCTAGTGACTATTGCCAATGTCCTTTCCCACCAATGGTGTAGGGAGGTTCCCTCTCCTCCTGGCCCTCTCCCCTATTTATTGTTTGTGGACTTCTGAGGGTGGTCATTCTGACTGATGGGATTTGATTTCTTGTTTTGATTGGCATTCCTCCTGTAATAATTTGGGATGCTGAGCATCTTGTCCTGTGAATGTATGGTTTTTTACTTTACTTTTTTTTTATCCTTCATGGTTGTGCAGAAAATATACCTGTTGCAGTGACATTTTGATAGTGGGTTCTGTTTGTAATTTATTTCTGGAATCTTCTCCCTAGGACCTTTCCTGAGGGTAACTGTCATTAACAGCCCCTGAGGTCTTGTGAATTGGAGGTGCCAGTAAGCACAAGTCTGGCTTCCCTGGTGGCTCAGGTGATAAAGAATCCACCTGCAATGCAGGAGACCCAGGTTCAATCCCTGGGTTGGGACGGTCCCCTGGAGAAGGGAATGGCAAACTACTTCACCATTCTTGCCTGGAGAATCCCACGTTCAGAGTAGACTAAGTGGGTAAACACAGGTGGTCAAGTTCTAGTTACAGAAAATGTCCACACAGTGGCAGCAGTTTTTCACTCCCAACTCTGGTTCTTGGGGCAACCAGAACCTAAGGAAGAGTTGGCTTGCTGCTGCTGCTAAAAGTCTCTTCAGTCGTGTCCAACCCTGTGTGACCCCATAGACGGCAGCCCAACAGGCTCCCCCGTCCCTGGGATTCTCCAGGCAGGAACACTGGAGTGGGTTGCCATTTCCTTCTCCAATGCATGAAAGTGAAAAGTGAAAGTGAAGTCGCTCAGTCGTGTCCGACTCTTAGCGACCCCATGGACTGCAGCCCTCCAGGCTCCTCTGTCCATGGGATTTTCCAGGCAAGAGTACTGGAGTGGGGTGCCATTGCCTTCTCCTAGGGTTGGCTTACTAGGCTGTAAACTAGACTGGAATGTGCCTGAGCAAACTCCCAAGGGCCTGTGTCTCACTACTTGTTCGCCCTTAAGCTTCACCCTTTTCCTCAGAGTCATCCCAACCAGGGCCACAGCACCCTGCTGAGGTGCTAGGAGGCTGCAGTCTCAAGAAGGAGGCTTAAGCTGTGAACCCCAGCACCTGGAAAACTGAAAGCTAGGTGGCATTTCCAAGGTCCTTGAGGCCAGGCAGTCGTCACATCGTTTGGGTGCGCTAAGAACTATGGTCCCTGTCAGAGCAAACCCGAAGTTACAAGTTTAAGAGGGGGCTCAATTAAGAGCACCCTGTCTGTTGGTTCAACCCCACCCTAGTCCAGCCTTTGGACCGAAGCCTGCCCAGGCTGCAGCAATGGGATAGCAGCCAGGACCAGAAAAGTTGACAGGAATAAACTAGGCAACGTTTTCCTTTTTCCATTCTTTTCTTGAATTTCATGCCTGTGGCATGCTAGAGCATAGCTGGTGTGCAATGTTCAGCCTGTTGTCAGTATCCAGCTACCTGAATGAGTTATGACATGTATATAAAGTATATGTATTCTTTTTCAGATTCATCTGCAGAAGGTGGAGTAAGTTCTCTGTGCTGAATATCATGTCCTTGTGGAGTGTCTGTTACATATACAGATTTTTGTGGATATGGTAGAGATATAGATTTCTGTGGAAGGAAAAAAGGGGACGGAGATAATCCTTGTGGATTATCTATTACAGATATACATTTCTGTGTATATGTTAGTCCTGACTTCCTAAATCATCTTTGGCCCTTTGGGTAAAATTTTTAAGTTGTAATTGAATTCCTTTGTGTCTCTTTTTTTTCTTTTGCCTAGAAGGGATATCACTTGCTATAGTCTTTGTCTGTCTGTCTGACTTCACTTGGTGTTTGATCCTCCAAGATATATCCCTGTGGCTACCAGTGGCATAATTTCATGATTTCAGTATTAGTTTTTCGTGGTTGAGTAATAGTTCATTTTCATCATTCTTTTTAAGCTTTAATCTGAAGTGAACATTTTGCTGGATCTGTGTTCAGGATATTTTAACTAGTGCTGAAGTGAACGTTGGGGTGCATATGACATCTTGAAAGATGGTTTTCTTGAGATATAGGTAAATGTATGGGAATGTCAGATGGTAGGCTTAGCTCGCATTTATTGTTTGTAGACTTTTGAGGATGGCCAATCTGGTGAGATTTGGTTCCTTGTCATTTTGGTTGGCATTCCTCTTGTTACAATTAAGGATGCTTAGCATCTTGTCCTGTGGCAGTAAGTTTTTTCTTTTTTTTTTCTCCTTCATGGTTGTGAAGAAAATTTACCTCTTGTAGTTGATTTTTTGAAATTAGTTGGATTTGTAATTTCTTCTGCAATACTTGCCCCAGGACTTTTCATGAGTGGTGTGGAAGTCGCTCAGTTGTGTCTGACGCGTTATGACCACATGGACTGTCAGGCTCCTCTGTCCATAGAATTCCTCAGGCAAGAATACTGGAGTGGGTTGCCATTCCCTTCTCCAGCTTATCTTCCCTACCCAGGGACTGAACCCGGGTCTCCTGCATTGCAGGCCGATTGTTTATCATATGAGCCATCAGAGAGGCCTTCCTGAAGGGAGCTGTCATTAACAGCCCCTGAGGCCTGTTGCATTGGAGGGAACAGTAAGCACAAGTGGACATGTTGCAGTTACAGAAAATGTCCACAAGGCGGCAGTACTTTCCCACACCCAACTCAGACAACCAGAGCCGAAGTTTGGGCTTGTTAGGCTGTGAATTAGAGTGGACGGGGGAGCCTGGTGGGCTGCCGTCTACAGCGTCGCACAGAGTCGGACACGACTGAAGAGACTTAGCAGCAGCAGCAGCAGCAGCGGTGCCTGAACATTGGAGAAGGCAATGGTAACCCACTCCAGTACTCTTGCCTGGCAAATTCCCATGGACGGAGGAGCCTGGTAGGCTGCAGTCCATGGGGTCGCTAGGAGTGGGACACGGCTAAGCAACTTCACTTTCACTTTTCACTTTCATGCATTGGAGAAGGAAATGGCAACCCACTCCAGTGTTCTTGCCTGGAGAATCCCAGGGACAGCGGAACCTGGTAGGCTGCTGTCTCTGGGGTCACACAGAGTTGGACACGACTGAAGCAACTTAGCAGCAGCAGCAGTGCCTGAACATGGAACAGACTGGTTCCAAATAGGAAAAGGAGTACGTCAAGGCTGTATATTGTCACCCTGCTTATTTAGCTTGTAAGCAGAATACATCATAAGAAACGCTGGGCTGGAAGCATAAGCTGGAATCAATATGGCCGGGAGAAATATCAATAACCTCAGATATGCAAATAATACCACTCTTATGGCAGAAAGTGAAGAAGTAAAGAGTCCTTGATGAAAGTGAAAGAGGAGAGTGAAAAAGTTGGCTTAAAGCTCAACATTCAGAAAACGAAGATCATGGCATCTGGTCCGATCACTTCATGGCAAATAGATGGGGAAACAGTGGCAGACTTTATTTTTTGGGGCTCCAAAATCACTGCAGATGGTGACTGCAGCCATGAAATTAAAATACGCTTACTCCTTGGAAGGAAAGTTATGACCAACCTAGACAGCATATTGAAAAGCAGAGACATTACTTGGTCAACAAAGGTCCATCTAGTCAAGGCTATGATTTTTCCAGTAGCCATGTATGGATGTGAGAGTTGGACTATAAAGAAAGCTGAGCACCAAAGAATTGATGCTTTTGAACTGTGGTGTTGGAGAAGACTCTTGAGAGTCCCTCAGACTACAAGGAGATCAGTCCTGGGTGTTCATTGGAAGGACTAATGTTGAAGCTGAAACTCCAATACTTTGGCCACCAGATGCAAAGAGCTGACTCATCTGAAAAGACCCTGATGCTGGGAAATTAGGGCAGGAGGAGAAGGGGACGACAGAGGATGAGATGGTTGGATGGCATCACCGACTCAATGGACATGAGTTTGGGTAAACTCTAGGAGCTGGTGATGGACAGGGAGGCCTGGCGTGCTGCAATTCATGGGGTCGCAAAGAGTCGGAGACAACTGAGCGACTGAACTGAACTGTGCCTGAACAAGGGCTTAGTCTCAATACTTCTTCCCCCTCAAGCTTCACTCCTTTTCTGCAGACTAATCCCAGCCTGGACCACAGCACCCTGAAGAGGTGCCTAGGAGACAGCACTCTCAGGAAAGAGACTAAGCTGGGGACCCCAGCACCAGGAGACGTGAAAGCTAGATGACTTTTCCAAGGTCATTGAGGCCAAAGTGTCAGGACACCATCGTTTGTGTGCCCTAGGGACTGTGGTCCCTGCCACATCAAACCTGAAAGTACAGATTTCGTAGGTGCCTTAATGAAAAGCAACCAGCCTGGTCGATTTGACCCCACCACAGTCCAGCCAGAAGACAACCTGCTGAGGCTCCAGGAATGGGATGGAAGTGAATATTCCATCAAGTCAGGTGAATATTTCATATATGAAATATATGTGCATACTTAATGTAAAAAATATAATTTTCTATTTCTTATATGAAAGTATGATACATGCATGAATTTTCATGTATCAAAGGAAGGGTGCACATTTCATGGATAAGAATTTTTGATGTTTCATATATGAAGCAGAGAAGGCAATGGCACCCCACTCCAGTACTCTAGCCTGGAAAATCCCATGGATGGAGGAGCATGGTAGGCTGCAGTCCATGGGATCGCTAAGGGTCGGACACGACTGAGCGACTTCACTTTCACTTTTCACTTTCATGCATTGGAGAAGGAAATGGCAACCCACTCCAGTGTTCCTGCCTGGAGAATCCCATGGATGGGGGAGCCTGTTGGGCTGCTGTCTATGGGGTCACACAGAGTTGGACACGACTGACGTGACTTAGCAGCAGCAGATATGAAGAGATGGGTACATATATTACAAATGAAAATATACTCTTCTATATTTCTTATATGAAAACATGGGTGCATAGTTATGGATGAAAGTGGAATTTTCCATGTTTCATATATAAAAACATGGGTGAGTATTTCAAAGATAAAATAGAATTTTCTATACTTCATATATAAATCATGGGTGCATATTTCAAGGATGAAAATAGAACTTTCTTGATTTAATGTGTGAAAATGTATTTCATGGATGAAAATTGAATTTTTAGTATTTTGTATATGTAAACATGGGTGCATAGTTCATGGATGAATATAGAATTTTCTATATTATATATATGAAAACATGGATGCATATTTCATATGAAAACATTTTTGATAGTTTCATATGTGAAGCTATGGGTGCATATTTCATAGGAAAATAGAATTGTTTATATTTCATATATAACAGTGGGTGCATATTTCATATATGAACATAGAATTTCCCATATTTCTCATATGAAAATGGGTGCATGTCATACATAGAAATAGAATTTTTTGTATTTCTAGATGAAAATATAAATGCATATTTCATATATGAAAATAATTTCCTGTATTTCACAGATGAAAATATGAGCATATTTCATATATGAAGAGAATTTTCTATATTTCACAGATATAAGTGCATATTTCATATGTGAAAGAGAATTTTTCTATATTTCATAAATGAAAAGATAGGTGCAAATTTCATGCATGAAAGTAGAATTTTCTATATTTCATATAGGATAGTATAAGCCCAAGTGTGGTAATGTCAGATCCTAGGCTTAGTGTCTTGATAGCTTCTATTCAGGCATGCCAACATTGTCCTTTATTGTGGTTGTTGTCAGGATACTTTCCCATCAACAGTGGGGGAGGTTTCCCTTTACTCCAAACTGACTCCTGCATTTATTGTTTGTAGATATGAGTATGGCCATTCTGACTTGTGGGATCTGGTTTTTCTTTGTCATTCTCATTGGCGTTCCTCCTGTAATGATTAGGGATGCTGAGCATTCTGTTCTAGGTGGAGGTATGGGGTTTGCTGGGGTTTTTTTTACCCTTTATGGGTGTGAGGAAAATAGACCTGTGGCAGCTGGCTTCCTGAAAGTCGTTTGTGTTTGGAATTTATGTTGCAGTACCCAACACAGGACATTTCCTGAGGGCAGCCATCAAGAACAGTCCCCCAGCCCTTGTGAATTAGAGGTGCCAGTAAGCACTTGTGGTCAGTTGTAGTTACAGGAAATGGCCACAAGGCGGCAGCACTTTTTGATGCCCACCTCTGGTTCTCGGGAAGCAGAGGCTTTGGGAAAGTCGGCTTCTCCGCCTGTGAAACAGAGTGGAATGTGCCTGAGCAACCACTGAAGGGTTTGTGTCTCACTGCTTTTTCCTCTTAAAGCATCACACACACATCCTTCTTGATAGCATCACTTTTTCCACCTTAACCCTCTTGATAGCTTTTTTGTGAACATTCAAGAGACTGTCCACATACTGGTTGTAGTCCGTGTATATTTCCACCTACAGCTTAGGGGATTCTTTCCCTTCCATGCTCTCTCCATAGTTCTAGTTTGTCAAATTTTGACAGTGGCCTTTGTGAGTGGTGGGATCTGATTTCTCATTGTCGTTTTGATTGGCATTCCTGCAGCTATTGGGGATGCTGAGCATCTTGTCCTGTGGTGGAAGTTTGATTTTGTTTTGTTTCTTCTTTAAAGGGTGTGAGGACAATTTACCTTTGGCAGTTGGCTTCCTGACAGTTGCCTGGTTTGGGAACATATTTCTCCAATACCTGCCCCATGGCATTTCCTGAGGGTAGCTATCATGAACAGAACCACAACCCTTGTGAATTGAGGTGCCTGTGTGTGCCCTTGATCAAGTTGTAGTTACAGAAAATGTCCACAAGGCGGCAGCACTTTTGCCTGCCCAACATTGGTACCTGGGGCAACCAGATCCTTAGGGCCCCTTGGCTTCCTGGGCTGTAGTATAGAGTGTAAATAGAGTGGAGTGTGCCTGAGCAAGAAGGAAAGGGCTTGAGACTCACTACTGTGTCCCCCTAAAGCCTCACACAAGCTAATGTCTAGACTAATGCCTTCCAGGTCCACAGCACACTGCTGAGAGCACTTAGGTGCCTAGAAGGCTGCCCTCTCAGGAAAGAGGCTTGAGCTGGGAACCCCAGCGCCAGGAGAGGTCGAGGCTAGCTGAATCTTGTCTTCTAATTCCCAGAGGCTTTCATGCCATGTGGGACTCTGGTCCCAGCCAGAACATAACAGACAGTAGTTCTTTTAAAATGGTTCAACAAAAAAAAATAAAATGGTTCAACAAAGGGCACCGTGCCAGGCTGTGTCCACCCCTCCCCAGTCCAGAGTGGGACCCAAGCTTGCTCAGCCTCTAGGGATGGGATACCATCCCAAGTCAGGGAGGTCATTTATAATAGAGGAGGCCCTGCCTTCCTTTCCTTTAACATCTTGCCAATATTACATCGCAGCATAGCAGAGTTACAATATTGTGGTGGTTGTCAGCGTACAGGTGCTTAATTCAGGTATTTCGTATCTATTGGGTATCTCTATTGTGTGTTTGGACTTGTACCACAGCAAGTTGAGTGGAGTGCTTAGCGTCAGGTCCTTGTGAATACCCCCTATTTCCTGCAGCAAAAACATGAGCTCAGGTTTTCCTGCATGAAATACGGAATTCTCTGTATTGCCTTTTCCCTACTATCTTCATCAGCAGTTATTGTTTGTCGAGTTTCTGATGATAACCATTCTGCCTTCTGTGAGGTGATACCTTTCTGGGGTTTCAATTTGCTTTTCTAATATTTAGCTATGTTGATCTCTTTTCATGTGATTTGTTTTCAAGGAAGAGTTCAACTCACCTCTCCAGATTGGCTTCTTGGAACTCAGACCTGTTTTAAATTTTTTCTGATGACCACCCCTAGGACATTTATGGAGATCAGCTGTTTTTTACCTGCAGACCTTCTGACTTTGAGAGTACTCAATGCCCAGCACAGCTTTTCAAGTTGTTGTATGGAAAATGGCCTCAAGATGGCAGCTATATTCAGCCCCACACATTTTATTTCCATGTTGTTTTATTTTAGAAAAGAGATGATTTCTGAATTTATGTTTCAGGTGTACAGGAAATTGACTCATTAGTGTTTAGGCATTTACCTATTCTCTTTCAAGTTCTTGCTCCCATCTAGGTGATTACAGTGTGTTGAGTAAACTTCCATCTACTATTCAGTAGGTCGTTTTCAATCATCTGTTTGATACATATGTTTGTCTACATTAATTCAAATCTCTTGATCCATTCTGCCTGTGCCAAAGTTGGGGACTCATGCAGAGGGCAAAGGGACTCCAGGCACACCGTGGGGTCACGTTGCCTGCCACATCCTCCCGGGGTCCTGAGCCCACAGCAGTCCAGCCGTGGGCCCCCACGCCTGCCCAGTCTCCAGAGCTGTGAAAGCAGCCAAGGTAACCATGGGATGAGGGGAAGAGAGTCAGCGTATGTTTCTGTATTTTTTGTGTTTATCCAGTTATTTAAACTTGATATATGGGTTAATTACAGCATGGTGGGTGTCTTCTTTTTAATTCACAGCAACTTGATTCACTCCATATAGGTGTATATTTGTTGTATTTTGAGTTCTTTTCCTGTATAGATTATTACAGAGAGTGGAGTATCATTCCTTTTGTGGGTCCTTGTGATTGATTTATTTTCTAAATAGTAGTATGCATATATTTGTTCAAGTAGCTCTTTTCTATGGGTCCAATATGTTTCTTCTCTGCTAACAATAACTTCTTTTTTTCTAAGTCTGTGAACTGTATATCTTTGCTCAAGGAGCTCACATGTTTCCATTGTTAGATTCCACCTAGAAATGATATCATATTATATTTATTGCTCACTGTCTCTCTTACTTCAGTTGCTATGATCATCTCTACCTTCTTCCCTGTGCCTGAAGATCCCAGAAGACCCCATTGTTTTTGCTCTTTATGGCTGAGTAATATAGCATTGTGTATATATATATCCCATTTTCTTTGTTCATTTCTGTGTCCTTCCACACTCAGGTTGCAGCAGTGTCTTTGCTATGGAAACCAGTCCGGCCAGGATGGCATGGGTACCCTTGTCTTTGAAAATGTCTTCTCCCTGACTGTATGTCCAGGCATGTGACTGCTGTTTCTGAACACAGTTCTATTTGTGCTTTTAAGGAACCTCCATATTGTTTTTTGCTAGTGGATGAACCATGAACATTTTTAATAATCTCCAAATTTCTAGACAGGATCTTTATTTTTAAAACATTCCCATTTCAATTTTACTGATGTTTCTTCTTGATTGTTTTCTGTGTTTGTAGCTATCCATTCATTATTTCTTTTCAAATTGAAGTACAGTTGATTAATATTACTATGTTTACTGAACATAGCAATTCAGTATTTTAATGGAATACACTCCACTTAAGGATATTACAAAATCGTGGCTTTATTTTCATCTGCTGCATACTATATCCTATTCGTTTACTTACATTATTCATAGTGTTTTTATCTCTTAACCTCTACCCCAGGCTGGCAGTTCCCACAAACAAATCCCCACAGGTATCCGTTCATTTCTATATTTGTGATTCTCCTGTTTCGTTGTTGTTTGTCGTTCAGCCATGTCTGATCCTTTGCGACCCCATGGACTGCAGCATGCCAGACTTCCCTGTCCTTCACCATCTCCTGGAGTTTGCCATCCAACCATCTCATCCCCTGTCCTTCCCTTCTCCTCCTGCCTTCAATCTTTTTCAGCATCAGGGTCTTTTCCAATGAGTTGTCTCTTTGCATCAGGTGACCAATGTATTGGAGCTTCAGTAACAGTCCTTCCAATGAGTATTCAGGGTTGATCTCCTTTAGGATGGACTGGTTGGATCTCCTTGCAGTCCAAGGGACTCTCAAGAGTCTTCTCCAGCACCACAGGTCAAAGGCATCAATTCTTCAGTGCTCAGCCTGTTTTATTGTCTAGCTGTCATATCCATACATGACTACTGGAAAAACCATAGCTTTGACTATACAGACCTTTGTAGCTAAAGTAATCTCTGATTTTTAATACGCTGTCTAGGTTTGTCATTGTTTTTCTTCCAAGGAGCAAGTGACTTTTAATTTCATGGTTGCAGTCACCGTCTGCAGTGATTTTGGTGCCCAAGGAAATAAAATCTGTTACTGTTTCCATTGTTTCCCCATCTGTTTGCCATGAAGTGATGGAACCAGATACCAGGATCTTCGTTTTTGAATGTTGATTTTTTTCACTCTCCTTTTTCACCTTCATCAAAAGGCTCTTTAATTCCTCTTTGCTTTCTGCCATAAGGGTGGTGTCATCTTCATATCTGAGTTTATTGATATTTCTCTTGGCATTTTGCATGATGTACTGTGCATAAAAATTAAGCAGGGTGACAATATACAGCCTTGACGTACTCATTTCCCAATTTTGAACCAGTCCATTGTTACAAGTCCGATTCTAACTGTTGCTTCTTGACCCGCATACAGGTTTCTCAGGAGGCAGGTCAGGTGCTTTGATATTCCCATCTCTTTCAAAGAATTTTCCACAGTTTGTTGTGATTCACACAATCAAAGGCTTTAATGCTTTGAAAGTTTTTAATTCTTGAAAGTTTTAAATTTTATGATTTAAAATATATACCTGTATTTTATATATGACATATATACCTCTCTATATATGAGATATGCACCTATATTGTCATATAAGGGATATACACTGATATTTTCACAATACATATATACTTATATTGCCGTATATGAAATATATACCTCTAGTTCCATATGATATATATATTGAATACTACTGAGCTAAATAGCAAATGAAAATTGGAAAGTTTTTTAAATAGAAGATTCCATCAAGAAACTGATTTTGAGATTTTTAAAAGTCACATTAAGTAGTTTTACTCTTAATTTATGCTTTACAAAGAACTTATCAGTGAAGTCAAGGCAATTAATCTAAACACAGGATAATTTTCTTATTTTTACTTAAGATGCTTCTGTCAATGTTCTCTGACAAAACATTTTATTTTCATTATTTCTGATGCCTACATATTGATTTAAGTTTACAGTGCCCTATAAATAGAAGTCATTTAGCAATCATCTAGTTTCAAATTAAGACTTTTGTATGTATAAATATGTAAGCCTGTGTACTTAATTAGAAGGATTATCTTAAGTCTCTAAGAGCATTACTCAAAAGGCACAATGATTTTCATTATGGTCCATGGACTGGTATTTGCAAATCTACTAAATGAGAAGCTCTGGAACTGCCATCTGATAATTTTAGTTAATAAGCCCTCCAGGTGATTCTGAAGCACTGAAGTTTTAGAACTATAGCCCTCAAAGTCCCAGAAAAACTCACATTTTACCAAGCCCAAGTTGTACGAATTAGTATCATTATAAGTTATAGTAAAATTGTCATTCTTTTGGTTAAAGAACAATAGCAAATGAGTGCATTCTGCAAATATATATGTATATTTTCATATATGAAATACATACCTAGGTTTTCATATATGAAATATATGCTGAACACTACTCAGTCATAAAAAAGATTAAAATAATGGCATTTTCAGCAATATAATCCTAGAGATTATCCTAAGTGATATAAGTCAGAAAGACAAAGAGAAATACCATATGACATCACTTATATGTGAAATCTAAGTATAACACCAATGAACTTATCTATGAAATGGAAACGGACTCATAGATACAGAAAATTAGTGTTTACCAGTGGGGATAGGCGGTGGGAGGGGCAAAATAGGTGTAGGGGATTAACAGATAGAAACTACTTTGTATAAAATCAATATGCTATAAGGATATACAGCACAAGGAAATATAGTCTTTATAATACCTTTAAATGGAGCATAATCCATAAAAATAGTGAATCACTATTATGTATACTCCAAACTAATATAGTATTGTAAATAAACTGTACTTCAACTTAAAAAATTGTTGATGGCTATCTACACAACAATAATCAAAAAGAATAAAAAATAAGCAAAATTAAAATATGAAATTTTTAAAAATAGAAGATTCTATCAAGAAACTAATTTTGATGAGAATTTTTTAAAAATCACATAAAGTAGCTTTACTCTTGTAATTTTTGCTTTCCAAGAACTCATTAGTCAGGTCAAGCCAACTAATCTAACATTAAATCTTACCAAGCTAAGGGCACTAAGCACATTTTGTCACCAAGTTTTTCCAAGATGCCTCTAGTTGGCAAAGGTTTTTTTTAACTTTAAACTTTCTTATCAGTAATTGTAGCTATTTCAGAACAGTGTTGTTCTGGTAGCAATATCATGTAGCCTAATAGGTCCTAGGATCACATTACCAAGGGTTTTCTTTTTAAATGAGCAATTTAAAAAAAAGTCACGCTGTACATCATCTTGTCAATGTTAAATTCTCTTTGGAGAGGAAGTCACTTGTGAAGCTGTTAGCCCCAAAGCCTTCTATTCTCAACCCAAGGTGCTCTTGTCTTGCATTCTTAGGAATCTGAGAACTGCAAAGTGAAGAGATTGTGTTGAAGCAGCTGGGAAGTGAACAGTTTGAAATGGTCTCTCTCGGCAGGTGGGAGGGGCAGTATGATGTTCTGTTAAGGTAATCAAGGAAGGCTCCATGCCAGATGATTTCTTCCAGGAGGCCCAGACCACAGGTAAGTTTCTTCTGGGGAATCGTGGTTTACCCTCACCATGAGAGGACATTCATGCTAACAGATCTGTGTGTAACATCTCTAGGGCCTGAATCAAGAATCCACATATCATAGAATATATAATGCAATATTACTCAGTCATAAAACTGAAATAATGCCATTTCGGCAACATGATTGGATGTAGAGATTAGCACATGAAGTGAAAACACAGAAACACAAATATCATAGGATGTCACTTATGTGTGGACTCTAAACTACAATGCATGTGAATTTCTTGATGAAACAGAAACAGTCTCAGAGAAAACAAACAGAACATTTCCAAAGGGGAAAGAGATGGGGGATTAATTAGGAATTTGGTATTAACAGATAGATAGATACTACTATATATAAAATAGATAAGTCCCTTCTGTATAGCACAGGGAGCATTCAATTTTTGGAATATAGCATTGAATATAGCATTCAATATTTGGAATCACCTAATAACCTGAAAGCATGTATGTGGGTATGTTTTTATATATATGTATTATATGTTTATATATAATAATGTATATTATATACTATATACATGTAATATATCTAACTGAATCTCTTTGGTATACTTCCGCAACTAACACAGCAACATGAAGCAACTATTTTTCAATTAAAAATGTACCCATTTTTAATAGAAAAAAGAAGAGTCTACATATCATTGATACAAATATTTGAAGTTTAAATCAATTTAAAACAATCATTACAAAACGTACATCTTTAAAACTGCTTAAAGATGTATAACTGAGCTCATCACCTTGAGTAACATGGTAACACATGTCCATATAGTTAGACTAAGAAGAAAGGAAATAACTAAATATGTAATAAATCCTTATCTGTGGAAAAAATTGTCAAGTTGACATGTTAAACTTAATTTATTTTATACATCTAAAAAGTAAAGAATTTATCCTATAATGCTCCTCATTGTTAATTATCTGAGAAGTACAAATCAAAGCTTCAATGAGGTACTACCTCACACTGGTAGGATGGCTGTCATTAAAAAAATCTTCAAATAACAGGAGTTGCAAGGGTGTGGAAAAAAGGGAACCCTCTGACACTGTTGGTGGGAATGTAAATTGGTGCAGTCGCTCTAGAGAACAGTATGGCAATTCCTCAAAAAACTAAAAATAGAGTTAGCACATGATCCAGCAATCCCACTTCTAGCCATACATCCAGACAAAGCTATAGTTCAAAAAGATGTGTGCAGTATTCTAAAGAATGTGTGCATACCAGCTCCAGATCTGACAAGAAACCTTACTCTCACGCCTGAGATAGGAAATTTGTTTTCACATATTGTCTACTATATTTAGATTCTTGGTTCATACTCCATGTAACACCTTAGTGTCATAATTAAGCCCAATTTGAATTTTAACTTTAATTTTCAGATGTGGTTTCCCTCCAGCAGTGTAGGAGCACTCCCTTTTTTCCAGGTCCTGTTTCCCTGGTATGACATTTCAGACCTCAAAAACTCTTACCTGCTGATATGAATATCAATTTCATTTTAGCTTAGTTTGAACAGAAAAGCAAAATATCAGGGGGCCTATGTTTTCTGTTTTCTTCATGGAGAAAAATGACACTGTTAGAAGAAAAAGTACCTGCAGCTCATGTACTCTTTGAGTCACTAATTGTTTGCAGGAATTTTCTTTATATAAGTGTGACCCTCATAGCTCAGTTGGTAAAGAATCTGTCTGCAATGCAGGAGACCCAGGTTCGATTCCTGAGTTGGGAAAATCCTCTCAAGAAGGAAATGGCAACCCACTCCAGTACTCTTGCCTGGAAAATCCCACGGAAAAGGAGCTTGTCTGGTTACAGTCCATGGGGTCACAAGAGTCAGACGGGACTTAGTGACTAAACCACCACTAAACCACCGTCATACAGCTAATTACAATTTTGTGGGTGGTTTGTTTTTTCCTTTTCCTTCGATCACAGCTTGTTTCACTTTTACATAGATGTATAAATGATTTATTGCTGTTTTTTCTTTCTAGGTTATTATAGAGCATGCAGTAAGTTTCCTTGTGTTACACAGTGGGTCCTGGTCACGTACATTATAATAGTAGTGTGTATATATTAGTCTGAAGTAGCTCATTTCTCCATGCCCCACATCTTTATATCCTGGTGACCGAAAGTTCCCTTTCTCAGTCTGTGAGGCTGTGTCTCAGGCAGTAAGCTCATTTGTATCCATCTTCAGTTTATACCTAGAAGTGATACCATAGGATACTTGTCTGTTCTTGCCTTCCTTACTTCACTTGGGATGATTCTCTCTACTTTCTTTCCTGAAGCTGCACTTGGCATTATTCATGAATAAGCTGTACTTTTTCATGGTTGGAAATATTGCATTGTGTTCATGTGCCCCATTCGTTTCCATTCATGTGCTTCTATAATTAGCTTGCTTTCCTGTCTTGTTGAAAGTGAAAGAGGAGAGTGAAAAAGTTGGCTTAAAGCTCAACATCCAGAAAACGAAGATCATGGCAGCTGGCCCCATCACTTCATGGGAAATAGATGGGGAAACAATAGAAACAGTGTCAGACTTTATTTTTTTGGGCTCCAAAATCACTGCAGATGGTGACTGCAGCCATGAAATTAAAAGACGCTTACTCCTTAGAAGAAAAGTTATGACCAACCTAGATAGTATATTCAAAAGCAGAGACATTACTTTGCCGACTAAGGTCCGTCTAGTCAAGGCTATGGTTTTTCCTGTGGTCATGTGTGGATGTGAGAGTTGGACTGTGAAGAAGGCTGAGCGCCGAAGAATTGATGCTTTTGAACTGTGGTGTTGGAGAAGACTCTTGAGAGTCCCTTGGACTGCAAGGAGATCCAACCAGTCCATTCTGAAGGAGATCAACCCTGGGATTTCTTTGGAAGGAATGATGCTAAAACTGAAGCTCCAGTCCTTTGGCCACCTCATACGAAGAGTTGACTCATTGGAAAAGACCCTGATGCTGGGAGGGATTGGGGGCAGGAGAAGGGGACGACCAAGGATGAGATGGCTGGATGGTATCACGGACTCAATGGACGTGAGTCTGAGTGAACTCCGGGAGTTGGTGATGGACAGGGAGGCCTGGCGTGCTGCGTTCATGGGGTCGCAAAGAGTCGGACACGACTGAGCGACTGGACTGACTGAACTGAACCTGTCTTGGTTGTTGTACCCAGTGGGGCGAAAATCATAGGGTCACTCATCACTATTAAAATTTTCTTTGTCATAACCTAGCTGCCTAGACCCCAGCCTGCTCAGGCTCCCAGAATGGGAGGGCAGCCCAAGTCAGGGAGGTCAGAGGGAGTGAAATAGCCATTGCTTTTCTTTGCCTTTTATTTAATCTCATGCTGATGTCCTGTTGAAGTTTAGTCAACTTGCAGTTTTTGTGCTTCTCAGTGTCCAACCAACTGATTACGTTATGAAATATATATACAGCATATTTTTAATTTTTTTATCTTTTGACATAGTTTATTGAACAAGGTTGAGTAGAGTTCTCGGTGCTGAATATTACATCATTGTGGAATATCTATTACAGCTACAGATTTCTATGTATATTGGAGAGAAATATTTCTGTGAATATGTGCATGGAAGGAAGAAAGAAGGAAGGCAGGAGATAACCCTTGGGAATTATCTAAATCAGATGTACATTTGTGTTTGAATCTCAGAGTCTCTTTTTGTGTTGTAAATTACTTCCCCTGTATCTCTTTCTTTTATTTGCTTAGAAGGGACATCATCTGCTATTTTCTTTGCTGTTGCTGACTTCACTTAGTGTATGATCCTCCAAGGTCCATCCTTGTGGGGAAAATTGGTGTAAATTTATAATTCCAGTGGTGTCTTTTTATGTCTGAGGAATAGCCCATTGTATATATGTACCATATTTCTTTAAGATTTTACCTATCAATGAACTTCTTCTTGGGTCTATATCTTGAGTATTGGAAGCAGCACTGCAGTGACCATTGGGATGCATGTGTCATTTTGAATGGTGTTTTTCATAATACAGGCCCAGGTGTGGGTATTAAAATCTTAGATTTAGCTCTCTTGAAATTTTTTGTTCTTGCCTGTTGAGACTGTCCTTTCTAGGGCCTGTTGCCAATGTCCCTTCCCACATAGTGTTTAGGGGGGTTCTGTCATCTCCCAGCTCTCTCTCCCATTAACTGTTTTCAGACAGTATGACCATTCTTTCAGATGGGATTTGATTTCTTGTCATTTTGATTGAAATTCCTCCTGTAATAATTAGGAATACTGAGCATCTTGTCCTGTGGCTGTTTGC
This sequence comes from Aepyceros melampus, assembly GCA_006408695.1. Lineage (NCBI taxonomy): Eukaryota > Metazoa > Chordata > Mammalia > Artiodactyla > Bovidae > Aepyceros > Aepyceros melampus. The sequence goes on along the minus strand of SJXQ01008956.1, from coordinate 111,371 downwards.
GGGGTTTTTTTCCTTTTCTTTTGGCTTAAACGGTGTGAGGAAAATTTACCTGTTGCAGTTGGTTTCTTGAAAGTTGACTATAGAATTTATTTGTGCAATACTGGCCACAGGACCTTTCCTGAGGACAGCCGTCATTAACGGAGCCCCAAGGCCTTGTGAATTGGAGTGGAGATACCAGTAAGCGCCTGTGGTCAAGTTGCAGTTATAGGAAATAACCACAAGGCGGCAGCACTTCTTCATACCCAACTCTAGTGGAGGCAATCTTAGAAGTAGTTGGCTTCCTGGGCTGTGACTTCGAGTGGAAAGTACCCTAGCAAACACCCAAGGGCTTAAGTCTTACTACTTCTTTCCCCTAAAGCGTTACCCCTCCCCTCCAGACTCATGCCTACCTGGGGCACTGCTCCCTGCTGAGGCGCCTAGGAAGCTGCACTCTCAGGAAGGAGGCTTCAGCTGGGTCCCAGCACCAGATCCCTGGATACTTGGTGACTTTGCCCTGTTCCTCGAGGCCAAGGGTCAGGCCACCACAGTTGAGGCACACTAGGGATTCTGGCTCCAGCCAGAGAAAACCCGACAGTACAGGTTTAAGAGGAGTCTCAATGCAGGGCACCCTGCGATGCTGTGTTAGCAGGGTGCCCACCCTAGTCCAGCCCTGAGACTCAAGCCTGCTCAGGTTCCAGGGATCAGAGAGCATCTCAAGTCAGGGAGGTTGGAGGCACTATACTAAGTCTTACTTTTCTTTCCTTTAATCTCAAGCTGATGGTATGTTGAAGTGTAGTTGACTTGCAGTTTTGTGCTTGTTCTCAGTGTACAATGGACTCAGTTATGCATGTGCTGTGCTTAGTTGCTCAGCCGTGTCCGACTCTTTGAGACCATGGACTGCATACAGCCTATCTGTACTTTTAAAAAAATGTTTTGTCATAGAGGTTATTGAACAAGGTGGAGTAAATTTCTCAGTGCTGAATATCAGATCCTTGTGGAGTATCTATTAGAGATACAGATTTTTTGTACATGTGCAAGAAAAGGAAGGAGATAGTCCTTTTCGATTATCTATTATAGCTACAGATTTCTATCTGTATGTTAGAGATAAAGATTTCTTTGTATATGTGCATGGAAGGAAAGCAGAAAGAAAAGGTAGGAAGGCAGGAGATAATCTTTGTGAATTACCTAGTGAAAATTTCTGTGGGTATGTTAGAGATAGATTTTAGTGCTTATGTGGAAGGAAAGAAGGAAGAAGATAATTCTTGTGTATTATGTATTACAGATACTGATTTCTGTGTATATATTAGTACCGACCTCCTAATTCACATCTGGCCCTTTCCTTTTTTTTTCTGAAAGCTTTATGTTTGAATCTTAGTGTCTCTTGTTGTGTGGTAAATTACTTCCCCGTATTTTTTTTTTTTTTTTCTGGAGAAGGGACACCATCTGCTATGTTTTTTCTATGTTGCTGACTACACTAAATATATGATCCTCTAACAGCCATCCTTGTCTGGACCAATGGCATAATTTCATGGCGGTTTTTCATGTCTGAGTAAAAGCCTAATGTATATATGTACCATATTTCTTTAAGATTTAATGTTTCAGTGGAATGTTTCCTTGGTCTGTGTCTTGGCTATTAGAAGTAGCCCTGCAGTGAATGTTGGGGTGTGTGTGTCATTTGATGGATGGATTTTTGAATGATGGATTTTTGTAACACAGGCTCAGGTGTCAGTCTTAGACTTAGCTCCCTTGAAATTTTTCTTGGTTGCCTGTGGAGGCTGTCCTTTCTAGGGGCTGTTGCCAGTGTCCATTCCCACAGAGCATGTAGGAGTTTCCATCATCTCCCAGCTCTCTCCCCCATTTACTGTTTGCATACAGTCAAGGCAGCCATTCTGTCAGATGGTATTTGATTGCTTGGATTTTGATTAGGATTCCTATGGTAATCGTTAGGGATGGTGAGTATCTGTCCTGGGACATTTGGGGTCTTTTATGTTTTTCCTTAAATGTTGTGAGGAAAATTTTATCTGTTCCAATTGGTTTCTTGACCGTCGGTTGTGTTTGGAATTTATTTCTACAATACTGGCCGCAGGTCTTTTGATGATGCCCTCTTGAGGGCATCTGTCATTAAGAGTCACACAGTCTTATGAATTGAAGGTGCTAGGAAGCAAGCGTCTGTCTGCAATGCGGACAGCGTTCGATCCCTGGGTTGGGAAGATCCCCTGGAGAAGGGAAAGGATACCCACTCCAGTATTCGGGCCTGGAGAACTTTATATCGGAAGGAGTTCGAAAGAGTCAGACGGGACTGAGCGACTTTCACGTTCAGGAAGCAAGCATGGTCAATATATAGTTACAGGAATTGTCCACAAGGGGGCAGCACTTCTTCAGGCTCAGCTGTGATTCCATGCAACCAGAGCCTTGAGGAAAGTCGCCTTCCTTTTGGGTGAATTAGAATGGACTGTGCCTGAGCAAACACCCAAAGGCTTAAGTCTCACTATTCCTTCCCCCAAAACTCCATCCCTCCCCTCCAGACTCATCCCACTGCTCCCTGCTGAGAGACCTGGAAGGCTGCCCTCTAAGGAAGGAGGCTTCAGCTGGAGACCCAAGCACCAGGGGCCCTGAATACTTGGTGACTTTACCCTGTATCCTTGAGGCCAGAAGGTCAGGCACCATTGTTGGGGTGCAGTATGGATTCCGGTTCTAGCCAAGGCAAACCAGGTAAAACAGTTTTAAGAGACATCTCAATGAAGGGCCCAGTCTAGCCATGGGACTCAACACCACCCAGGTTCCAGGGATCGGATACTGTCCCAACTTAGAGAGGTTGCAGGGAGTCAACTAGCCTTTACTTTTTGTTTCTTTTCTTTACTCTTATGTTGATGCTATTTTGAAGCATAGCTGATTTGCCTTTTTGTGCTTGTCCTCAGTGTATGATGGACTGATTTGTTATCACATATACATACAGTGTATTTGTACTTTTTTAAAACTCTTTTGCCATAGAGGTTATTGAACAAGGTTGAGTAAAGTTCTCTGTGTTGAACATCAGTTTCCTCTGGAATATCTATTAGAGATACAGATTTTTTTGGTACATGTGTAAGTAACGAAGGAGATACTATTGTTGGTTTATCTATTACATATACAGATTTAGATATATGTGTTAGAGATGAGTGTTTCTGCATATATGTGTATGGTAAGAAGGAAAGAGATAAACCTTATACAAAACTCATACATATTTGTCTGGGTATGTTATGGATACAAAATTTAGTGCCTATGTGGAAGGAGAGTGAAAAAGCTGGCTTAAAACTCAACATTCAAAAAACAAAGATCACGGCATCCAGTCCCATCACTTCATGGCAAATAAGTGGGGAAACAATGGAAACAGTGACAGACTTATTTTCTTAGGCCCCAAAATCACTACAGATGGTGACTACAACCATGAAATTAAAAGACTGTTGCTCCTTGGAAGAAAAATTATAACAAACCTAGGCAGCATATTAAAAAACAGAGACAATACTTTGCTGACAAAGGTCCATCTAGTCAAAGCTATGGTTTTTCCAGGAGTCATGTATGGATGTGACAGTTGGACCATAAAGAAAGCTGAGCACCAAAGAATTGATGCTTTTGACCTGTGGTGTTGGAGAAGACTCTTGAGAGTCTCTTGGACTGCAAGGAGATCCAACCAGTCCATTCTAAAGGAGATCAGTCCTGGGATTTCTTTGGAAGGAATGATGCTAAAGCTGAACCTCCAGTACTTTGACCACCTGATGCAAAGAACTGACTCTTTATTAAAGACCCTGACGCTGGGAAAGATTGAAGGCGGGAGGAGAAGGGAATGACAGAGGATGAGATGGTTGGATGGCATCACCAACTCAATGGACATGAGTTTAAGCAAGCTCCAGGAGTTGATGATGGACAGGAAGGCCTGGCGTGCTACAGTCCATGGAGTCTCAAAAAGTCAGACATGACTAGCGACTGAACTGAACTGACGTGAAAGGGAAGAAGGAAGGAGATAATCTTTCCAGATTATCTGTTACAACTACAGATTTCTGTGTATACATTAGTACTGACCTCTTAATTCATCCCTGGACCTTTCGTTTTAGGGGATTTTTTGGAATTCTTTGTGTTTGAATCTCAGAGTCTCTTTTTATGTTATAAATTACTTCCTGTGTATCTCTCTTTTTAAAATTTTGCCTAGAAGGGACATCATCTGCTATTTTCTTCCTCCATTGGTGACTTAGCTTAATTTATGATCCTCCAAGGTTTCTTGTGGGAACCATTGGCATAATTTCATGCAGTTTTTCAAGTCTGAGTAATAGTCCATTGTATATATGTACCATATTTCTTTAAGATTTAGTCTTTCAATGGAATGTTTATTGGGTCTGTGACTTGCCTATTGGAAGTAGCACTGAAGTGAACGTTGGGGTGCAAGTGTCATTTGAATGATGGTTTTTCATAACACACGCCCAGGTGTGGGTATGAAAATCCTAGGCTTAGTTCTTTTGAAATTTTTCATTGTTGCCTGTGGAGGCTGTCCTTTCTAGGGGCTGTTGCCAGTGTCCATTCCCATGGAGCACGTAGGGGGAATTCCATCATCTCCCAGCTCTTTCCCTCATTTACTGTTTGCATATAGTCAGGATAACCATTCTCTCAGATGGAATTTGATTTCTTGTTGTCATTTTGATTGGTATTCCTTCTGCAGTAAATAGGGATGCTGAGCATCTTGTCCCGTGACCATTCAGTAGTTTTTCTTTCTTTTTTCCTTAGAGAGTGTGAGGAAAATTGACCCTTGAAATTGGCTTCTTGAAAGTTGGTTGTGTTTGGAATTTATGTCTGCAATACCTACCGTAGGATGTTTTCTGACGGCAGCTATCATTAACAGCCCGTTGCGCCTTGTGAATTGGAGATGCCAGTAAGCACCTGTGGTCAAGTTGTAGTTGGGCAGCCCAAGTCACGGTGGTCAAAGGGAATAAACCAGGCATTACTTTGCTTCCTTTAATCTCATGCTGATGCTATGCTGAAGTATGTTCGATTTGCAGTTTTGTGTTTGTCCTAAGTGTACAATGGACTGATTCAGTTATGACGTATATATACAGCATATTTGTACTTTTTAAAAAATCCTTTCACCATAGAGGTTATTGAACAAGGTCTATTAAGGTTTTCTGCTGGACATCAGGTGCTTGTGGAACATTAAATTAAAGCTTTTTTTGTTCATGTGCAAGGAATGAAGGAGATAATCCTTGTGGATTATCTATTACAGCAACAGATTTTTATGTATATGTTAGAGATAAGTATTTTTGTGTACATGTGCATGGAAGGATGGAAGGAAGGCAACAGATAATTCTTGTGGATTACCTACAGATATTGATTTCTCTGGGTATGTTAGAGACAAAGATTACTGTGCATATGTGGAAGGAAGGAGGAAATTATTTTGAATTATCTATTACAGATAGAGATTTCTCTGTATTTGTTAGAGATACAAATTTCTGGGTATATTTGGAAGGAAGGAAAGAGATAATCCTTCTGGATTATCTATTACAGATACAGATTTCTGTGTATGTTTTGGAGCATTGGCCTCCTAATTCATTCTTTTACTGTCACTTTTTCTTGGAACTTTCTGTTGCGTTTGAATTCTGAGTCACTGTGTTGTCCATATGTTCCTTTGTATCTTTTTTTAATTTTTCCTAAAAGTGTCATTATATGGTATTTTCTTTCTCTATCCAGTTGACTTCATTTAGTCTATAGTCATCCAAATTATGATAGCTGCATAATTTAATAATTTCAAGTGCTCAATTTGTAGTTATAGGAGATGTCCACAAGGTGGCAGCCATTTTTCATGGCTGAATAAGAGTCCATTGTATATATGTACCACATCTTCTCTAACCTTTAATCTTTCAAAAGACGTCTTGCTGGTCCTGTATCTTGACTATTTTTTTCTTTTTTTTTTGTATCTTGACTATTGTAAGTAGTGCTGCAGTGAGCACTGGGGTACATGTGAATTTTTGACTGATGGTTTCTCAGGATATAGGCCCAGGTATGGGTATGTCATGGCTGAACTCTCATAGGCTGAACTCTCTTGAAATTTTATTTTCTGGCCTATGGAGGCTGTTCTTTCTATGGCTGTTGTCAATGTTCATTCCTATCGACTATTTAAAGGAGTTCCCTCTTCTCCCATCTCTCTCCCACATTTAATATTTGTAGACTTGTGAGGATGGCCATTCTGACAGGTAGGGTGTGATTTCTTGTTGTCATTTTGATTGGCATTCCTCCTGTAATATTGAGGAATGTAAAGCATCTTGTCCTGTGGCCATTTGTTTGTTTGTTTGTTTTTCTTTTCGTTAAAGGGTGTGAGGAAAATTTACCTGTTACAGTTGGATTCTTGAAAGTCAGTTGTGTTTGGAATTTATTTCTGCAATACCCGCCCCAGGACCTTTCTAGTGGGCAGCTGTCATTAATAGCCCCACAAGCCTTGTAAACTGGAGGTGCTAGTAAGCACCAGTGCTCAACTTGTAGTTATAGGAGATGTCCACAAGGTGGCAGCACTTTTCCATGGCCCATTCTGTTCCTTAGGCAGTCTGATCCTTAAGGAAAGTCAGCTTCCTATGCTGTGAATTAGAATGGAATATGCCTGAGCAAGCCCCCAAGGGCTTGTGTCTCACTACTTCTTCCCCCTAAAGCTGCACACCTTCCTTCCAGACCCATCCAATCCCGGGCCAGAGCACCTGGTAAGGTGCTTAGGAGGCTGCACTCTCAAGAAGGAGGCTTGAATTGGGATCCCCAGCACCAACAGACTTGGAGTCATCACTTTTCCAGGGTTCGAGGCCAGATGGTCAGGTGACCATCCTTTGGTTGAACTAGGAACTCTGGTCCCAGCCGGAGCAAACCAGACAGTACTCAATTGAGGACACCCTGCTCAGCTGTTTGACCCCACTACAGGGCAATCATGGGTTTGAAGGCTGCTCAGACTCCAGGGATGGGATAGCAGCCCAAGTCAGGGAGGTGGGAGGAAATTAACTAGCTTTGACTTTCTTTCCTTTCTTTAATCTAATGCCAATGCTATATGGGAATATAGTTGATTTGTCATTTTTTGCTTGTCATCAGCATACAACCACCTGATTCTGTTATGATATATGATTATATAAAGTACTCTTGCCTGGAAAATCCCATGGACAGGAGAGCCTGGTAGGCTGCAGTCCGTGGGGTCGCAAAGAGTCAGACACGACTGAGTGACTTTTCACTTTCATGCACTGGAGAAGGAAATGGCAACCCACTCTAGTGTTCTTGCCTGGAGAATCCCAGGGACAGGGGAGCCTGGTGGGCTGCCGTCTATGGGGTCGCACAGAGTCAGACACGACTGAAGTGACTTAGCAGGAGCAGCAGCAAAGCGTATCTGTTCTTTTTTTGGATTGTTTTGCCCTAGATGTTATTGCAGAATTTCAAGCAAAGTTTCCTGTGCTGAACATCAGGTATTTGTGGAGTATCTGTTAGATATACAGATTTCTGTGTAAATGTGGATGGAATAAAGGAAGGAGATAATCCTTGCAAACTGTCTATTAACAGATATAGATTTCTGTGTATATGTTAGAGATGTAGATTTTGTGTTTATGTGGGAGGGAGAAGCAAGGAAGGAAATATTCCTTGTGGATTATCTATTGAAGATACTGATTTATGTGTATATAAGGAAGGAAGGAGGTAATCCTTGTGAATTTTCTATTATAGATACAGATTTCTGTGTATGTATGGAAGAAAGGAATGAAGGTAGGAGATACTCCCTGTGGATTATCTATTACAGATAGATATAGCTGGGTATATGTTAGTCACAAATTTCTAATTCATCCCTGGCCCTTCACTTCTTTATGGAGGGGCGGGGAATGCTTTGTGTTTGAATTCTCAGAGTCTGCTTTTGTGTTGTGAGTTCCTTTGCATCTCTTTTATCATCTTGCATAGAAGAGAGATTGTCTTCCCTTGACTGGCTGACTTGGTTAGTGTTACTCAGACCTTCTTCATCATCCATCCCCGTGGCAACCAGGGGCATAGTTTCATAATTTCAGTGGCAGTTTTCATGGCTGAGTAATAGTCCACTGTATACATGTATTGCATCTTCTTTAAGCTTTAATCTGTCAGTGGACACCTTCCTGGGTCTGTGTTTTGTTATTGTAAATAGATCTGCAGTGAATATTGCATGATGGTTTTTTCAATGATGGTTTTTCAGATATAAGCCCAGGTGTGGATATATCAGAATTTACGGTTAGTTTTTTTTTTTTTTTTGAAGATCTTTTTCTAGCATGTGGACTCTATTCTTCTAGGGATGTTGGTAATTTCCATTCCCATTGTGTTGGGTAGACTCCATCACTACCTGAATCTCTCCCACTGTTGCAGGCTTGTGAGGATGCCATTCTGATAGGTTGGATTTGGTTTCTTCTTGTCATTTTGATTGGCATTTCTCCTGTAATAATTAGGGATGATGAGAATATTGTCCTGTGGCAGTTTGGGTGTTTTTTTTTTTCTTAAAGGATGTGAGGAAAATTCACCTTTTCCAATTGTCTTCCTGACAATTGATTGTGTTTGAAATTTATTTCTGCAATATCCGCTGCAGGACCATTCTGAGGGTATGCGTGAGTGCATGCTAAGTCGCTTCAGTTGTGTCTGCCTCTTTGTGACCCTATGGACCATAGCCCACCAGTCTCCTCTGTCCATGGGATTCTCCAGGCAAGAATAGTGGAGAGGGTTATCATGCCCTCCTCCAGGGGATCTTCCTGACCCAGAGATCGAACCAGCACCTTTATGTCTCCTGCATTGGCAGGCAGTTCTTTACCACTTTGGCCACCTAGGAAGCCCCAGTAGGATCGTAAAAAGTCATTAACAATTCACCTAGTCATATAGAAAGAAAGAGGTTGAGCTGTATCACCAGAGCAAACTGTTAAACTTCAAATGGAATGGTTAGACTGAAGCCTGAGATGTGGGAAGTATCCACTGACATGGTGGTCTCACCATGTGCCCCCTTGGCGATGACTGTATTGGCTCAACGAACAGCTTTTATTGGGTAGTGGACCTTGGTCTCACCACAAGCCTTCCCTTTGAGGGAGCAGTGCATATCTTTAAAATGGCTCAAAGATGCAAAACAGAGTGCATCGCCTTGAGTAATATGATATTGCATGTCCCTATAGTTAGACTAAGAAGAAAGGGAATAACTAAATATTTAATAAATCCTTATCTGTGAAAAAATTGTGAAGTTGAGATGTTAAACCTAATTTATACATCTGAAAATTAAATAATCATCCTATAATGCTCCTCATTGTTAATTGTTAGAGAAATGCATATCAAAACTTCAATGAGATACTACCACAGACTGGTCAGAAAGGCCATCATTTAAAAATCTACAAATAACAAGTGTTGCAGAGGGTGTGGAGAAAAGGGAACCCTCCTACTCTGTTGGTGGGAATGTAAATTGGTGCCTTCACTGTAGAGAACAGTATGGCAGTTCCTCAAAAAAACTAAAGAGAGAGTTAGCATGTGATCTAGCAATCCCACTTCTAGCCATACACCCAGACAAAGCAATAATTTGAAAAGACATGCAGTATTCTAAAAGAATGTGTGCATACCAGCTGCAGATCTGACAAGAAACCTTACTCTCACACCTGAGATAAATTTGTTTTCAAATATTGTCTACTATTTTTAGACTCTTGGTTCATACTCCATATAACCACATACTGTCATAATTAAATCCAATTTGAATTTTAGTTTTACTTTTCAGATGTGGTTTCCCTCTAGCACTCCAGGTCCTGTTTCCCTGGTATGACATTTCAGACGTCAAAAACTGTTACTTGTTGAGAAGAATATCAATTTCATTCTAGTTCAGTTTGAACACAGAAGCAAAAAATCACGGGGCCTATTTTCTGTTTTATTCATGATCACGGGCCTATTTTTTCTGTTTTCTTCATGGAGAAAAATGAAACTGTTAGAAGAAAAAGTACCAGTAGCTAATGTGCTCTTTGAGTCTCTAATTGCTTGCAGGAATACTTTTTTCAAATGTGACCTTTCATTCATCTAGCAACAGATAACAGAATTAGAAGAAAGTACTGAAGCGACTTAGCAGCAGCAGAGCAGTTTGAAACAGTGGCTTCCTTCTACCTAGAAATTCTGAACCAAAGAAACAAATGGAAACTCCAAAATCGAGGTGCCAAACTTTTAAGAATATTTTAGGTTTTCAAATAATTAGTATGCTTGCAATTACAATATATTTTATTTCTGATAAAAACTAAACTTTTCCAGAAGGTTTCCAGTTTGATCACCTCCTGCTGTAAACTTGGGATGCAGGAACCAGGCCGATTCCCGTGTATCTTTACAGGACACTGGGCTGCACTCATCTCCCCTGGATTCTGACCATCATGTGGCCAGAGAAATTGGTAACATTGTTGTTTTGATTGTTGAAATGTTTAATGACACAGATTCTTCCAGTTTCCTGATGTGGGTGAAGTGTGGAGCCCAGTGATAATTTCTTATTCAAGAAATGTAGATCCTAGTTCCCACATGAGGGTGAGCCTCCCATCCAATGATGAGAGACCCTGCATGTGTGTGACCTGTCTCTCCTGGGAGACCAGCCTTAGATTAGTTTGAACCTGACCAAGTTCTGTCTACATGGTAGATTTAGACCTCTCTAAGTCCTGTCTACACTGATGATGTTTAGACGAGACTGGGCGCTTTCTGCAGTGAGGACATTTAGCCCTGACTGTTCTATCTGCACTGGGACATGGGGACCCGGGTGCAGGCCTGGCCTCTGGGAAACTCCGTGCCTGTGTCTGAGCATCAGTGCTCAGATGTCTGGGCTCTGGGACTGGGGTGGGCTTCTCTGGGAACCATGCTCTCCTCTGAGTGGGCTTCCCTGGCCCTCCCGGGGTCAGTGCTGCGGTTGGGCTCCTAGTCTCTCCCCTGCCGGGTTCACCTCCCTGGGGCTCCTGGAGACCCCTCAGATGGGCTACCTGGTAATCATTCCAATTTTCCAGCACATTCAGGTTGAGTAGGGAAGCTGGTTCACCTGACGAATTGATTACAGGGCACAGGGATCGGGCAAAAAGCCAATGAGCAGCAGGTGAGGTTGCTGCCGTGATCTCCCTTCCAGTCGACCTCTCCTCTGAAGAGAACAGAGCTGCCCCTCGTCTCCCAGCCCTGCGTCTGGCGTGTTTTCTCAACACCTCAGTGGAACAAGAAAGGACCGAGCCTGCCAGAACCAAGGTAGTGTGTTCAAAGTTATCATGACAACTGTAAAAACAGTTAACATCACAGCAGAACCAAAGGGGGCATTTAAAAAAAAAAAAAAGGAAGACTTCTCTGGGACAAGTGTGGAGAGAGGAGACCAAGCCTACACTTATTTCTACCATCCCAGCAGTTACAGGAACCCTTTCATTTCTACCTCTGGGACCCAACTAGCAGAGACACGGTGTCCTAACCAAGGGTCCTGGGCCCAGGTGCAGGCTCTGGGGATTGTGTGGGTCTCACCCCTTCCACGTGGGTCACGATCCTGTGTCCACAGAGACCATATAACTGCTCTTTACCCGCAGTGTGTCCTGTCTCCTCTGAGATTCTCAATGTCTGAGTTGAGGGTGTTGCCCTAATTAATCTGTGCTCCTTTTTCTACTCTTTAACCTTGGCATTCACAGGTCAGGCATCTTTGGGCAGGTTGCTGCTCTGTGTTCTGCTGAGTGAAAACCTTAGGTGGTGTCATATCAATATCATAGCATAGCACATAGCTTATCGTAGGTATCACTGCTGTCTGGTGTCCCCTAGATCGAACTCAAGTAATTCAATTTGTAATTTGTTATTTTATATTGGAGCAGAGTTGATTTCCAGTGTGTGTTTGTCTTAGGTGTATGTGTTAGACATATATCTATCCTTTTATCAATTTGGCCTCGTAGGATATTACCATTTTTTCCAGTAGAGTTCCCTGTTCTATAGGTCCTTTTTCATTATCAACTTGATATATATTAGTGTATATATTTTCACACCAAACTCGTAATTTATCCCTCCCTTCTAGCTTAGTTTTGATAATCGTAATTTGGTTTTCTCAGCCTATGAGTCTGTTTCTGTTTTGTTCATTAGTTCATTGGTATGAATTTATAGATCCCACCTGTCCGTGATGTCTTAGGATATTGTCTTTTTGCCTGACTTACCTTACTTAGTATGATAATTTCTTGGTAAATCTATGCTGCTGCCAAAATCTTTATTTTTTCTGTTTTTTAACTGAGTAGTGTTCCAGTTTATAGATGTGCCACATAGTCTTCATTTTTCTGCCACTGGACATTTTGGTGGATTCTATGTCTTGGCTGGTGTAAATGGTGCTACCTTGAAAATTGGAGTGCACGTGTCATTTCAAATGAATTTCTCCAGATCTAAGCCTGGGAGGGGATTGCAGGATCATATGATACCTCTATGTTTAGGTTTTCAGGGAACCTCCATGCTCTTTTCCATAGCGGCTTCACCATTTACATTCCCACCGAGACTGTAGGAGGATTCCCTTTCCTGTACATCCTCTGCAGTATTATTCTTTGTAGATCTTTTCCATGATGGACATTGTGACCAGTGTGAGGTGGTACCTTATTGTAGTTTGATTGGCATTGATTCATAATTACTGATGTGGAGTATCTTTCCCTGTGCTTTTATTATTTTCTACCTTATGAATACAGTTTACCTCTTGAAACTGACTTCTTGAAACTTGGCCTCATCTGGAATTCCTTCTCCTAGCTTACCCCAGGACATTTCTTGAGGGCAGGTGTCATTTACAGCCCTGTCTGACTTGTGACTATTAAGAGCCTTCGGCACCTGTCTTATGGCTTCCCTGCTGGCTCAGTGGTAAAGAATGAGCCTGTAACACAGGAGATGTGCAAGAGACGTTGGTTCAGTCCCTGGGTCGGGAAGATCCCCTGGGGAAGGAAATGGTAACCCACTCCAGTATGCTGGGAAATCCTATGGACAGAGTGGCCTGATAGGCTACAGACCATGGGGTCACAAAAAAAGTTGCACACAGCTGAGTGACTAAACAACAACAGCACCTGTCTTAAGGTGTGTATATTGATCTGAACCAGCGAGTTACTCCCTGCCCCCTCTTTCCCTTTTGGCAACTATAACTTTCTTTCCTAAGTCTGTGAATCTGTTTCTCTTTTGTAATGAAGTTATTTGTATCCATTTTAGACTCCACCAGAAGGGATATTCTATGATGTCTGTCTTTCCCTGTCTCCCTCACTTCACTTATATGATCATCTCTGGTTTCTTCCCTGTAACTGCAAACGGCATGTTTCATCCTTATATTTCGTCCTTATATGTCTGAGTAACACTGCTCTGGGTATATGCACCCCATTTCCTGGATCCTTTCATCTGTGCTAGCATACTTAAGTTGCTTCCTTGTCTTGGCTATTGTACCTAGTGCTGTCATGGTCTTTGGGGTGCAAGTGTGTTTTTAAATTTTGGTTTTCTCTGCACCTAATCCTAGGTATGAAATTGTTGCATCACTTGGTACTTCTATGTTTAATTTTTTAAGACCTTTCATTATGTATTTTCTAGTGGATGTACCATATTATATTCCTACCAACAGTGTATGAGTTTCCTTCTCTTCACGCCCTCTGCAGGATTTATTGCTGAAGGTTTTTTGATATGGCCATTCTGATAAGTGTTGGGTGACACCTTGTTGAACATTTGATTTGTTTTTATCTAAAAACTATTGATGGCATCCCACTCCAGTGCTCTTGCCTGGAAAATCCCATGGACGAAGGAGCCTGGTAGGCTGCAGTCCACGGGGTTGCTAAGAGTCAGACAAGACTGAGCGACTTCACTTTCTTTTTTCACTTTCATGCATTGGAGAAGGAAATGGCAACCCACTCCAGTGTTCTTGCCTGGAGAATCCCAGGGACGGGGGAGCCTGGTGGGCTGCCGTCTATGGGGTCGCACAGAGTCGGACACGACTGAAGCGACTTAGCAGCAGCAGCAGCAGCAAGAACTATTGATGCTGAGCAACTTTTTATGTGCTTTATGGCCATCTCTATGACCTCTCTGGAGAAATGTGCATTTAGATCTTTTGGCAATTTTTTATTGAGATTTTTTATTGTTGTTTATGCTGGGCTGTACTAGTGATTTGTATGTGTTTGTTTCAGGTGTACAGGAACTTGGTTCAGTTATATTAATACATAATATTCATCTTTTTTAGAGTGATCATTCTGACTGATGGGATTTGATTTCTCATTGTCATTTTGATTGGCATTCCACCTATAATAATTAGGGATGCTGAGCATCTTGTCCTGTGAAGGTATGGTTTTTTGTTGTTTTTCCTCTTTATCATCGTGAGGAAACTATACCTATTGGACTTAACTTTTTGATAATGGGTTGTGCTTCTAATTTATTTCTGGAATATTCTCCCTAGGACCTTTCCAGAGGGCAACTGTCACTGATAGCCCCCAAGGTTTTGTGAATTGGAGGTATCAGTAAGCACAGGTTGGGCTTCCCTGGTGCCTCAGATGGTAAAGAATCTGCCTGCAATGTAGAAGACCTGGGTTCAGTCCCTGGGTTGGGAAGATTCCCTGGAGAAAGGAATGGCAACCCACTCCAGGATACTTGTCTGGGAAATCTCATGTTCAGAGTAGCCTGGCGGGTAAGCACAGGTGGTCAAGTTGTAGTTACAGAAAATGTCCACACAGTGGCAACAGATTTTCATTCCCAACTCTGGTTCTTGGGACAACTAGAATCTAAGAAAAAGTTGGCTTCCTAGGCTGTGAACTGGAGTGGAATGTGCCTAAGCAAACTCCCAAGGGCTTGTGTCTCACTACTTGTTTCCCCTAAAACTTCAACCCTTTTCTCCAGACTCATCCCAGCTGGGGACATCCTCGCTGAGGTGCTAGGAGGCTGCAGTCTCAAGACGGAGGCTTAAGCTGTGAACCCCAACCCCAGGAGAACTGAAAGCTGGGTGGCATTTCCAAGGTCCTTGAGGCCAGACGGTCATCACAACATCCTTTAGGTGTACTAGGGACTATGCTCCCTGTCAGAGCAAACCAGAAGGTGTAAGTTTAAGAGGGGGCTCAATTAAGGGCACCCTGTCTGGTGGTTTCAACCCCACCACAGTGCAGCCTTTGGACCAAAGCCTGCTCACGCTGCAGCAATGGGATAGCAGCCAGGGTCAGGAAGTCGGCAGGAATAAACTAGACAAGGCTTTTCTTTTTTTATTCTTTTTTAAATTTCATGCCTGTGGTACGCTGGAGTATAGTCACTGTGTGCAGGGCTGGGCCTGTTGTCGGTATCCAGCCACCTGATTGAGTTATGACATGTACGTAAAGCATGTACATTCTTTTGGGATTCATCTGCTGTGGAAGTTATTGCAGAAGGTGGAGCAAAGTTCCCTGTGCTGAATACCATGTCCTTGTGGACTATCTGTTACATATACAGAGTTCTGTGGATATGGTAGAGATACAGATTTCTGTGGAAGGAAGATATAGATTTCTGTGGAAGGGGATAATCCTTGTGGGTTATCTACTACAGATACACATTTCTGTATTTATGTTAATCCTGACTTTCTAATTCATCCCTGGCCGTTTGGTTTTATTTATTTACTTGTTTCTCTATTGGAATTCTTTGTGTTGAACTCTCTGAGTCTCTCTTTATGTTGTAATTGAATTCCTTTGCATCTCTCTCTCTTTTGCCTAGAAGGGACATCGTAGTCTTCCTCTGTCTGGCTGACTTCACTTAGTGTATGATCCTCCAAGATCCATCCCAGTGGCATAATTTCATGATTTCAGTAGTAGTTCTTCATGGCTGAGTAATAGTTCATTTTCTGTATATACCACATCATTCTTTTTAAACTTTAATCTGAAGGTGGCCATTTTGCTGGGTCTGTGTTCAGCTGCTTTAACTAGTGCTGAAGTGAACATTGGGGAGCACGTGGCTTCTTGAAAGATGGTTTTCTTGGGACACAGGCCAATGTGTGTGAATGTCAGATGGTAGCCTTAGCTCACATTTATGGTTTGCAGACTTGTGAGGGTGGCCAATCTGGTGAGATTTGGTTTCTGTCATTTTGGTTGTCATTTTTCCTATAATAATTAGGGATGCTCAGCATCTTGTCCTGTGGCAGTAAGGTTTTTTCTATTTTTTTTCTCCTTCATGGTTGTGAGGAAAATTTACCAGTTGTAGTTGACTTTCTGAAAGTCAGTTGGGTTTGTAATTTTTCTGCAATACTCACCCCAGGACCTTTCCTGAAGGCGCTGTCATTAACAGCCCCCGGGGTCTGGTGAATCGGAGGTCAAGTGGTCAAGTTGTAGTTACAGAAAATGTCCACAAGGCGGCAGCACTTTCCCACACCCAAATGATTCCTCAGGCAACCAGAGCCTAAGGAAGTGTCGGCTTCCTAGGCTGTGAATTAGAGTGGAATGTGCCTGAACAAACACCCAAGCTTAGTCTCAATACTTCTTCCCCCTAAAGCTTCACCCCTTTCCTGCAGACTAATCCCAAACTGACCACAGCACCCTGATGAGATGCCTAGGAGGCTGCACTCTCAGGAAGAAGGCTTGACCTGGGGACCCCAGCCCCAGAAGATGTGGAAGCTAGGTGACTTCTCCAAGGTCATTGAGCCACAGTGTCAGGACACCATCGATTGTGTGCCCTAGGGACTGTGGTCCCTGCCAGATCAAACCAGAAAGTACAGATTTAAGAGGGGCCTTAATGAAGACCTACCAGTCTGGTTGTTTCAACATCACCACAGTCCAGCCATGAAGACAACCTGCTGAGGCTCCAGGAATGGGATGGAAGCCCAAGTCAGGTGAATATTTCATATCCGAGGGTGAGATTGTTGGATGGCATCTATTATTCATATAGAGAATGAGATGGTTGGATGGCATCACCCACTTAATGGACACGAGTTTGAGCAAGCTCCAGGAGATGGTGAAGTACGGGGAAACCTAGTGTGCTGCAGTCCATAGGGTTGCAAAGGGTCAGACATGACTAAGCGACTAAACAACAATATATCCTATATGAACACATAGGTGAAAATTTAATGAATGAAAATTCAATTTTCTATATTTCATATATGAAAAACATGTGCATATTTCATGTATGAAAATAGAATTTTCTGTATTTTTTATACCAAAGTATGCATGACTTTTCATGTATAAAAAGATGGGTGTGTATTTCATGGGTGAAAATGGAATTTTCAAAATTGTATATATGAAAACATGGGTGCATATTTCACATATGAAAATAGAATTTTCTGTATTTCATGTATAAGTCTCAGTGCATATTTCAAGGATAAAAATAGAACTTTGTCATGAATGAAAACATGAGTACATATTTCATATATGAAAATAGAATTTTTGATATTTCATATATGAAGCTTTGGGTGCATATTTTATATAAAAAGATTTTTTATACTTCATATATGACACTATGGGTGCATGTTTAATATATGAACATATTTCTCATGAAAATGTGTGTATGTCATATATAGAAATAGAATTTTTTGTATTTCATACAAAAAATATGAAAATATAAATAGATGAAATATATTTTCATAGATAAAATATAAATGCATTTGTCATATATGAAAGCATTTTTCACATTTCACACAGTAAATATATGTGTATATTTAATATATGAAAAGAGAATTTTCTATATTTCACAGATATATATATAGGTCCATATTTCATATATGAATAGAGAATTTCCTACATCATAGGTGAAAATATAGGTGCATATTTCATATGCAAAACAGAATTTTATATATTTCATAAATGAAAAGATAGGTGAAAATTTCATATATGAAAATAGAATTTTCTATATATCATAGCTGAGTTATATATTTTATGTATTTTTATATATTTTATTATATATTTCATATATGTAAGTAGATTTTTCTATATTTCTATAAGCCCAGCTGTGATAATGTCAAATCCTAGGCTTAGTGTCTTGATAGCTTTTATTCAGGCATGCCTACCTTGTCCTTTATTGTGGTTGTTGCCAGTGTATGTTCCCACTGACAGTGTAGGAGTTTTCTCCTTACTCCAAACTCACTCCTGCATTCATTGTTTGTACACTTGAGGATGGCCACTCTGACTGGTGGGATTTGATTTCCCTTTGTCAGTTTGATTGGCTTTCCTCCTGTAATGATTAGGAATGCTGAGCATCCTTGTCCTAGGTGGAGGTATAGGGTTTGTTGGGTTTTTTTTACCCTTTATGGGTGTGAGGAAAATAGACCTGTGGCAGCTGGCTTCCTGAAAATTGTTTTGTGTTTGGGGCTTAATCTTGCAGTACCCCCACAGGACATTTCCTAAGGGCAGCCATCAAGAGCAGACGCCCAGCCCTTGTGAATTAGAGGTGCCAGTAAGCACTGGTGGTCAGTTGTAGTTACAGAAAATGTCCACAAGGTGGCAGCACTTCTTGATGCCCACCTCTGGTTCTTGGGGCAAGCAGAGGCTTCAGGAAGTCAGCTTCCTGTGCTGTGAAAAACAGAGGAATGTGCCTGAACGACCACTGAAGGGCTTGTGTCTCACTGCTTTTTCCTCCTAAAGCATCACACACACACCCTTCTTGATAGCATCACCTTTTCCACCTTAGCCCTCTTGATAGCTTTTTTGTGAACGTTCAGAGACTGTCCACATACTGGTTGTAGTCAGTGTGTATTTCCACCTACAGCTTGGGGGATCCTTTTCCTTCCATGCTCTCTCCCATAGTTCTAGTTTGTCAAATTTTGACAATGGCCATTGTGATTGGTGGGATCTGGTTTCCCATTGTCGTTTTGATTGGCATTCCTGCAGCCTTAGGGATGCTGAGCATCTTGTCTTGCAGTGGATTTTGTTTTTTTTTTTGTTTGTTTTGTTTTTTATTTAAAGGGTGTGAGGACAATTTACCTTTGGCAATTGGCTTCCTGACAGTTGGCTGGTTTGGGGATATATTTCTCCAATACCTGCCCCATGGCATTTCCTGAGGGCAGCTATCATGAACAGAACCACAACCCTTGTGAATTGAGGTGCCTGTGTGTGCCCTTGATCAAGTTGTAGTTACAGAAAATGCCCCCAAGAAGGCAGCATTTTTGCCTGCCCAACATTGGTACCTGGGGCAAATAGATCCTTAGGGCCAGCTGGCTTTCTGGGCTGTGAAATAGAGTGGAATGTGACTGAGCAAGCAGGAAAGGGCTTGAGACTCACTACTTCGTCCCTCGAAAGCCTCACACAAGCTAATGTCCAGACTAATGCCTTCCAGGTCCAGAACATACTGCTGAGGGTGCTTAGGTGCCTAGAAGGCTGCCCTCTCAGGAAGGAGGCTTGAGCTGGGAACCCAGTGCCAGGAAAGGTCGAGGTTAGCTGAATCTTGCCTTCAAATTCCTGGAGGCCTTCATGCCATGTGGGACTCTGGTCCCAACCAGAACGTAACCAGTGGGCCTTTAAAAATGGTTCAACAAAGGGCACCATGCCAGGCTGTGTCAACCCCACCCCAGCCTGGGAGTGGGACCCCAGTCTGCTCAGCCTCCAGGGATGGGATTGCAGCCCAAGTCAGGGAGGCAGATAAGAGAGCAGGCACTCTGTTTCTTTCCTGTGCTTCAGCCTCTTGCCGATGCTTCTTTGCAGAACAGTTGATTTGCAGTGTTGTGACTGTTGTCAGTGTACAGCTGCCTGACTCAGTATTACGTATCTGTGGGGTATCTCAGTTGTTTTTTTTTTTTTTTTACCTTTGCCGTAGAAGTTCAAGCAAAGTGCTAAGCATCAGGTCCTTGTGGAATATCTATCTCAGATACACTTCTGTGATACAAAGAAGGAAGGCAGTAGATCATTTTAGTGAATTCTGTCTTAGAGGTAACAATTTCTTTGTACAGGTTAGAGATATGGACCTGTGTATATGTGGAAGGAAGGAAAATAGGAAGAAAGAGGGTAATCCTTGTGGATTATCTGTTATAGATACAGATTTCTTGTCTGTGTATTTACCTACCTCCTAATTCATTCCAGACCCTTCAATTTTTTTGTTGTTTCTGGAACCCTTTGTTTGACTTTGAATTCTCAGAGTCCCTCTTTGGGTTGTGAATTTGTTGCCTTCTATGTCTATTTTTATTTTTCCTGGAAGGTATCTCATGTACCATCATCTTCCTTTGCCTGACTGACTTCCCTTGGTGCGTGATCCTTCAAGGTCCATCCCTGTGGCTACCAGTGTCATAATTCCCTAATTTCAGTGGCAGTTTTTTAGGAGTGAGAAATAGTCTACCGTATATATGTATGACATCTTGCTTAAGCTTTAATCTTGGTGGAGATTTTGCTGGTTGTATGTCTTGGCTATTGGAAATAGTCCTGCAGTGTTCGGTGGGGTTCAGTGCCTTTTGACTGATGGTTTGCTCCGCATATAGGCCCAAGTGTAAGAACGTGAGATCCTAGGTTTAGCCTAGGTGATTACAGTGTTCAGTAA
This sequence comes from Aepyceros melampus, assembly GCA_006408695.1. Taxonomy (NCBI): domain Eukaryota; kingdom Metazoa; phylum Chordata; class Mammalia; order Artiodactyla; family Bovidae; genus Aepyceros; species Aepyceros melampus. The sequence continues at coordinate 90,989 of SJXQ01008956.1, read as the reverse complement.
ACTTCCATCTGCTATTCAGTAGGTCATTTTCCCGGTCATCTATTTGATACATATGTGTGTCTATGTTAATTCAAACCTCTTAATTTATTTCACCTGTATCTAGAGACAGAGAACTCCTGCAGAGGAGTTCTGCAGAGGGCAAGAGGCTCTCCAGGAACATCGCGGGGTCACCGGGCTGCCACATCCTCCCAGGGCCCTGAGCCCCACAACACTCCAGCCATGAGCCCCCAAGCCTGTCCAGTCTCCAGAGATGTGATACCAGCCAAGGTAACCACGGGATGAGGGGAACAGCGTATGTTTCTATATTTGTTCTGTTTATCTAATAATTTGAACTTGAGCATACAGGTGAATCACAATTCAGTGGGTGTTTTTTTAATTCATAGCAACTTGACTCATTCATACATAGATGTGCATGTTGCATTTTGGATTCTGTTCCTGTATAGGTTATTACAGACAGTGGGGTACCATTCCTTTTGTTACCCAGTGGGTCCTTGTGATTTATTTTCTAAATAGTAGTGTGCATATGTTAGTTCAAGTAGCTCTTTTCTATGGGCCCATGTGTTTCTTCTCTGCCAACAATAAGTTCTTTTTTCTAAATCTGTGAACTGTGTATCTTTGCTCAAGGAGCTCACACATATCCATTGTTAGATTCCACCTAGAAGTGGTATCATATTACATTTGTTGCTCACTGCCTCTCTTCAGTTGCTAAGATCATCTCTACCTTCTTCCCTGTGCCTGAAGATGCCATTGTTTCATTGATCTTTATTGGCTGAGTCATATAGCATTGTGTGTGTATATCCCATTTTCTTTATTCATTTCTGTGTCCTTCCACACTTAGGTTTCAGCAATGTTTTTGCTATGGAAACCAGTCCGGCCGGGATGGCATGGGTACTCTTGTCTTTGAAAATGTCGCTTCTCCCCAACTGTATCCCAGGCATGTGACTGCTGTTTCTGAATGCACTTTTATTTTTAGTTTTAAGAAACCTCCATATTGTTTTTTTCTAGTGGATGAACCATGGACATTTTTAATATTCTCTAATTAATTTCTAGGTGGGATCTTTATTTTTAAAACTTTCCCATTTGAATGTTGCTAATGTTTCTTCTTGAATATGTTTTGTGTTTGAAACTATCCATCCATTATTTCTTTTCAAATTGAACTACAGTTGATTGATACTACTATATTTGCTTTGGGTTACAACATAGTGATTCAGTATTTTAATGGAATATACTCCACTTAAATATATTGCAAAGTCACGGCAATATTTTCCTCTGCTGCATACTATATGCTATTAGTTTACTTACATTATTTATAGCATTTTTATCTTTTAACCTCTATCCCAGTCTGGCAACTCTCATAGACAAATCCCCACAGGCATCAATTAATTTCTCTATTTGTGAGTCTCTGTTTCGTAGATAAGTTCATCTGTGTCATAATTTAGATTCAACATAAATATTATTTCATATAGTAGTTGCCTGTGTCTTTCTGAGAAATTTGGCTTAGTATGAGAATACTAAGTATTTTCCTCAAAATACTAAGTAGTTTCCTCAAAATAGCATTATTTCAATTAGAATTTTCCATATTCAGACAAGAAATATGGTAGCAGATTTTCCTACAGGAAATATTAAAGTTGCCATGTTTCATACAGGAAAACATGGATGGAGATATTCCTGCATGGAATTTGGAGTTTTCCATCTGGGCACATGTTTTCCTGCGTGGAATTTGGAGTTTTCCATATTTCATACAGGAAAATCTGGGCACATATAAAAATATGGGAAATACATTTTTAGAATGAACTCCTTTTGAATCATTCTCTAAAGAAAATAGTCAAAAAAAATTTATATCTTATAATGGTACTAATTATCACAATGTGGGCTTGGTAAAATGTGGGTTTATCCTGGCTTCTGGCCATATTTGTTTCGTTGGTAAATTAATTGGATTGCTTTGAGTACTAGTTCTTTCTGAAGCAATGATTAAAAGGGTCAATCTAGCTTCTGTCATTTTTAGTAATCCCATTCAAATTAATTTCTTGATTGGATCTTCTATTGTTAAGAATTTCCCACTTTCATTTTGCAACTTTTTTCTTCTTAATTTTCTTTTGTGTTTGTAGCTATCCATCAAGTATTTTTTTAATTTAAATCAGTCGATTAACATAACTATTTGTTTGCAGTTACAACATAATGATTCATTATTTTTATGGAATAAACTCCATTTGTGCATGCGTGCGTGCCTGGAAACACATGTATACATGTGCTATTGTTTAGTCGTTCAGTCATGTTTGACTCTTTGTGGCACTGTGGTTTGTAGCCCGCCAGTCTCCTCTGTCTGTGGGATTCTGCAGGCAAGAATACTGGAGTGGATTGCAATGCCCTCCTCCATGGGATTGTCCTGACCCAAGGATCGAACCCACGTCTCTTATGTCTCCTGCATTGGCAGGTGGGTTCTTTAGCACTAACACTACCTGGGAAGCCCTAAACTCTATGTAAATATTACAAAATTATGAGCTCTTTACTGGTTTTGGAGATAATTTCCTTGTGGGTATCTTGGTTTGCACATATTTCTTTCCATTCTGGATTGCTTTTGCTGGGCACCTGCTTTTAAATTGAAGTAGGTCACATTTTCCTATTTTTGGTTTCTTTTTCATTGCTCTGTGAGATGGATTAAAAAAAGACCTTGCAATTTTTATCATCACGTGTCCTGCCTATGTTTTCCTTAAAATTCTCTCCTGAACTTTAGATCTCTATTATTTGAAGTTAATCTCATGTGTTGTGTTAGAAAAGTATTCTAACCTCATTCTCATTTTCTTTATTTTAATAACCCTCACTCTACCTTCACAGTGTCTGTTACCAGTTTATATTCCCGACATCAGGGGAGGAACATTCCCTTTGCTCCACATCTTCATCAGCATTTATTGTTTGTTGAGTTTCCGACAATGCCATTCAGCCTTCTGTGAGGTGATACCTTGCTGGGGTTTCATTTGTATTTCTAATATTTAGCGACATTGACTTCTTTTCAGGTGATTTGTTTTCAAGGGTGAGTTCAACTTACCTCTCAAGATTGGCTCGTGTAGCTCGGCCCTGTTTCGAGTCCTTTTCCAATGACCACCGCTAGGGTGTGTGCTGAGGTCATCTGTTTTACATTTGCCACTCCCTGTCTCTCTCACTTCACTTGCTGTGCTCATCTCTACCTTCTTCCCTGTGCCTGAACATGGCATTGTTTCATCCTTCCTTCTGATTAAATATACCATTGTGTGTGTATATCCCATTTTCTTTATTCATCTCTGTATCCTTCCACACTTAGGTTGCAGCAGTGTCCTTGCTATGGAAACCGGTCTGGCAGGGATGGCATGGGTACCCTTGTCTTTGAAAATGTTGCTTCTCCCTGACTCTGTGCCCAGGCATGTGACTGCTGTTTCCTAAGGCACTTCTGTCTTTCATTTTTTCAAGATTCTCCATGTTGTTCATTCTAGTGGATGAACCAATGGACATTTTTAGTAATCTCATCCACATAAATTTCTTGATAGGAATTTCTATTTCTAAAATTTTCCCATTTTTATTTTGCTAACCTTCATTCTTGATTATTTTTTGTGTTTATAGTTATCACTCCACTATTTCTTTTTCCACTGAAGTATGGGATACAACATAGTGATTCAGTATTTTAATGGAATATTCTCCATTTAAAGATATTACAAAATCATGGCTATATTTCTCTCTGCTGCATACTATATCCTATTATTTTATTACATTTCAGATAGTGATTTTATCTCTTAACCTCTACCCCAGTCTGGCAACACCTACAACGAAATCCCCACTGGCAACCATTAGTCCCTGGATTTGTGAGTCTCTCTCTGTTTCGTGTGTGTGTGTGTGTGTGTGTGTGTGTGTTACTTGCTTAGTTGTGTCTGACTCTCTGTGACCCCATGGACTGTAGCCTACCAGGCTCCTCCATCCATGGAATTTTCAGTATTGGAGTGGGTTTCCATTTCCTTCTCCATCTCATTTCATAGGTAGGTTCATTTGTCTTGTATTTTAGATTCTACACAAATGTGATTTCTTATGGCCATTTTCTGTGTGCTTCTGGCAACCTTGCCTTAATATGAGAATATGTAGATTCATTTTCCTGAAAATTGTATAATTTCAATCAGAATTTTCCATATTTCATACAGGAAATTATGAGCAGAGATTTTCCTACATGGAATATGAAATTTGCCATATTCCACAGAGGAAATTATGGGCATAGATTTTCCTGCATGAAATATGAAATTTTCCATATTTCATGCAGGAAAATATTGGCACATATAAAATATGGAAATTGCATCTTCAGAGTAAACTCCTTTTGATTCATTCTTTAAAGAAAATCATCAAAAATTTTCAGTATTTTTTAATGGTATTAATTATGACAATGTCATAAAATGTGGTAAAATGTCTTCACCTGCTTTCTTGTCCATATTTATCTTGTTATCCTGTTGGTAGATTAATTGGCCTCATTTGACTAATTAGTTCTTTTTGAAATATAGATTAAAGCAGTAAATCCAGTTTCTGTTTTTTTAAAATAATCTCATGCAAGGAAACTTCTCAATCAGATCTTCTGTTGTAAGAAATATCCTATTTTCATTTTGCTAGTTTTTTCTTCTTGATTTTCTATTGTGTTTGTAGCTATACATCAAGTATATGTTTTCAAATTGCAGTGCAGTGTTTAACATAACCACATGGTTCTCTCAGGATATAAGCTTTTCTCAAATCCTAGGCTTAGTCCCCCTCGATAGTTTTTTTTCCAGTCATTCAAAGACTGCATTATACTGGCTGATGCCATTGTATCTTCCCACCAACAGCTTAGGGTGATTCTTTTTCCTCCAGGCTCTCTCCCTAATTTATTTTTTATAGACTTGTGATGATGGCCATTGTGAGTGGTGAAATTTGATTTTCCATTGTCATTTTGATTGACATTCCTCCAGCATTTAGGGAATATTAGCATCATGTCCTGTGGTGGAAATTTGCTTTTTTTTTTTTTTTTTTTTTTGCCTTAAAGGGTATGAACACAATTTACCTTTGGCAATTGGTTTCCTGAAAGTCAGCTGTGTTTCAAATTTTTCTCCAGTAATCTGTCCTGGACATTTCCTCAGGGCAGTTGTCATTCCACATTCCAGGCTCTGCCACACACCAGTCCAGGAGTCGACAGAAGCCTGCTCAGCCTCCAGGGATGGGAGAGCATCCCAAGTCAGGGAGGTTGGGGATCGTAGAGTAGGAACTGAAACTCTTTCCTTTTCTTTAACATGTTCCAGACACTGCCTTGCAATATAGTCAATTTGAAGTGTTGTGATTTTTGTCAGTATACAGGTCACTGATCAGGTATTTACATGTGATATCTCTATTCTTTTTTCATTTTGGCCACAGAAGGTCGAGCAGAATGCTGAGCGTCAGGTTCACGTGGATTATGTATCCCAGATACACTTTTTTGTGTATACAAAGAAGGAAGACATTTAATTTTTGAGGTGTATCTCTTAGAGATTTCTGTGTATAGGTTAGAGATAAAGATTCTGTGTATATGTAGAATGAAGGACGGACGAGGATAATCCTCATGGATTATCTGTTATAGACACACATTTCTTGTCTGTGTAGGTACGGAACTTCTAATTCATTTGAGGCCCTTCATTTATTATCTTTTTTTTTTTTTTCTTGAACACTGTGTTTGACTTTGAATTCTGAGTCTCTCTTTGAATTATAAGTATGTTCCCTCATATGTTTATATTTGTTTTTCTTGGTACATACCTCATACACCAGAGTTTTCTTCTGCCTGCCTGACTTTCCTTTGTGTAGGATCCTTCAAGGTCCATCCCTGTGGCTCCCAGTGTCCTAATTCCCTAATTTCAGTGAGAAATAGTCGACCAGATATACGTACCACATCGTGTTTAAGCTTTGACTTCTCATTGGAGATTTTGATGGCTGTGTGTCTTGGTTACTGGAAGCAGCGCTGCAGTGTTCCATGGGGTACATGTGACTTTTGATCAGTGGTTCTGTCAGGATCTAGGCCCAGGTGTGGGAATGTCAGATCCTATACTTAACCTCTCTGGAGAGTTCTTTCCAGGCATTCCAGACTGTCCATTTTCCAGGCTGTTGCCATTGTATTTATCCACAGAGACCTTTAGGGGCATTCTTTTTCCTCCAGGCTCTCTCCCGAATTTATTGCTTGTAGATTTGTGGTGATCGTGATTGTGACATTTGATTTACCACTGTTATTTTGACTGACATTCCTTCAGCAATTAGGGATCCTTAGAAACTTGTTCTGCTGTGGAGGTTTGATTTTTTTTTTTTTTTCCCTTAATGGGTGTCAGGACAACTTGCCTCTGATAATTGGGTTCCTGAAAGTTGAGTGTGTTTGGAAATTATTTTTCCAGTACTGTCCCAGGGCATTTTCTCAGGGCATCTGTCATTAACATAACCCCAGTCCTTGTGACGGAGAAGGCAATGGCATCCCAATTAGACTGTCCATTTTCCAGGCTGTTGCCATTGTATTTATCCACAGAGACCTTTAGGGGCATTCTTTTTCCTCCAGGCTCTCTCCCGAATTTATTGCTTGTAGATTTGTGGTGATCGTGATTGTGACATTTGATTTACCACTGTTATTTTGACTGACATTCCTTCAGCAATTAGGGATCCTTAGAAACTTGTTCTGCTGTGGAGGTTTGATTTTTTTTTTTTTTTCCCTTAATGGGTGTCAGGACAACTTGCCTCTGATAATTGGGTTCCTGAAAGTTGAGTGTGTTTGGAAATTATTTTTCCAGTACTGTCCCAGGGCATTTTCTCAGGGCATCTGTCATTAACATAACCCCAGTCCTTGTGCGGAGAAGGCAATGGCATCCCAATCCAGTACTCTTGCCTGGAAAATCCCATGGATGGAGGAGCCTGGTAGGCTGCAGTCCATGGGGTCTTTAAGAGTCAGACACAACTGAGCGACTTCACTTTCACTTTTTACTTTCATGCATTGGAGAAGGAAATGGCAGCCCACTCCAGTGTTCTTGCCTGGAGAATCCCAGGGACGGGGGAGCCTGATGGGCTGCCGTCTATGGGGTCGCACAGAGTTGGACACGACTGAAGTGACTCAGCCGCAGCAGTCCTTGTGAACTGAGGTGCCAGTGAACCCTGGAGATAAAATAGTAGTTACTGAAATTGTCCAAAAGACGACAGCGCTATTCAGGCCTCCCTTTGATTCCTGGAGTAACCAGAGCCTTAGGGAAAGTTGGTTTCCTGGGAAGAGAAATAGAGTGGAATGTGCCTGAGCAAACATGAAAGGGCTTGAGTCTCAGGACTTTTTTCCTCTAAAGCATCACACAAACACCTGGTCCAGGCTAATCCCTTCAGGGTCCACAGCACACTGCTGAGGGTGCTTGGATGCTAGGAGGCTGCACTGTCAGGAATGAGCCTTGAGCTGGGAACTCCAGCATCATGCAAGGACTAGGCTTGCTGAGCCTTGCCTGCAATTGCTTGAGGCCTTGATGCCACTAACAACCCTGACCCCAGCCAGAATGTAGGAGACAGTAGACATTTCAATAGGGTTCAACACAGGGCACTGGGCCAGGCTGTGTCACCACCCCCAGAGCCAAAGTGGGACCCAAGCCTGCACACCCTCCAGCGATGGGATAGCATCCCGTGTGAGGGAGGTTGGAGATCATAGAAGGCACTGATTTACTTACCTTTCTTTAACATCTTGTCGATGCTACAGCACAGCATTGTTGATTTGCCATGTTGTGACCACTGTCAGTGGACATCACGAGATTCAAGTATCACATGTCTATGAGGTGTATCTATGGTTGTTTGGACTTTTGCCATAGAACAATGAGCAGAGTGCTGAGCATGGGGCCTTTAAATTATCCATCTCAGATACACTTTTCTGAGGATACAAAGAAGGAAGATAGTTAATTTTTGTGTTATATCTCTTCAAGAAAGAGATTTCTGTGTATAGGTTCAAGATACATATTTCTGTATATACGTGGAAGGAAGAGGATCATCCTTGTGGATTATCTTCTGCAGATAAAGCTTTCCTGTCTGTGTAGGTACAGACCTCCTATTTCATTCACAACCCTTCAGTTGGGCTCGATAAAGGACAGAAATGGTATGGACCTAACAGAAGCAGAAGATATTAAGAAGAGGTGGCAAGAATAGACAGAAGAACTGTACAAAGATCTTCACGACCCAGATAATCATGATGGTGTGATCATTCACCTAGAGCCAGACATCCTGGAATGTGAAGTCAAGTGGGCCTTAGAAAGCATCACTACGAACAACGCTAATGGAGGTGATGGAATTCCAGTTGAGCTATTTCAAATCCTGAAAGATGATGCTGTGAAAATGCTGCACTCAATATGCCAGCAGATTTAGAAAACTCATAATGGCCAAAGGAATGGAAAAGGTCAGTTTTCATTCCAATCCCAAAGAAAGGCAATGCCAAAGAATGCTCAAACTAACACACAATTGTACTCATCTCACACGCTAGTAATGCTCAAAATTCTCCATGCCAGGCTTCAGCAATACGTGAACTGTGAACTTTCAGATGTTCAAGCTGGTTTTAGAAAAGGCAGAGGAACCAGAGATCAAATTGCCAACATCCGCTGGATCATGGAAAAAGCAAGAGAGTTCCAGAAAAACATCTATTTCTGCTTTACTGACTATGCCAAAGCCTTTGACTGTGTGGATCACAATAAACTGTGGAAAATTCTGAAAGAGATGGGACCTGACCAATCTCTTGAGAAACCTGTATGCAGATCAAGAAGCAGCAGTTAGAACTGGACATGGAACAACAGACTGGTTCCAAATAGGAAAAGGAGTATGTCAAGGCTGTATACTGTCACCCTGCCTATTATATGCAGAGTACATCATGAGAAACGCTGGCTGGAAGGAAGCACAAGTGGGAATCAAGATTGCTGGGAGAAATATCAATAACCTCAGATAAGTAGATGACACCACTCTTATGGCAGAAAGTGAAGAAGAACTAAAGAGCCTCTTGAAAGTGAAAGAGGAGAGTGAAAAAGTTGGCTTAAAGCTCAACATTCAGAAAATGAAGATCATGGCATCTGGTCCCATCACTTCATGGGAAATAGATGGGGAAACAGTGGAACCAGTGTCAGGTTTTATTTTTTTGGGCTCCAAAATCACTGTAGATGTTTTTGCAGCCATGAAATTAAAAGACACTCCTTGGAAGAAAAGTTATGACCAACCTAGATAGCATATTCAAAAGCAGAGACATTACTTTGCCAACAAAGGTCCGTCTAGTCAAGGCTGTGGTTTTTCCAGTGGTCATGTATGGATGTGAGAGTTGGACTGTGAAGAAAGCTGAGTGCTGAAGAATTGATGCTTTTGAACTGTGGTGTTGGAGAAGACTCTTGAGAGTCCCTTGGACTGCAAGGAGATCCAACCAGTCCATTCTAAAGGAGACCAGTCCTGGGTGTTCATTGGAAGGACTGATGCTGAAGCTGAAACTCCAATACTTTGGCCACTTCATGCAAAGAGGTGACTCATTGGAAAAGACCCTGATGCTGGGAGGGACTGGGGGCAGGAGGAGAAGCGGACGACAGAGGATGAGATGGCTGGATGGCATCACCAACTCAATGGACATGAGTTTGGGTAAACTCCAGGAATTGGTGATGGTCAGGGAGGCCTGGCGTGCTGCGATTCATGGGGTCGCAAAGAGTCGGACACAACTGAGCAACTGAACTGACTAATGTTTGAGTTTAAATCCTCAGGGTCTCTTTTTGGGTTGTAAATTTGTTGACTTGCATGTCTATTTTTATTTTGCCTGGAATGTACCTCATATACCATTGTCTTCCTCTGCCTGGCTGATTCCCCTTAGTGTATGATCCTTCAAGGTCTATCCCTGTGGCTCCCAGTGTCCTAATTCCCTAATTTCAGTGGGATTTTTAATGAGTGAGAAATAGTCTACTGTATATATGTACACTTCTTGTTTGAGCTTTATCTTCTTGTTGGAGATTTTGGTGGCTGTGTCTCTCGGCTACTGGAAGTCATGCTGGAGGTTTGTTGGGGTGCTTGTGCCTTTTGATCGATGGCTTTCTCAGGATACAGGCCAAAGTGGGGGATGTTGGATCCTTGGCTTAGCAGGACTTGATTGGTTTGTTTCTGGCATTTGGAGACTGGCATGATACTGGCTACTGCCAGTGTATTTTCCCACCGAGAGTTTAGGGTGATTTTTTCTCCCTCAGATTCCATCCCAAATTTATTGTTGCAGGTGTGTGACGTTGACCATTGTGAGTGGTGGGATTTGATTTCCCATCATCTTTTCGACTGGCATTTCTGCAGCAATTAGGAATGCTGAGCATCTTGTTTGGTGGGGGAGGTTTGAGTTTGTGTTTTCTTTTTCTTTTTGTTCCTTAAAGGATGTGAGGACAATTTAGCTTTGGGCATTGGCTTCCTGAAAGTCAGCTGTGTTTGGAATTTCTCTAGTGCCAGCCATAGGCCGTTTCCTGAGGGCAGCTGTTATTGTCCCTTGGGGGTATCTTTCTTTGTAAATATTTCTTCCTAGTTTGAGGGTTGTTCTTCTCCTTCATTTAGGGTTTCCTTTGGTACAAATGTTTTATGGTTAATTTGGTCCCATTTTCTGCTTTGTGGTTTATTTTCTGTTATTTTAAGAGGTGGATCCACAAAGAATTTGCTGCCTGTATTTTAAATCATGTCCTTTTTATATTTTTTCTCAATAATTTCATAGTATCTGTCTTGCATTTAGGTACTTATACTATTTGGGGTTTATTTTGTGTATAGTGTTAAGAAGGAGTTTTCTGACTTCATTCTCCTCATGGTTGAAGGAACCCTCAGAGTCCCTCATAAAGACTGTCACCAATTTCCATCCCAAGCATGGGTGGAGGAGTGTTCCTTTTATCTCCACACCCTCTCCAGCACTTATTGTTTGTACAGATTTTGACGTGGTCATTCTGACTGGTGTGATGTGATACCTTGGTGTAGTTTAGATTTGCTTTTCTCTAATGTTTAGCAATGTTGACACCATTTTGTTAAGATTTTTTTTTAAAGGGTGTGAGTTAAATTTACGTCTTAAAACTGGCTTCTTTAATGCCTGCCTTGTTTTGGATTCTTTTTCGATGATAACCCCTAGGACCTTTCCTTAGGGCAGCTGTTTTTTGTTAGCCTCTTGGATCCTTGTGAATACTGAATGCCCAGCAGCACAACTCTCCTTAGTGTTCTTACAGAAGATGGCCACACGGTGGCAGCACTACATCATGCCACACTTTTTTCCCCCCTATAATTTCCTTATTTCCTATTGGAATAGAGTGGATTTCAGATATTGTGTATGTTTCAGGTGTACAAGAACTCTATTCAATTATACATAGACATTTATCTATTCAGTCTAGCGTTCTTTTCTGCATATGGGAGATTACAGTGTGTTCAATAAACTTCTCTGTCCTATTCAGTAGGTACTTTTTATCAACTACTTGATGTATATTAATGTGTATATGTTAATTCTAGTCTCTTAATTTATCCCAAATGTACCTGGATGTTGGGGCTCTCCAGACAGTCCTCAACCAGGTCCTTTTAGGAGGCACTCTGCCAGCTACATGCTCCCAGCTCCCTCAGCCCCAGGACACTCCAGCCTTGGGAACCAAACCAGTCAGGCTCCCGGGATGTGACACCAGCCCAGCTCAGTATGTCCTGAGAACAGAGTCAGAATGTCTTTTTTGTTCTGTTTTTGTCCCATCATTTGAACTGGAGTATACAGTGAATTACAATCTTCTGGGTGTTTTGTTTTTTCCTTTTCCTTCTACTACAACTTGTTTCATTTCTACATAGATGTACATATGATTTGTTGGGGTTTTTTGCTTTCTAGGTTATTACAGAGCATGCAGTAAGTTTCCTTGTGTTACACAGTGGGTCCTGGTCACTTATTTTATCAACCGTAGTGTGATACTCCATGCCCCACACCTTTGTATCTAGTAACCAGAAGTTTCCTTTCTAAGTCATCTTGGGCAATAGGCTCATTTGTATCCAACTTTAGTTTATACCTAGAAGTGATATCCTAGTGTCAGGGGAGTGTAATCTCTTCAGTTCTGTCTTGTCTCAACAAAAATTTGAAGCAATGGAAGTTAAAGCCCTCAACGTGACACAGCTCTCAGACAGACCGTGTTATAGCTCTTGGACAGATCAGTGTTACAGCCCTGTGTTACAGCTCAATTTAGAAAATAACAGGAAAATACATCCTCAAGGAGTGCGGGCATGCCGACCCAAAAATGCAAAAAGAGAGCGCCCTGGCCCTTTGGCTCCTCTTTTTCTATGTTTTTTTCCTCCCCCTGGGCCTGTCCTATGTAAACTGGGTTGGCCAGGAGTGTTGTTTGTCCCACCTGAGGTCCTCACTCCGGTCCTCGGACCTTCCTTTCTTCTATTTTCGTGGACTTTTCCCTTCCTTGTCTTTTAGCCTCCGCCATTCTGGACTCCTGTCTCCTATTCTACCTACCTAACAATAGGATACTTGTCTGTCCTTGCCTCCCTTACTTCGCTTGGGATGATTCTCTCTACTTTCTTTCCTGAAGCTGGACTCGGCATTATTTCTTTCTTATCATGGTCGGAAATATTGCATTGTGTGCATGTGCGTCTGTAATTAGCTCGCTTCCCTATCTTGGTTGTTGTACCTCATGAGGTGAAAATCATATGGTTTCCTGTCTCTATTAAAATTTTGGTTGTCATGACCCAGCTGCCTGGACCCCAGTGCAGTTCAGATATGAGACCCAAGCCTGCTCAGGCTCCAGGAATGAGAGAGCAGCCCAAGTCAGGGAGGCTGGAAGGAATAAAATAGCCATTACTTTTCTTTCCCTTTCTTTTCTTTAATCTCATGCCAATGCTCTTTTGAAATATAGCCAACTTGCAGTTTTGCGCTTCTCAGTGTACAGCCAACTGATTAAGTCATGAAATATACATAGCATATGAAATATACATGCAGCATATTTGTACTCTCTTTATCTTTTGACATATACTATTGAACAAGGTTGAGTAAAATTCTGTGCTGAACTTGTAGAGTATCTATTACAGCTACAGATTTCTTTGCATATTGGAGAAAAATATTTCTGTGAATATGTGCATGAGAGGAAGGCAGAGGAAAGAAGGAAGGAGTTAATCCTTGTGGATTATCTAAATCAGATATACCTTTGTGTTTGAATCTCAGAGTCTCTTCTCATGCTGTAATTTGCTTCCCCTGTGTCTCTATTTTTCCTAGAAAGGACTTCATCTGCTATTCACTGTTGTTGACTTCACTTAGTGTATGATCCTTGAAGGTCCATCCTTGTGGGAAAAATTGGCATAATTTTATAATTTCAGGGGTGGTTTTTTATGTCTGAGTAATAGCCCATTGTATATATGTACCACATTTCTTGAAGATTTACTGTCAATGGACTTCTTCTTGGATCTGTATCTTGAGTATTGGAAGTAGCACTGCAGTGAAAGTTGAGGTGCATATGTGTGTCATTTTGAATGATGTTTTTTTCATAATATAGGCCAGGTGTGGGTATTAAAATCTTAGGTTTAGCTCTCTTAAAGTTTTTTGTTCTGGCCTGTGGAGGCTGTCCCTTCAAGGGGCTGTTTCCAAAGTCTATTCCCATAGAGCCTGTAGGGGTATTCCATCATCTCCCTGCTTTCTCCCCCCATTAACTGTTTGCAGACCGGATAGCCATTCTGTCAGATGGAATGTGATTTCTTGTTGTCATTTTGATTGGCATTCCTCCTGTAATAATTAGGGATGCTGAGCATCTTGTCCTGTGGCCTTTTGATTTTTTTTTTTTTTTTTTTCCTTAAAGGGTATGGGAAAAATTTACCTGTTGCAACTGGCTTCTTGAAAGTTGGCTGTTTCTGGAATTTATATCTGCCAAATTCACTGCAGGATGTTTCTTGAGGACAGTTGTCATTAACAGCCCCCCAGGCGACCCACTCCAGTACTCTTGCCTGGAAAACTCGTGGACAGAGGAGCCTGGTAGGCTGCAGTTCATGGGTCGCTAAGAGTCAGACACGACTAAGCGACTTCACTTTCACTTTTCACTTTTGTGCACTGGAGAAGGAAATGGCAACCCACTCCAGTGTTCTTGCCTGGAAAATCCTAGGGACAGGGGAGCCTAGTGGGCTGCCATCTATGGGGTCTCACAGAGTCGGACACGACTGACGCGACTTAGCAGCAGCAGGCCTTGTAAATTGGAGTGGAGATTCCAGTAAGCACCGGTGGTCAGGTTGCAGTTACAGGAAATGACCACAACTCTGGTTGAGGCAACCAGAGCCTTAGGAATAGTTGGCTTCCTGGGCTGTGAATTACAGTGGAATGTTCCTGAGCGTTTTAAACACCTAAGGGCTTAAATATCACTACTTCTTTCCCCAAAAGCTTTACCCCTCCCCTCCAGACTCATGTCTACCTGGGGCATCACTCCCTGCTGAGGTGCCTAGAAGGCTGCACCCTCAGGAAGGAGCCCTCAGCTGGGGTCCCAGCACCAGCCCTGGATACTTGGTGACTTCACCCTGGTCCTCGAGGCCAGAGGGTCGGGCCACCATCGTTGGGGTGCACTAGGGATTCTTATCCCAGCCAGAGAAAACTCAACAGTAGAGGTTTAAGAGAGGTCTCAATGCAGGGGACCCAGCCTGGCTGTGTCAGCCCCACCCTAGTCCAGCTCTGGGACTCAAGCCTACTCAGGTTCTACAGATCAGATAGCATCCCAAGTCAGGGAGGTTGGAGGGAATAAACTAGGTATTACTTTTCTTTCCTTTAATCGCAAGCTGATGGTATATGGAAGCATAGTTGATTTGCAGTTTTGTGCTCATCCTCAGTGTACAATGGACTGATTCAGTTATGACATACACATGTAGCATCTTTGTACTTAAAATTTTTTGCCATAGAGGTTATTGAACAAGGGAAATAGATTTCTCAGTGCTGAAAATCAAATCCTTGTGGAGTATCTATTAGAGATACAGATATTTTGTACGTGTGCAAGAAATGAAGGAAAGAGATAGTCCTTTTGGATTATCTATTCAGCTACAGTGCATGGGAGGAAAAAAGAAAGAAAAGGAAGGAGGAAGACAGGAGATAATCCTTGTGAATTACCTAGTAAAGATTTCTGAAGGTATGTTAAGAGATACAAATTTCAGTGCATATGTGGAAGGGAGGAAGGAAAGAGAGAGCTCTTGCGGATTATGTATTACAGATACTGATTTCTGTCTATACATTAATACCGACCTCCTAATTCATATCTGGCCCATTCCTCTTTTTTTTTTTTCCCAAAAGCTTTGTGTTTGAAGGTTAGGGTCTCCTGTGTGGTAAATTACTTCCCCTGTATGTCTTCTTTTTGTGGAGAAGGGCATCATCTGTTACGTTTTTTCTATGTTGCTGACTGCACTACATATATGATCCTCTAACATCCATCCTTGTTTGGACCAGTGGCATAATTTCATGGCAGTTTTTCATGTCTGAGTAAAAGCCTAAGGTATATATGTACCACATTTCCTTAAGATTTAATTTTTCAATGGAACGTTTCTTTGGTCTGTCTTGGCTATTGGAAGTAGCATTGCAGTGAACGTTGGGGTACATGTGTCATTTTAATGGTGGGTTTTTTTGTAATATAGGCTCAAGTGTGGGTATTAAAACCCTAGACTTAGCTCTCTTAAAATTTTTCATTGTCGTCTGTGGAGGCTGACCTTTCTACGGGCTGTTGCCAATATCCATTCCCATGGAGCATGTAGGAGGTTCCGTTATCTGCCAGCTTTCTCCCCCACTTACTGTTTGCATACAGCCAGGGTGGCTATTCTGTCAGAGGGTATTTGATTACTTGTTGTCATTTTGATTGGGATTCCTATATTAATCATAGGATGATTGAGTGTCTTGTCCTGGGCCATTTGGGGTCTTTTATTTTACTTTTTTTTTTTTGAAGGATGTGAGAAAAATTTTATCTGTTCCAGTTGGCTGCTTTACAGTCGGTTGTGTTTTGAATTTATTTCTGCAATATTGGCCGCAGGACTTTTCCTGAGGCCCCACAAGTCTTGTGAGTTGGAGGTGCTGGAAGCAAGCATGGTCAACATGTAGTTACAGGAAGTGTCCACAAGGGGACAGCACTTATTCATGGTCAACTGTGATTCGACTTGCAACCAGCCTTGGGGAAAGTTGGCTTCCTGGGCTCTGAATTAGAATGGAATGTGCCTGAGCAACCAAGGGTTTAAGTTTCACTATTTCTTCCCTCAGAGCTCCACCCCTCCCCTCCAGACTCATGCCAACCTGGGGCACCACTCCCTGCGGAGGGGCCTAGGAGGCTGCACACTCAGGAAGGAGTTTTCAGGTGGGGATGCCAGCACCAGGGGACCTGAATACTTGGTGACTTCACCTTGGTCCCCAGGCCTGATTGTCAAGCCACCATCTTTTGGGTGCACTCTGGATTCTGGTCACAGCCAGGGAAAACCAGACAAAACAGGTTTAAGAGGTGTCTCATGAAGGGCACTCTGCTGGCCCCATTCCAGCCATGGGACTCAATACTACCCACATTCCAGGGATTGGATACTATCCCAAATTATGAAGGTCAATGGGCGTAAACTAGGCTTTACTTT
The DNA here is from genome assembly GCA_006408695.1 of Aepyceros melampus. NCBI lineage: Eukaryota > Metazoa > Chordata > Mammalia > Artiodactyla > Bovidae > Aepyceros > Aepyceros melampus. The sequence goes on along the minus strand of SJXQ01008956.1, from coordinate 74,414 downwards.
TCATTCTTGTTCTTTTCTTTACTCTCATGCTGATGCTATTTTGAAGTATAGCTGATTTGCCATTTTGTGCTTGTCCCCAGGTCCAATGGACTGATTTAGTTATGACACATACATAGAGCATAATTGTACTTTTTTAGATTCTTTTGCCATAGAGGTTATTGAACAAGGTTGAGTAAAATTCTCCGTGCTGAACATCAGATCCCTGTGGAAAATCTATTAGAGATAGATTATTTTATACATGTGCAAGGAACCAAGGAAGGAAAGAGTCCTTGTGGATTATCCATTATAGCTACAGATTTCTATGTGTATGTTAGAGATATGCATATATTCCTGCATATATGTGTATGGTAGGAAAGAAAGAGGCTGGACATAAACCTTGTAGATTACCTAATACAGATACATATTTCTGTGGGTATGTTAGAGATACAGAGTTTAGTGCTTATGTAGAAGGAATGAAAAGAGGTAATTTTTCCAGATCATCTTTACAACTACAGATTTCTGTCTATATGTTAGTACCGACCTCCTGATTCATCCCTGGCCCTTTCCTTTTTTTAAAAAATTCTTTGTGTTTGAATCTCAGAGTCTCTTTTTATATTGTAAAATACTTCCTGTGGATCTCTCTTTTTTTAAATTTTACCTAGAAGGACATCATCTGCTATTTTCTTCCTCTGTTGCTGATTCTGCCTAGTTTATGATGCTCCTAGGTTCTTCCTCACAGAAACCATTAGCATAATTTCATGGGTTTGAGTCTCAGTAATAGTCCATTGTATATATGTACAATATTTCTTTAAGATTTAATCTGTCAATGGAACATTTCTTTGGTCTGTGACTTGGCTATTGGAAGTAGCCCTGCAGTGAATGTTGGGGTGCATGTGTCATTTGAATGATGGATTTTCATAAAATAGGCCCAGGTGTGGGTATTAAAATCCTAGGCTTAGCGATCTCGAAATTTTTCATTGTTGCCTATGGAGGCTGTCCTTTCTAGAGCCTGTTGCCAATATCCATTCATTCCCATGCAGTGTGAAATGGGATTCCATCATCTCTCAGCTCTCTCCCCCATTTACTGTTTGCATACAGTTAGAATACCATTCTCTCAGATGGAATTTGATTGCTTGTTGTCATTTTAATTGGTTCAGTTCAGTTCAGTCGCTCAGTCGTGTCCGACTCTTTGCGACCCCATGAATCGCAGTACGCCAGGCCTCCTGTCCATCACCAACTCCCGGAGTTCATTCAGACTCACGTCCATTGAGTTCATGATGCCATCCAGCCATCTCATCCTCGGTCGTCCCTTTCTCCTCCTGCCCCCAATCCCTCCCAGCATCAGGGTCTTTTCCAATGAGTCAACTCTTCGCATAAGGTGGCCAAAGTACTGGAGCTTCAGTTTTAGCATCATTCCTTCCAAAGAAATCCCAGGGTTGATCTCCTTCAGAATGGACTGGTTGGATCTCCTTGCAGTCCAAGGGACTCTCAAGAGTCTTCTCCAACACCACAGTTCAAAAGCATCATTCTTCAGCGCTCAGCCTTCTTCACAGTCCAACTCTCACATCCATACATGACCACAGGAAAAACCATAGCCTTGACTAGACGGACCTTAGTCGGCAAAGTAATGTCTCTGCTTTTGAATATACTATCTAGGTTGGTCAGAACTTTTCTTCCAAGGAGTAAGCGCCTTTTAATTTCATGGCTGCAGTCACCATCTGCAGTGATTTTGGAGCCCAAAAAAACAAAGTCTGACACTGTTTCTACTGTTTCCCCATCTATTTCCCATGAAGTGACGGGGCCAGATGCCATGATCTTCGTTTTCTGAATGTTGAGCTTTAAGCCAACTTTTTCACTGTCCTCTTTCACTTTTAATTGGTATTCCTTCTGTAATAAATAGGGATGTTGAATATCTTGTCCCATGACCATTTGGTGTTTTTTCCTTTTTTTTTCCTTAAAGGGTGTGAGGAAAATTTACTTGTCACAGTTGGCTTCTTGAAAGTCAGTTGTGTTTGGAATTCGTGTCTGCAATATCTACCGTAGGGCCTTTTCTGGCGGCAGCTATCATTAACAGCCCCTTGCACCTTGGGAATTGGAGATGCCAATAAGCACCTGTGGTCAAGTTGTAGTTATAGAAAATGTCCACAAGGCGGCAGTACTTCTTCATGCCCAACTCTGGTTCCATGTGCAAGCAGAGTCAAGAAGGCTTCCTGGACAGTGAATTAAGAGTGGAATGTGCCTAAGCAAACACCCAAGGGCCTGTGTCTTACTACTACTTCCCCTTGAAACTTCACCCCTCCCCTCCAGACTCATGCTTACCTGGGGCACCGCTCCTTGCTGAGGGTAGGTGCCTAGGAGACTGAACTCTCAGGAAGGAGGCTTGAATTGGGGACCCCAGCACCAACAGACCTGGAATCTAGATTACTTTTCCAGGGTTTGAGGCTAGATGGTCAACCATCCTTTTGTTGTACTAGGGACTCTGGTCCCAGTCAGAGCAAACCAGACAGTACTCAATTAAGGACACCCTGCCCACCTGCTTGACACTTCAGGCAGTCATGGGTTCCAAGGCTGCTAAGACTCCAGGGATGGGGTAGCAGCCCGTCAGGGAGGTGGAAGGAAATTAACTAGGCTTTGACTTCCTTTCCTTTTCTTTAATGACAGTGCTATATGGGAATATAGTTGATTTGTCATTTTTTGCTTGTCATCAGTATATAACCACCTGATTCTGTTATGAAATATGAATATATACAGCATATCTGTTCTTTTTTGGATTGTTTTGCCCTAGTTGTTGTTGCAGAATTTTGAGCAGAGTTCCTTGTGCTGAACATCAAGTGTTTGTGGAGTATCTGTTAGATATATAAATTTCTGTGTAAATGTGGATGGAATGAAGGAAGGAGATAATCCTTGCAAACTGTCTATTAACAGATATAGATTTCTGTGTATGTGTTAGAGATGCAGATTTTGAGTTTATGTGGGAGGGAGGAGCAAGGAAGGAGATACTCCTTATGGATTATCTATTGAAGATACTGGTTTATGTGCATATGTAATAGAAAATCTTGTGGATTTTCTATTGTTAGAGATACAGATTTCTTTGTATATGTGGAAGGAAGGAACGGAGGAGGGAAGGTAGGAGATACTGCTTGTGAATTATCTATTATAGATACATATTCCTGTGTATATGTTTGTCCTGAATTTCTAATTCATCCATGGCCCTTCACTTTTTTTGGGTGGAGGCACTTTCTGTTTGAGTGCTCAGAGTCTCTTTTTGTGTTGTAAATTAGTTCCTTTGCATCTCTTTTTTCATTTTGCATAGAAGGGAGACAGTATACTATTGTCTTTCCTTGACTGGCTGACTTGGTTAGTATAAGATTCTTCAAGGTCCATCCCTGTGGCAACTGGGGGCATAGTTTCATAATTTCAGTGGCGTTTTTCATAGTCCATAGTCCATTTTATCCAGGTACTGCATCTTCTTTAAGCTTTAATCTGTCAGTGGACGTTTTCTGGGTCTGTGTTTTGCTATTTTAAGTAGGGCTGCAGTGAATGTTGAGGTGCATGTGTCTTTTTGAATGTGGTATTTAGTATATAAGCCCACATTGAGGGTATGTCAGATTCTAGGCTTAGTTTTTCTGAAGATCTTTTTCTAACATGTGGAGGCTGTACTTTCTAGGGCTGTTGGCAATCTCCATTCCCACTGACTCTGTTGGGTAGGTTCCATCACTACCCAGCTCTCTCCCACATGTATTGTTGCAGACTTTCTGACAGGTTGGATTTGATTTCTTATTGTCATTTTGATTGGCATTTCTCCTGTAATATTGGGGATGGAGAGCATATTGTCCTGTGGCCGTTTGGGGTTTTTTATTCTTAAGGGAATGAGGAAAATTTACCTTTTGCCATTGGCTTCTTGAAAGTTGGTTGTGTTTGCAATTTATTTCTGCAGTATTCACTGCAGGACCTTTCCTGAGGGTGTGCGTGTCTGTGTGCTAAGTCGCTTCAATCATGTCCAACTCTTTGTGACCCTATGAACCATAGACCACCAGTCTCCTCTGTCCATGGGATTCTCCAGGCAAGAATACTGGAGTGGGTTGCCATGCCCTCCTCCAAGGGATCTTCCTGACCCAGGGACTGAACCAGCATCTTTGTCTCCTGCATTGGCAGGCAGTTCTTTACCACTAGCGCCACCTGTGAAGCCCCAGTAGAATCATAAAAAGTCATTAACAACTCACCTAGTCATACAGAAAGAGGTCAAGCTGTATCACCAGGGCAAACAGTTAAACCTCAAATGGAATGGTCACACTGAGGCCTGAGATGTGGGAAGAGTCAGTAGACATGGTGGTCTCACCATGTGCCCCCTTGGCAGTGACTGTATTTTCTCAAGGAACAGCTTTGGATGGTGGAACTTGGCCCCATCAAAACTAAGCCTTCCCTTTGAAGGCAGCAGTGCACATCTTTAAAACTGCTCAAAGATGCAAAACTGAGCCCATCGCCTTGAGTAACATGATAATGCATGTCCCTATCATTAGAAAAGAAATAACTAAATATTTAATAAATCCTTATCTGTAAGAAAACTGTCAAGTTGAGGTGTCAAACCTACTTATTTTACATCTGAAAATTAAAGAATCATAATGCTCCTCATTGTTAATTATTTGAGAAATTCAAATCAAAACTTCAGTGAGGTACCACCTCAAAATGGTCAGAAAGGCCATCATTTAAAAATCTCCAAATAACAAGTGTTACAGAGGGTGTGGAGAAAAGGGAACCCTCCTACACTGTTGCTGGGAATGTAAATTGGTGCCGTCACTGTAGAGAACAGTATGGCGGTTCCTCAAAAAAACTAAAAATAGAGTTACCATATGATCCTGCAATCCCACTTCTAGCCATACATCCAGACAAAGCTATAATTTGAAAAGATACATGAAATATGTGCATACAAGCTGCAGATCTGACAAGAACCTTACTCTCACATCCTAGATATCAAATTTGTTTTCACATTTTGTCTGCCATATTTAGTCTCTTGGTTCATACTTCACGTAACCACATGTCATAATTAAAACCAATTTTAATTTTAGCCTTATTTTTAGGATGTGGTTTCTCCCCAGCAGCGTAGAAAGATTCCATTTTCTCCAGGACAGCACTTTTTCATGCCCAACTCTGGTTCCACCTGCAACCAGAACCTTAGGGGAGTCGACTTCCTGGGTACTGTATACATGCATGAGGGAGACGAAACAGGCAGGCAGAGGAGAATCCTTGTGGATTAGCTAATAGAGATACACAGTTCTGTGGGTATGTTAGAGATACTGGAGAAGGAAAGGGCAACACACTCCAGTAGTCTTTCCTGGGAAATCCCATGGGCAGAGGAGCCTGGTGGGCTACAGTCCATGGGGTCACAAAGTGTCAGACATGACTAGCGACCAAACACCAAACATGTTAGAGAAACAGATTTTAGTGAATACATGAAGGAAGGAAGGAGGTAATCTTTGTGGTTTATCTGTTACAGGTACAGATTTCTGTGTATGGTTAGTAGCAGCTTCCTAATTCATCCCTGGTATTTAATTTCCCGTTATTTAATTCTGGCTGGGAGGAATCCTTTGTGTTCTAATGTCAGACTCTCTTTTTTGTCGTACATTACTTCCCCTGCACCTCTTCATTATTTTGCCCTGGAGGGACATCATCTGTCACTTTCTTCATCCACTGCTGGCTTCGCTTAGTGTATGACGCTCCGAAGTGCATCCTGTGGGGATCATTGGCCTGATTTCATAATTTCAGTGGCAGTTTTTCAAGTCTGAGTAATAGCCCATTAATATACCACATTTCTTTAAGATTTCATCTGTGGATGAACCTCTTCTCATGTCTGTCTCTTGGCATCTGGAGGTCCCACTGCCGTGAACGTTGGGGCACATGAATCATTCTCAGTGATGGTTTCTCGTAACAGAGGCCCAAGTGTGGATTTTAAATTCCTAGGCTTAGCTCTCTTGAAATCTTTAGTTCTGGCCTGCAGAGGCTATCTTTCTCTAGGGGCTTTTGCCAATGTCCATTCCCACAGCACTTGTTGGGGGTTTCCATCATCTCCCTGCTCTCTCCACCATTTACCGCTTTCATCAGTCAGGATGGTCGTTCTGTCAGATGCGATTTGATTTCCATTCCTCCTGTCATAATTACGGTTGCTGAGCATCTTGTCTTCTGGCTGATTGGATTTTTTTTTTCCTTAAAGGGTATGAGGAGAATTTACCTGTTGCCATTGACTTGTTGAAAGTTGGCTGTTTTGGAATTTATTTCTGCAAAACGTGCTGAAAGACCTTTCTCGAGGGCAGCCATTGCTAAGGGCACCAGAGGCCTTGTGAACTGAAAGTGCAGACAGAACCCGAGGCACGTTGTAGCTAAATGAAATGGCCACAGGCGGCAGCACTTCATGCCCAACTCCAGTTCCACCTGCAACCAGAACCTTAGGAGAGCAGGCTTCCTGGGCCATGGATTAGAGTGGAATATGGCTGAGCAAACACCCAAGGGCTTATGCCTCACTACTTCTTACCCATAAAGCTTCACCCCTCCCCTGAAGACTCATGCCTACCTGGGGCACCACACCCTGGGGAGGTGCCTAGGAAGCTGCACCCTCAGGAAGGATGCTTCAGCTGGCGTCCCAATGCCCAGACTCTGGCTACTTGGTGACTTTACCCTCTATCCTCGAGGCCAGAGGGTCAGGCCACCATTGTTGGGGTGCACTAGGGATTCTGGTCCCAGCCAGAAAAAACAGTACAGGTTTAAGAGGCGTCTCTATGAAGGGCACCCTCCCGGGCCATCTTGACCCCACCACAGGCCAGCCCTGGGACTCAAGTTTCCTAATGGTTCAGGGATGGGATAAGAGCCCAAGTCTCGGAGGTCAGAGGGAATAAAGTAGGTATTAATCTTTCTTTCCTTTCCTTTTCCTTAGTCTCCCGATGATGCTGTGCTGAAGTCTAGTCGATTTGCAGTTTTGTGCTTGTCCTCAGTGTACAATGAACTGATTTAGTTATGACAGATATATTCAGCATATGTGTAGTTGTTTTTTTTCCATGGAGTTTATTGAACAAGGTCTGGTAAAGTTCTCTATTCTGACCATCAGTTCCCTGTGGACTATTAGAGATACAGATTGATTGTACATGTGCAAGGAAGGAGGAAATCAAGGAAGGAAGGCCAGGGATAAGCCTTGTGGATTAGCTTATACAGTAGCAGATTTCTGGATATATGTTGGATATACAGATTTCAGTGCCTGTGTGAAAGGAAGGAAGAATGGAGGAAGGATGGGAGGAGGAGATAATCCTTGTGGATTATCTATTACAGAGATTTCCATGGATACATTAGTACTGACCTCCTAATCCACTCTTGGCTCTTTCCCTTTTTATTCCCCCCTCTTTGGAATTCTGGGTTTGTGTTTGCATTTCAGAGTGTCTATGTTGTAAACAACTTTCTTTTTCAATTTCTCTTTCCATGACATCTGCTATTTTCTTCCTTGTTGCTAATTTCTCCTAGGATACTTTCCACCAAAGCCTATCCCTGTGGGGACCATTGGCCTAATTTCATAATTTCAGTGTTGGTTTTTCAAGTCCATTTTAATAATAATATATATTATTATATAATAATAAACATAGCCCATTTTATATATGTACTACATTTAAGATTTTATTGTCATTGGCCCTTATCTTGGGTGATTGGAGGTACCACTGCAGTAATGCTGGGGTGCATTTTTCATTTTGAATCATGGTTTTTTGTAATACAGGCCCAGGTGTGGGTATTAGAATTCTAGGTTTAGCTGTCTTGAAATTTTTTCTTCTTGCCTGTGGAGGCTGTCCCTTCAAGGGGTTGTTGCCCATGTCTGTTCCCAGGGAACATGAAAACGGGTTCCTTCATTTTGTTGCAGGGAGAAAACCAATTCTGACTCCATGTTGAAAACTTTTTGACTTGCTTTTCGTTAATTATTATAATTGTACTCAATGGCTTGCCTGGAGGCCGCTATCCCCCATTTGACTATAAACTCAAGTGTCTTTGTTCAGCTCAGGGAGAGATACTTTGTCCCTGCCCACCTGGAGATAGAAGAGATTAGCACCCCTTCTGAAGGCTTTTCATTCCCTTTTCAAGACTGAAGACCTTCTCACTGTACTTCCCCACTGCATCTCCCTCTCCTTCTGCCTTCTGACTTTACCCATTGCTTCTTTCTCTCTGATCTATAAAACAACCTGGCATTTAATTTGAGGCACTAGCCTACCATCCTTTCCATCTGCTGGCTTCCTAATTAAAATCCCTTCCTTGCCTCAGCACCTCATCTCTGGGATTCATTGGCCTATACCGTGCAGTGAGCAGAATGAGCTTGGACTCAGGAACAATTTGCCTTAGCCAGCCAGGAGCCTTGCTGCTTGTGGCTAGCCGGACCCAGTCAGGGAATACTGGGGCAAGACCCTAGCAGCTACTGGGACCATTTGTTGTCCTGAAGTGGCACCGGCTAACCCCAGCACTTGGCAGTTGAGACAAGGAACCAAAAAACTTCTAGATGGACTCTAGAAGTTTCAAGTTCATTTGTAGGGTAAGTATATGCAGTTCGATAGCTGATAGGCTCAATTTTGGAGGGTAAGTGGCTCTGGTGTGCACGCGGAAACATATTTTCCCCTCAATCTGGGCTTTTCCTTTATGGGATACACAAATTTTGTTGGGACCTATTTGCAGAGAGGAGGTGTTATTGGACTCGACTCTGAACCAGTTCATTGGGAACTAGTCCTCACGGGCCATGCCCACCCTAGTTGCAGTTAGCTCAACTGTAGGGTAAATGGGCTTCCCTGGTTGCTCAGCAGGTAGAGAGTCCTCCTGCAATGTGGGAGACCTGGGTTTGATCCCTGGGTTGGAAAGATCACCTGGAGAAGGGAAAGGCTACCCACTCTGGTATTCTGGCCTAGAGAATTCCATGAAGAGTTTGACACGACTGAGCGACTTTCACTTCACTTCACAGGGTAAATTTATTTACCTGATTTGGGAACTGATCTAGTTGGAACGGATTCATTTGGAAGGAAACTCTTGTTGGGGTGGGTAGCCTAGTTAGAATTAGTTTATTTGCTTTATAGGGTAAACTGATTTACCCAGTCTGGGACTGGATGTATCAATGCTGAAATCTGTGCCAGTTTTGTTGAAATCTGAGTCTTCTGTGTTTGGTGTTATACAGCTGATAAAAGTAGGAAAATTAGATATGTTAAGATCAGAAGAACAAAGTCCCTGAATGGCTCAGAATTAAACAGTCTGGCTTCATAGTCACCCACAAGCTGAGCATCTGCCTAGAGGCCTCGTCTCCACACAAGCCGAGCATCTCTCCAGAGGCCCAATATACACACGAGCTGAGCATCTGCCTAGAGGTGTTTAGATATACACAAGCTTAGCATCTGTTAGAGGCCTCAAAGACACACAGGAGTTATAGTCACCCACGAGCTAAGCATCTGCCTGAAAGTGTAAAGTGAAAGTCGCTCAGTCGTGTCCAACTCTTTGCGACCCCATAGACTCTACAGTCCATGGAATTCTCTAGGCCAGAACACTGGAGTGCGTAGCCTTTCCCTTCTCCAAGGGATCTTTCCAACTCAGGTCTCCCATATTGCAGGTGGATTCTTTACCAACTGAGCTATCATGGAGCGACTGCCTAGCTGCCTGATACACACGAGATGAGTGTCTGACTAGAGGCCTCATAAACTTGTAGCTGAGCAACTGCCTAGCAGCCCCATAGACACAGAGAAGCTGAGCATCTGCCTGGAGGCCTCATAGACACACATGAGCTGAGCGTCTGCCTAGAGACCACATAGACACACACACCCTGAGCATCTGTCTAGGGTCCTCTAGAGAGAAACGAGCTGAGCATCTGTCTAGAGGCGTTTAGATATCCACAAGCTTAGCATCTGTTCAGTTCAGTTCAGTCGCTCAGTCGTGTCTGACTCTCTGCCATCCCACGGACTGTAGCCTGCCAAGCTCCTCCGTCCATGGGATTTTCCAGGCAAGAATACTGGAGTGGGTTGCCATTTCCTTCTCCAGGGGAATCTTCCCAACCCAGGGATCGAACCCAAGTCTCCCTCATTACAGGCAGACGCTTTACCATCTGAGCCACAGGCCTCAAAGACACACAGGAGTTGAGCATCTGCCTAGAGGCCTCCTAGACCCATACAAGATGAAGTACCCCCTAGAGGTCATATCCTGTCACAGCTGCCCTCAGGAAAGGTCCTGCCACACATATTACAGAAATGAATTCTAAACACAACCAACTTTCAAGACGACAATTTCCAAGGTCAATTTCCCTCACACCCTTTAAGGAAAAAAAAAAAATAGAAAAAGAGAACCCAAATGGCCAAGGGCAAGATGCTAGTGTCCCAAATTATTACAGGACAGATGCTGATCAAAATGACAATAAGAAATCAAATCCCGTCTAACCGCACGGCCATCCTGTCTGCCAACAGTACATGGAGGAGAGAGCCAGAAGATGACTGAATTCTCCTCCATGTTCCCTGCAACAGACATTGGCAACAGCTGCTTAAAGGGACAGCCTGCACAGGACTCTGATACCCACACCTGGACCTATATTATGTAAAACCATCATTCAAAATGACAATATGTACCCCAACCTTCACTGCAGTGGTACCTCCAACTGCCAAGACACAGAAAAAAGAAAAGGTCAACTGACAGATTAAATCTGAAAGAAATGGTACATATATTCAAGGTGCTATTACTCGACTTCAAATATCGCCATGGAAATAATAAAATTATGCCAATGGTCCAAACAAAGATGGCCCTTGGAGGGAAAATACACTAAGTGAAGTAAGCAATAGAGGAAGAAAATAGTAGGTGATGTCCCTTGAGGGTGAAATTGAAAAAAAAGATAGAGGAAGTAATTTACAACAGAAAACGTGACTGAGATACAAATAATTTTTTTTTAAAAAGTGCCAGAGATGAATTAGGAGGTTGTCACTAACCTATACACAGAAATCTGTAATAGATAATCCACAAGGATTATCTCCTTCCTTCCTTCCCCATATGCACTGAAATATATCTAACATTGTTGTTGTTTGGCTGCTAAGTTGTGTACAACACTGTGAACCCCATGGACTGTAGCCTGGCAGGCTCTTCTGCCCACTGCATTTCCCAGGAAAGTGTAGTGGACTGAGCTGCCATTTCCTTCTCCAGGATCTGAAAATACACACCGAAATATGTATCAGTATTAGCTAGTACACAAGGAGTATCTTCCACCTTCCTTCCATGCACATATACAGAAAAATATTTGTCTCGAACATATACAATGAAATCTGTAGCTGTAATAGATAGTCCACTAGGATTATCTCCTCCCCTCATTCCCTGCACATGTATGTACAAAGAAACTGTACCTCTAATAAATGCCCCATAGGGATCTGAGGTTCAGCAGAGAACTTTATTTGACCTTGTTCAATAACCTCAATGGCAAAAGAATCAATAAAGAGTCAATAAAGCCTGTATGCGTATGTCACAGCTGAATCAGCCAATTGTACCCTGTGGACAAGGACAGAACTGCAGATTGACTAGATTTCAACAGAATTGCCATGAAATTAAAGGAAAGAACAGTAATGCCTAGTGTATTCCCTTCGACTGCTTAACTTAGGATCCTATCCATATCCTAGAACCTGGTAGGCTTGAGTTTCAGGGCTGGACTGGGGTGGTGTCGAGACAGCCGAGCAGAGTGTCCTTCATAGGAGCCCTCTTAAACCTGTATTGTCTGGTTTGCCTGGCTGGGGCCAGAATCCCTAATGAACCCCAATCTTAATGGCCTGACCCTTTGACTTGGAGGAATATGGACAATCACCCAGACCCCAGGTCTCTTGTTGCTGGGGTCCCCAGCTGAAGCCGCCTTCCTGAGAGTGCAGCCTCCTAGGCACCTCATTAGGGAGCAGTGCCCCAGGTAGGCATGAGACTAGAAGGGAGGGAAGGGTGAAGCTTCAGGGGGGAAGAAGTCGTGAGACACAAGCCCTTGGGTGTTTCCTCATTCACATTCCACTCCAATTCACAGCCCAGGCTCTAGTTGCAGGTAGAACCAGAGTTGGGTATGAAGACGTGCTGCCACCTTGTGGACATTTCCTGTAACAACAACTGACTGGCACCTCCAATTCAAAAAGCCTGTGGGGCAGTTAATGACAGCTACCCTCAGAAAGGACCTGCGGCAGGTCCTGCAGAAATGAATTCCAAACACAACTGACTTTCAAGAAGCCAATTTCAAAGGTCAATTTTCTCACATCCTTTAAGGAAAGAAGAAAAGAAAAAAAAAAAAAACCCACACCACCACAGGACAAGATGCTCAGCATCCTGAATTATTACAGGAGTGATGCTGATCAAAAAGAAAACAAGAAATTAAATCCTGCCATAATGGCCATCTTAACTGTCTGCAAATAGTACATGGAGGCGAGTCCTAGAAGATGATGGAACACGCCCCTCCCCCGCCCCCGCAACATCATGGTCCCTGGGAACAGACATTGGCAACAACCCCTTGAAGGGACAGCCTGCACAGGCCAGAACCAAAAAAAAGTCAAGACAGCTAAACCTAGGATTCTAATATGCACACCTGGGCCTACATTAAAAAAAAACTGTCATTCAAAATGACACATGAAGCCCAACCTTCACTGCAGTGGTACCTCCAACTGCCAAGACACAGACCTAAGAAAAGGCCCACTGACAGTTTAAAGAAATGTGGTACATATATAGAAGGGGCTATTACTCAGCCTTGAAATATTGCCACTGAAATAATGAAATTAGCCAAGGGTCTCCACAAGGATGGACCTTGGAGGAAAGTAGAGTAAGTGAAGTCAGCAACAGAAGAAAACAGCAGATGATGTTCCTTTGAGAAAGTCAATTCCCAGGCAGGTTGATAACAGGTCCAGGGTCCCCGAGGAGGAGAAAGGGATCTGGGGTTCTCAAGGAGGAGGAAAGGACAAACTTTTTCCCTACATTCCTTAGTAAGGATTATATAACAATAATGTATCCTGCTTGAGGATATATTTCTCCTTGCTGAAAACCTTCTGACTAATCCTGTTATCTTGAAGAAAGTGTAAGTCGCTCAGTCATGTCCAACTCTTTGCAACCCCAAAGTGAAAGTTGCTCAGTCATGTCTGACTCTTTGCAACCCCATGGACTATACAGTCCATGGAATTCTCCAGGCCAGAATACTGGAGTAGGTAGCCTTTCCCTTCTTCAAGGGATCTTTCCAACCCAGGGATCAAACGCAGGTCTCCCTCACTGCAGGCGGATTGTTTACCAGCTGAGCCACAGGGAAGCCAAATGTATATAATGGGAGTGAGTCTAGTTAGATCTTTACAACCTTGAGACAGTCTTTTGATTTATTGTAATAACCAATTAAAAAGTATATAATTCCCTTGCTAAGACTAAGGATCGGGGTACTCTCCATCCCCCTTCTGATGTCTATGTCAGAAGCTTTCTCTGTCCCTTTTCCTACTTTAATAAAACTCTGCTACACAAAAGCTCTGAGTGATCAAGCCTCGTCACTGGCCCCAGATTAAATTCCTCTCCTCCAGAGGCCAAGAAGCCCAGCATCTTTCATGGCTCAGCAACAATCTATCACCTTGAGGGCAAAACTGAAAAAAGAAAAGTGAGATACAGAGAAAGTAACTTAAAACATAAAAAGAAACTCTGAGATTCAAACACAACGAATTCCAAAAAGAAAGCAAAGTGCCAGGGATGAATTAGGAGGTTGTTACTACCCTATACACAGAAATCTGTAACAGTAATCCACAAGGATTATCTCCTTCCTTCTACATATTACTGAAATGTGTATCTCTGTCATTGGTTTTTGGCCTCTAAGTCATGTCCAACACTTTGCAAATCCCATGGACTATAGCCCGCCAGGCTCCTCTGCCCATGACATTTCCCAGGCAAGAATACTGGAGTGGGTTGCCTTTTCCTTCTCTGATATCTCTAACATACCCACAGACATGTATGCCTATTAACTAATCCATAAGGGTTATCTTTTGCTTTCCATACTTCCTTCCTTTGTTCCAGACACATCTACAGAGAAATATTTATCTCTAACATATACAATGAAATCTGTAGCTGTAACAGATAATCCACAAGGATTATTGCCTTTCTTTGCTCCTTGCATATGTGCAAGGAAACTGTAATTTATTACCTCTAATAAATGTCCCATAGGGATCTGATATTCAGCACAGTGAACTTTACTCAACCTTGTTCAATAACCTCGATGGCAAAAGAATCAATAAAATATACTAAAGCCTATTTGTATATGTCATAGCTGAATCAGTCCATTGTACCCTGTGGACAAGGACAAAAGTGCAAACCAACTCGATATCAACATAGCATTGACATGAAATTAAAGGAAAGAAAAGTAATGCCTTGTTTGTTCCCTGTGACTGGCTTGACTTAGGATGCTATCCGAATCCTAGAACCTGAGTAGGCTTGAGTTCCAGGGCTGGACTGGGGTGGGGTCAAGACTGCTGAGCAAGGTGCCCATCGTGATAGCCCTCTTAAACCTGTACTGTCTGGTTTGCCCTGGCTGGGGCCAGAATCCCTAGTGACCACAAATCCTAATAGCAGGACCCACTGACATGGAAGAACATGGAAAATCACCCAGACCCCAGGTCTCCTGGTGCTGGGGTCCCCAGCTCAAGACTCCTTCCTGGGAATGCAGCCTCCTAGGCACCTCATCAGGGAGCAGTGCCCCAGGTAGGCATGAGGCTAGAGGGGAGGGAGGGGTAAAGCTTCATAGGGAAGGAGTCCTGAGATACAAGCCCTTGTGTGTATCCATTCCACCCTAATTCACAGCCCGGAAGAAGACTTTCCCTAAGGCTCTGGTTCCAAGTGGAACCAGAGTTGAGCATGAAGAGATGCTGCCACCTTGTGGACATTTCCTGTAACTACAACTTGCCCGGCTGCCTGGCACCTCCAATTCAAAAGGCCTGTGGGACAGTGAATGACAGCTGCCCTCAGGAAAGGTCCTGCCACAGGTATTGCAGAAATGAATTCCAAACACAACTGACTTTCAAGAAGCCAATTTCAGAGGTCAATTTTCCTCATACCCTTTAAGAAAAGAAAAAAGATAAAAAGAACCCAAATGGCCACAGGACAAGATGTAGACAAGAGCTGAGAGTCTTTCCAGATGTCCACAGTCTCACACAAGTTGAGCAAGAAGCTTGAGGCCTCTAGATAGACAGGAGCTGAGCGTCCACCTAGAAGCCTCATAGATACACACAAGAGGAGCATCAGTCTTGAGCCCTCAAGATAGACACGGATTGAGTGTGTTCATACAAGCCTTATAGTCCAACTCAAGGTGAGGATCTGCTTAGAGGCCTCATTCACACAAACAAGCTGAGGAAGAGGCTTGAGGCCTCTAGATAAATACGAGCTGAGTGTCTGCCTAGAGGTCTCATAGACACAATGAGCTGAGCTTCTGACTCGATGCCTCGTGGACACATACAAGCTGAACAAGAGCCTTGAGGCCACAGACATGAGCTGAGCATCTGCCTAGAAGCCTTATAGTCAAACACCAGGGAAGCATTTGCTCTGAGGTCACTTAGTCACACATGAGCTGAGGGTCCGCCTAGAAGCCTCAGACACACACAAGCTGAGCATCAACTTTAAGGCCTCTAGAGAGACACAAGCTGAGCATCTGCCTGGAGGTGTCAAAGACACAAGAAGCTAAAAGTCTGCCTCAAGGCCTCATAGTCACACATGAGCTGAGCCTCTGCTTAGAGGCCTTATAGACACAATGAGCTGAGTGTCTACCTAGAGGCCTGTTCTTGCCTGGAGAATTCATGGAAAGAGGATCCCAATGAGCTTCAGTCCTTGGGTCCCATAGAGTCAGAATAGATACTTCAGAAGGACATAATGTTCAGCACAAGGAGTTTACTGGACCTTGTTTAATAACCTCTGGCAAATAATTGAAAAAAAAAAAAGAACAGACATGCTGTATGTATATGGCATAACAGAATAAGGAACCTGTATACTGACAATATGGAGAAGGCAATGGCACCCTACTCCAGTACTCTTGCCTGGAAAATCCCATGGACGGAGGAGCCTGGTGGGCTGCAGTCCATGGGGTCGCTAAGAGTCGGACACGACTGAGCGACTTCACTTTCACTTTTTACTTTCATACATTGGAGAAGGAAATGGCAACCCACTCCAGTGTTCTTGCCTGGAGAATCCCAGGGACAGGGGAGCATCATGGGCTGCCGTCTATGGGGTAGCATTGAGTCGGACATGACTGAAGCGACTTAGCATACTGACAATAAGAACAAAACTGCAAATCAAATATAGGGCTACATTGTATCAGCATGAGATTAAAGAAAGAAAAGAGTGATGCCTATTTTATTCTCTCTGATCTCCCAGACATGTGCTGTTTGCCATACCTGGAACATGAGCAGGCATGGGTCCCATGACTGGACTGGAGAGGATTTGAGACAGTAGGACCAGGTATCCTTAATTTTGAGCCCCCTCTTAAACCTGTACTATCTGGTTTTCCCTAGCTTGGACTATAGACCCTAGTGCATCAAAAGAATGGTAGCCTGAGCCTCTGACCACGAGAACTTTTGAAAAGTCACCTGGCCTCCATGTCCCCTGGTGCTGGGGTCTCTTGCTGAAGCCTCTTTTCTGAGAGTGAAGCCTCCTAGGCATTTCAGCAGGGAGCAGCGCCCCAGGTTGGGATGAGTCTGAAAGGGAGGGGTGAACCCTTAAGGGGAAGAAGTAGTGAGACACAAGGCATTGAGTGTTTGTTCAGGCTAGTTCTACTCTAATTCTCAGCCCAGGAAACCAACTTTCCCAAAGGCTCAGTTTGTCTGAAGAACCAGAGTTGGACATGAAACAGTGCTGCCCCTTGTGGCCATTTTCTGTAATAACACCACGAAGAGCTGTGCTCAGTTCAGTTCAGTCGCGTCTGACTCTTTGCGACCCCATGAATCGCAGCACGCCAGGCTTCCCTGTGCATCCATCTTCCGGAGTTCACTCAGACTCACGCCCATCAAGTCAGTGATGCCATCCAGCCATCTCATCCTCTGTCGTCCCCTTTTTCTCCTCCCCCCAATCCCTCCCAGCCTCAGGGTCTTTTCCAATGAGTTAACTCTTCGCATGAGGTGGCCAAAGTGCTGGAGTTTCAGCTTCAGCATCATTCCCTCCAAAGAACCCCGAGGGCTGATTTCCTTCAGAATGGACTGGTTGGATCTCCTTGCAGTCCAAGGGACTCTCAAGAGTCTTCACCACCACAGTTTAAAAGCAGCAATTCTTCGGCACTCAGCTTTCTTCACAGTCCAACTCTCACATCCATACATGACCACAGGAAAAACCATAGCCTTGACTAGATGGACCTTTGTTGGCAAAGTAATGTCTCTGCTTTTGAATATACTATCTAGGTTGGTCATAACTTTTCTTCCAAGGAGTAAGCGTCTTTTAATTTCATGGCTGCAATCACCATCTGCAGTGATTTTGGAGCCCCAAAAAATAAAGTCTAACACTGTTTCCACTGTTTCCCCATCTATTTCCCATGAAGTGATGGGACCAGATGCCATGATCTTCATTTTCTGAATGTTGAGCTTTAAGCCAACTTTTTCACTCTCCTCTTTTCACTTTCATCAAGAGGCTTTTTAGTTCCTCTTCACTTTCTGCCATAAGGGTGGTGTCATCTGCATATCTGTGGTTATTGATATTTCTCCTGGCAGTCTTGATTCCAGCTTGTGTTTCTTCCAGCCCAGCCTTTCTCATGATGTACTCTGCATATAAGTTAAATAAGCAGGGTGACAATATACAGCCTTGACGTACTCCTTTTCCTATTTGGAACCAGTCTGTTGTTCCATGTCCAGTTCTAACTATTGCTTCCTGACCTGCATATGCTACTAGACATTTATATTCACAAGGATCTAGGTAGGGGCTGCAAAAAGTAAATAAATAAAACACATGCTCTCAAGAAGTGTCCTAGGGGTAATCATGAACAAAGAACTCCAAACAAGGCAGGCATTAAAGAAGCCAATTTCAAGATGTAAGCTTAACTTACATACTTTAAAAAAAAAAAAACACATGAAATGATGTCAACATCACTAAACATTAGAGAAATGCAAATCTAAACTACAGCAAGGCATCACATCACACTGGTCAGAATGGCCATTACCAAGCATTCTACAAACAATAAGTGCTGGAGAGGATGTGCAGACAAGGGAACCCTTTTCCACTGATGCTTGGGATGGAAATTGGTAACGGCCACTATAGAGGACACAGGGAGGGTTCCTTCAGACATGAAAATGAGAATGAAATTAGAACTTCCTAACACCATATACAAAATAAGCTCCAAATAGTATTATATATCTAAAAGTAATGATGGATACTATGAAGTTCTTGAGAAAATCATAAACAGGACATGACTTGACATAAAATGCAGCCAAGTTTGCTGTGGATCTACCTCTCAGAATAATGAAAAATAAACCACAAATCAGAAAATAGGCCTCATTAACCTGAAAACCATTTGTCTACCAAAGGAAACCCTAACCGTGAGACAAGCACAACCTTCAGAATAGGGAGAAAGATTTGCAATGAAGATACCCACAGGGAATTCATCTCCAAAATATACAAGCAGCTCATGCAACTCAATATAAAAAATAATTACAACCCAAGAACAAAGTGAACCAAGACTGAAATCGCTATTTCTCCAAGGAAAGCCTACAGATTGCAGTTAGGCACATTAAAAGATGCTCAGCATCACTAATTATCAGAAAGATGCAAATTAAAAGTCCAATGATCTAAGCATTCACATTGGTTAGAATGGCCATTTCAAAACATCTTAAAGAATAAATGCTAGGATTTCCCTGGTGGTATAGTGGTTAAAAATCAGCCTGCAAATGCACGAGATGCGGGTTCAATTCCTGGTCTAGGAAATTCCACACACGTGAAACAACTAAGCCAATGGGCCAAAACTGTTGAGCCTCTGCTTAGAGCCCTTGAACCACAACTACTGAAGCCTGGCACTCTAGAGCCCACATTCTGCAACCAGAAGCTACCATAAGGAGAAGCTGCACAGTGAAACTAAAGAGTAGACCCCACTTGCTGCAGATAGAGAAAGCCTATGTTCAGCAACCAAGACTCAGTGCAACCAAAGATAAATGAATAAATAAAATTATTTTAAAAAGAATAAATCCTAGAGAGAATTCAGAGACAAGGGAACCTTACTGCACCATTGATTGCAATGTACATAGGTTCATCCAGTAGGGAGAACACATGGAGTTTTATTTAAAAAATAACATAGAAGTACTTCAGGACCCAGCAATCCCACATCTGAGCATAAATCTGGAGAAAATAAAAAATTTAAAAGATATGGGAACCCCAGGAATCTCAGCTCCACAAGGTACAAGAACCACATCTGGGTAGCAAGCTAACTGATGAAATTACAGATAAATGGATACATGATGGAGTACATATACACAATACAATATTTCTCACTGCTAAGTCACTTCAGTTGTGTCCGACTCCGTGCGACCCCATAGACAGCAGCCCACCAGGCTCCCCCAATCCCTGGGATTCTCCAGGCAAGAACACTGGAGTGGGTTGCCATTTCCTTCTCCAATGCATGAAAGTGAAAAGTGAAAGTGAAGTCGCTCAGTCGTGTCCGACTCTTAGCAACCCATGGACTGCAGCCTACCAGGCTCCTCCATCTATGGGATTTGCCAGGCAAGAGTACTGGAGTGGGGTGCCATTGCCTTCTCCGATATTTCTCAACCATCAAGAAATAGGAAATAATTCCAAGTCCAGCCACAGAAAAGAAAGTCAAGGTGATCATTCCGAGTGAAGGAAGGAAGACAGATACAGACAAGTATCATATGATATCACTCCTAGGTGTAATTTTAAAACGGGTGCAGGAAAAGGAAATGGCAACCCACTCCAGTATTCTTGCCTGGAAAATCCATGGACAGAGGAGTCTGTGGGCTACAGTCCATGGGGTCATAAAGAATTGGACACAACTGAGTACCTGAGCATGTCAGGTGAGGACTCCTAAACTTCCCTCTCTCATTACTGGGTGGGAGTTCACCTGTTTCTGCACATTCCAGGGTGGACCTGGCACAAGATAGAATGCTTCAGACCCAGAGTGCCCATCTGCTCCCCTGCAGGTGTGTGGGAGCCTGGGGCTCCTTGGGGAGGCAGTGACACTCTTGGTTATGGGAGCTGGTGCTGCCTTGAGTCAAGGATGGTTAGGGAGGGGAAGTGCAGCATCAAATTAAGGGTGCAATGGCTGCCTAATAGCTTTCTTATAGATCAGTAATCAACAATTAGAATTTAAAACCCAGAAACAAAAAGAAGGAAAAAAAAAACATTAAAAACCCAATACCATTTACATTAGCACCAAGAAAGAAGAAAAAACAAATATTTAGGTATAAATGTAACAAAATATGTACAAGATCTCTGTGAGGGAAAACTACAAAGCTCTAGATCTATATGTACAATGGAACATTATTCAGCCTTTAAAAAAAATTCTGAAACATGCTACAACATAAGTGAATCTTGAAGACACTAAGCTACATGAAATAATCCTGGGACGAAGGACAAATGCTGTAGGATTCCGTGTATATGAAATACCAAGAGTAGTCAGATTCACAGAGACAGAGAGTAGAATGGTTACTGCCAGGATGAGGAAGGAGGGAATGGGAAGTTATTGTCTAATGGATTGAGAGTTTCGGTTTGAGAAGGCAAAGTTCTCGACATGAATGGTGGTGATGGTGGTACAAGGTGAATGTCTGTAATACTACCGAACTGTATATTTTAAAACATTAAACTTCATCTTCTGTATATTTTCTCACAATAAAAAAGGACCAAAAAAAAAAAAAGGATGCAAATGAACTTCTTTACAAAAGAGAAACAGATTCAGACTTGGAAAAGAAACTTATGGTTACCAAAAAAGAAATGTGGAGGGGCAGGAAGTAATTAGCTGTTCAGATCAATATATACACATTAAAACAGGTGCCATTGTTGTTTAGTCACTCAGTCATGTCTGACTCTATGTGACCCCATGGACTGTAGCCTGCCAGGCTCCTCTGTCCATGGGATTTCCCAGGCAAGAATACTGGAGTGGTTGCCATTTCCTGCACCAGGGGATCTTCCTGACCCAAGGATCAAACCCGTGTCTCTTGCACGTCTCCTGCATTGCAGGTGGACTGAGCCAGCAGGGAAGCTATAACACAGATGCTAAAGGGCCCTTAATAGTCACAAGTCCAACAGGGCTTTAAATGACACCTGCCCTCAAGAAATGTCTTGGGGTAATCATTGCAAAAGAATTCCAAACAGGGCCAAGTTTCAAGAAGCCAGTTTCAAGAGGTAAATTGTATTCACAAGGTGTAAAATAATAAAAGCACATGGGAAGATACTCCACATCAATAATTATTAAATCAATGCCAATCAAAACTTCAATAAGCTATCACCTTACACTAGTCCCAGTGGCCATCATCAAAAATACCTGCAAAGAATAAATACTGTAGAGAATGTACAGAAAATGGAATCTTCCTACAGTCTTGGTGGGACTGTAACTGGTGAAGCCATGATGGAAAACAGCATGGAGGTTCCTTGAAACATTAAACATAGAGGTATTATATGACTCTGCAATCCCATTCCTGGGCTTGAATCCAAAGAAAATTATCATTCAAAATGACATGTGCACCTTGATATTCAGGGCAGCACTATTTATAATAGCCCAAACATAAAACCCACCAAAATGACCACTGACACAAATATGAAGACTACATTGTCCATCTGTACATTAAAATACTACTCAACCACAAAACAGAACGAAATAATCATATTGGCAGCAGCATGGATGAACCAAGAAATTATAATTCTATATGAGGTAAGTCAAAGACAAAAAGACAAGTATCTTAAGATATCACATACAGGTGGGATCTATAAATTCATACCAATGAACTAATGCACAAAACAGAAACAGCCTGAGAAAACCAAATCTGATTATCAAAAGAAAGTTAGAAAGGAAGGATAAATTAAGAATTTAGGATGAAAATATACACACTAATATATATCAAGTTGATAATGAAAAAGGACCTACTGACTAGAACAGGGAACTTTCCTGAACAAACTGTAATAGCCTATATGAGAAAAAACAGAAAAAGAATGTATGTACAGCCATGTATAACTGAATCGAGTTCATGTACACCTAAAAATAAACACCGGAAATCAACTCTACTCCAATATAAAATAACAATTCAATAACAAACTAAATTACCTGAGCTCGGTCTAAGGGAAACCAGACAGTCATGACCCTATGAATTAGCATGTGATATGCTATGATATTAATATGACACCAGCCAAGGTTTTCACTCAGCAAAACACAGAGCAGCAACCCACCCAAAGGTGCCTGACCGCATGTGAATGCGACGAGGTGCAGAAAAGAAAAAGGACCACAGGCTAATCAGGCAACACCCTCAATTCAGATGCTGGGACTCTCCGAGGAGACAGGACACACTGCAGGTGAAGAGCAGACATGTGGTCTCCGTGTACACAGGATCCTGACCCACGTGGATGGGGTGAGAGCCACACAATCCCCAGAGCCTGCACCTGGGGACACACTTCCGCACTCTTCAGATTGACACCACCTCCCTAGACCCTGCACCTGGGGTTGCACGACCCTTGGTTAGGACACCAGGTCTCTGCTGGTTGTGGCCCTAAGCTGGAAACGAGTGGGTTCCTGTAATCTCCCGGGATGGTAGAAAGAAGTGTAGGGTCTGTCTCCTCTCCCCACACTTGTCTCAGAGAAGTCTTCTCCTCTTTTCTCCTTGGTTCTGTGTGATTGTTTTGCTGGTTTGAAAGTTCATGCCAGAGGTGAACACACTACCTCAGTTCTGGCAGGCTCTGTCCTGCTGAGGTGCTGAGAAACAACAGAGAGCTGGGCTGGAAGACGAGGGGCAGCTCTGCTCTCTTTGGAGGAGAGAGTCGACGGGAAAGAGTACTGCACAGCAGTAACCTCACCAGAGTACATTGCATGAAAATACTGAATCACTATGTTGTACACCCAAAACAAATATAGGAATATAAATCAACTGTACTTCAGTTTAAAAATATAGTTGATGGCCAGCTACAAACACATAAAATAATTAAAAAAATAGGAAAATGAAACTGGGGTATTTTTAAAAATAGAAGATTCCATCCATCAAGCAGTTAATTTTGAAGACATTTTAAGTAATTATATAAGTAGCTTTAGTCTTTTAAAATTTGCTTCACAAGGAACTAATTAAAGTCAAGCCAATTAATCTAACTACAGAATAAAATGGTTTTTTCAAAGTTGCTTTTTTCAGTGCTCTCTGATGAAACACTTTATTTAATATTATTTTTGATGCCTACATATTGATTTCAGTTCACAATGCCATATAAATAGAAGTTACTTAACAATCCTCTAGTTTGAAATTAAGGCTTTCGTATGTATTAAGATGGAAGGCAGTATAATTGATTTAGAAGAGTTAAGTCTTTAAAAGGATTACCAAAAGACACAATGATTTTCATTCTGGTCCCTGAACTGGTATTAAGCTCTGGAATTGCCTGCCATCTGACAATTTGAATTCATAAGCCCTCCAGGTGATTCTGAAGCACTGAAGCAAACTGAAGTTTGGAACTATTGCCCTAGAAATCCAGGCGAAACTCAATTTACCAAGCCCAAGTTGTAAGACTTAGTATCATTATAAATTATAGTAAATTTTAAAGAACAATAGCAAATGAGTTAACTTTACAAATGTAAATACCTATATTTCATCCATAAAATATAGAAAATTCCATTTTCATGTGACAATGCACCTATATTTTCTATATGAAATATAGAAAATTCAGTTTTCATACTGAAATACCTATATTTTCATATGTGAGATACAGAAAATCTATTTTCATACATGAAATATGCACCTATATATGTTCATATATGAAATACAGAAAATTCTACTTTCATATATGAAATAAGCACCTATATGTTCATACATGAAATACAGAAATATAGACCTGAGTTGATCTCTGCGTTGGGAAGATCTCCTGGAGAGCGGAATGGCTACCCACTCCAGTATTCTTGCCAGGAGAATTCCATGGACAGAGGAGCCTGGCAGACTATACTTGCTCCTTGTGAGGAAAGCTATGACCAACCTAGATGGTGTTTTAAAAAGCAGAGACATCACTTTGCCGACAAAGGTCTTTGTAGTCAATGCTAACAGCCAAGACAGGGAAGCAAGCTAATTATAGGAGCAACATGAATGGAGAGAGGAGGTGGGGTCCATGTACACAATGCAGCAACCTCAGCCATAGGAAGCAGGATGTGATGCAAAGTCCAGCCACAGAAAAGGAAGGAGACATGGTCACTCCAGGAGAAGTAAGGGAGGCAGCGAGATGCCAGTGTCACATGATATCACTTCTAGGTATAATCTGAAAATGGATACAAATGAACATCTTTCAAAAAGAGATACAGCCTCAAAGACTTAGAAGGGAAACTTCCAGTCACCAAGAAAGTAAGATGTGGGGCAGGGAGAAATGAGCTGCTTCAGACTAACATATGCATGTAACTATTTCTAAAGTAAGATACCAGGACCCACTGTGTAACACAAGGAATCTTACACAACACTATATCACCTATATGGAAAAGAACACCCAGAAAATATGTTTATATCTATGTGGAGATGAACCAGTTGCAGCACATTGAAAAGAAAAACAAAACAAAACAAGATTTTAATTCACCTTTATACTCTAGTTCAAATTATAGATTAAAAACAGAAAAAACGGGGGAAAAAAGTGCTACCTCTATTCCCTCCAGGCAATAGTGACCTGGACTGGTGTCACATCCCTGGAGCCAGATTGGCTTGTGTCCCAAGGATGGAATGTGCTGGGGCTGAGGGAACTGGTAGCTTGTGACACGCAATGTACCTCCAAAATGGACCTGGAGTATCTCTTCCTTTCTGTAGAGGCCCCAACCTCCAGATACAAGCAGGAGAAATCAAGAGTTTGGAGTTAACATATATGCATTAATACATATCAAATAGGTGTCCAAACGGAGAAGGTGATGGCACCCCACTCCAGTACTCTTGCCTGGAAAAAATCCCATGGACGGAGGAGCCTCATGGGCTGCCGTCCATGGGGTCGCCAAGAGTCGGACATGACTGAGCGACTGAGCGACTTCACTTTTCACTTTCATGCATTGGGGAAGGAAGTGGCAATCCACTCCAGTGTTCTTGCCTGGAGAATCCTAGGGACGGGGGAGCCTGGTGGGCTGCCGTCTATGGGGTCACAGAGTCAGACACGACTGAAGTGACTTAGCAGCAGCAGCAGCAGGTGATCCAAAAGTAACTACTGAGAAGCAGAAGGAAGGTTATTGAACACACTGTAATCACCTATATGCAAAAAAAGACCTGAAACAGATAAACATCTATGTATAACTGAATCAAGCTCCTGAACACCTGAAACAAAACCATCAGAAATCAACTATATTGTGGTATAAAATTACAAGGAAATTCAGTTCAGCTGAGTCGTGCCCAACTCTTTGTGACCCCATGGACTGCAGCACGCCAGGCTTCCCTGTCCATCACCAACTCCCAGAGTTTACTCAAACTCATGTCCATTGGGTCGGTGATGCCATCCAACCATCTCATCCTCTGTGTCCCCTTCTCTTCTTGCCTGCAATCTTTCTGAGCATCGGGGGCTTTTCAAATAAGTCAGTTCTTCACATTAGGTGGCCAAAGTATTGGAGTTTCAGCTTCAACATCAGTCCTGTCAACGAATATTCAGGACTGATTTCCTTTAGGATGGAGTGGTTTGATCTCCTTGCAGTCCAAGGGACTCTCAAGAATCTTCTCCAACACCACAGTTCAAAAGCATCAATTCTTCTGTGCTCAGCTTTCTTTATAGTCCAACTCGCACATCCATACATGACTACTGGAAAAACCATAGCCTTGACTAGACAGACCTTTGTTGGCAAAGTACTGTCTCTGCTTTTTAATATGCTGTCTAGGTTGGTCATAACTCTTCTTCCAAGGAGTAAGCGTCTTTTAATTTCATGGCTGCAGTCACCTCTGCAGTGATTTTGGAGCCCAGAAATAAAGTCAGCCATTGTTTCCCCATCTGTCTGTCACGAAGTGATGGGACTGGATGCCATGATCTTATTTTTCTGAATGTTGAGCTTTAAGCCAACTTTCTCACTCTCCTCTTTCACTTTCATCAAGAGGCTCTTTAGTTCTTTTTCACTTTCTGCCGTAAGGGTTGTGTCACCTGCATATGAGGTTATTGATATTTCTCCCGGCAATCTTGATTCCAGCTTGTGCTTCAACCAGGCCAGCATTTCTCAAGATGTACTCTGCATATAAGTTAAATAAGCAGGGTGACAGTATACAGCCTTGATGTACACCTTTTCCTATTTGGAACCAGTCTGTTGTTCCATGTCCAGTTCTAATTGTTGCTTCCTGACCTACATACATACTTCTCAGGAGGAACTACAGAATTTAGAAAAATGGTTGGGGGATTGTAGAATGGAGAAGTGCTGCCCCCTTGTGGCTATTTTCTGTAACAACACCGTGAAGAGCTGTGCAGCTGGGTATTTAATATTCACGATACAGGGGCTGTGAGTAAAAAACACCTTCCCTCCAGCAATGTCCTAACAGTGGTCACTGAAAAATAATTCAAAATTAGGAAGGCTTTCAAGAACCCAGCTTCAAGAGATAAATTTAATTCACACCCTTTAAAAATAATCACATGAAAAGACATCAATATCACTAAACGTTCAATTCAGTTGCTCAGTCGTGTCTGACTCTTTGAGACCCTATGAATCACAGCACGCCAGGCCTCCCTGTCCATCACCAACTCTCAGAGTTCACTCAAACTCATGTCCATCGAGTTGGTGACACCATCCAGCCATCTCATCCTCTGTCAGCCCCTTCTCCTCCTGCCCCCAATCCCTCCCTGCATCAGGGTCTTTTGCAATGAGTCAAGTCTTCGCATGAGGTGGCCAAAGTACTGGAGCTTCGTTTTAGCATCATTCCTTCCAAAGAAATCCCAGGGCTGATCTCCTTCAGAACGGACTGGTTGGATCTCCTTGCATCCAAGGGACTCTCAAGAGTCTTCTCCAACACCACAGATCAAAAGCAGCAATTCTTTGGTGCTCAGCTTTCTTCACAGTCCAACTCTCACATCCATACATGACCACTGGAAAAACCATAGCCATGACTAGATGGACCTTTGTTGGCAAAGTAATGTCTCTGCTTTTCAATATGCTATCTAGGTTGGTCATAACTTGCCTTAGGGAAATGCAATTCTAAACTACAATGAGGTTTCACACCACACTGGGAAGAATGGCCATTGCCCAACACACTATAAACAATAAATGCTGGAGAGGGTGTGCAGACAAGAGAACCCTCTTCCACGGATGCTTGGGATGTAAATTGGAAACGACCACTATGAAGGACACTATGAAGGTTCCTTCAGCCATGGAAGGAAGAATGAGGTTAGAATACTCCCTATCACCAGACACAAAAATAAACTCCAAATAGTATAAATATCTAAATATAAGGATGGATACTATGAAATCCTTGAGAAAAATATAAACAGGACATAATTTGACATAAAATGCAGCAAGTTCTTTGTGGACCCACATTTTTAGAATAAAGAAAAATAAACTACAAATCAGAAACCAGGCCAAACTAACCTTAAAAGGATTTGCATAGCAAGGAAAACCCTAAACAAAAGACAACACTCCGAATAGGAAAAAAAACATTTGCAATGAGATGCCTACAAGGTATTCATCTCCAAACCACACAAAAAAATGGGCCAAATATCAAAATGGATATTTCTCTGAGGAATGCCAACAGACTGCAATCTGGCACATGAAAAGATGCTCAGCATCACTGATATTCAGTTCAGTTGCTCAGTCGTGTCCAACTCTTTGCAACCCCATGAATCACAGCACGCCAGGCCTCCCTGTCCATCACCAACTCCCAGAGTTCATTCAAACTCATGTCCGTCGAGTCGGTGATGCCATCCAGCCATCTCATTCTCTGTCATCCCCTTCTCCTGCCCTCAATCCCTCCCAGAATCAGAGTCTTTTCCAAAGAGTCACCTCTTTGATGAGGTGGCCAAAGTATTGGAGTTTCAGCCTCAGCATCAGTCCTTCCAGTGAACACCCAGGACTGATCTCCTTTAGGATGGACTGGTTGGATCTCCTTGCAGTCCAAGGGACTCTCAAGAGTCTTCTCCAACACCACAGTTAAAAAGTATCAATTCTTTGGCGCTCAGCTTTCTTCACAGTCTAACTCTCACATCCATACATTACATCACTAATATTAAGGAAAGGGAAATCAAAACTCTAATGAAGATTGAGCTCACATTTGTTAGAAAAGGCATCTTAAAGAATAAATGCTTGAGAGGTTATGGAGAGAAGGGAACCATCCTGCACTGCTGATTGCAATGTACATAGATACATCTGGTAGGGAGAAGACTATAGAGGTTCATTTAAAAAATAACATAGAAACACTTTTAGACCCAGAAATCCCATGATAGGGCATAAATCTGGAGAAAATTAAAAAATGTTAAAAGATATGGGTCCCCCTTCCCTCTTGGCCTCACTAGGTACAATAGCCAAGTCAGGGAAGCCAGTTAACTGTAGAAATTATAGATGAATGGATACAGATGATCAAGTACATAAACACAATGCAATATAACTCAAACATAAGAAAGTAGGAAATAATGCCAAGTCTAACCACAGGAAAGAATGCAGAGATGATCATTTCAAGAAAAGTAAGGCAGACAGAGGCAGAGAAGTATATGATGTCACTTCAAGGTGTAATTAAAAATGCATAAAAATAAACTTCTTTCCCAAAGAGACACAGCCTCACAGACTTAGAAAATAAACTTTCAGTCATCAAGAAAGTAAGATGTGGGGCAGGGACAAACGAGCTGCTTCAGATTAACAAATGCACACTACTATTTACAAAATAACTCACTAGGACCCACTGTGGAACACAAGGAAACTTACAATACTCTGTAATGACCTATATAGAAAACAATCCAAAAAAAATGTATACAACCATATGGAAGTGAATCAATTGCAGTAGACTGCAAAAAAAAAAAAAAAGCCACAAGGTTGTAATCAAATTATAGGATGAAAGCAGAGCGAAAACATGCTGACTATTCCTCTCAGGCCATAGTGACCTGGGTTGGTGCCACATCCCTGGAGCCCAACTGGCTTTGGTCCCATGTCTGGAGTGTAGTGAGTCTCAGGGAGCTGGGAAAATGTGCTGGCAGTGAGCTACCACCATGGACATGGAGTCTCTTGACTTCTGCATGAGCCGACAGTCTCCAGATACAGGCGGGAGAAATTAAGAGTCTTGAGTTACCATATATACTGTTAACATATATCAAGTAGATGATCAGAAAGTAACTACTGAATAGCATAGGGAAGTTTATGTACACGCTAAAGTCACCTACATGCAAAAAAGCTGAAAGAGAATAAATGAACATCTACATATAACTGAATCACATTCCTCTACAACTGAAACACAATACAATACAAATCAACTTTATTCCAACATAAAATAACAAGGAAATAAGAGGCGGGAAAGAACAGTGAGGCATGAAGTCATGCTCTTCCCCTGTGACCTTTATCCATACAAAGCCACAAAAAGCAGAGCTGCTGGGCATTTAATATTCACAAGGATGAGGGGGATGTAAGTAAAAACACCTGCTCTGGAGAAATGACCTAGGAGTTGTCATCAAAAAGAATTCAAAACAAAGCAGAAATTTAAGTGGACAATTTCAAGCGGTATGTTTAATTCACACCCTTTAAAAAAAATCAGGTGAAAAGATGGAAACATCACTAAATAATAGAGAAATGCAAATCTAAACTGTGGTGAGGTATCACGTCACACTGGGAGGTATGGCCATTGTCAAACACTCTACAATCAACAAATCCTGAAGAGGGTATGGAGGCAAAGGGAACCCTTCTCCACTGATGCTTGGGATGTAATTTGGTAATAGCCACTATAAAGGGCACTCTGAAGGTTTCTTCAGCCATGAAAATGAGAATGAGATTAGAATACTCCCTGACATCATACTAAAAAATAAACGCCAAATAGTATATCTAAAAGTAAGGACAGACACTATAAAATTCTTAGGAAGATATAAACAGGATATGATTTGACATATATTACAGCAAATTCCTTGTGCATCGATATCTTAGAATAATGAAAAATAAACTACAAACCAGAAAAAGGGATTAAACTTAAAAAGCATTTGAATACCAAAGGAAATAAAAAATAAAACACTCAGAATAGGAAAAAATATTTGCAAATGAAGGTACCCACAAGGAATTCATCTCCAAAATATACAAACAGCCCCTGCCACTCAATATCAAAAATACATACACCACGAGAAAAAATGGGACGAACTTTGAATGAAAACAGACAGTTCAAATGACAGGATGAAAACAGAATAAACAACAAAAGATGCTGACTCTGTTCCATTAAGGCCATAGAGACCTGGGCTGCTGTCACATCCCTGAAGCCGGGGCAGGCTTGTTTCCCAAGGATGGACTGTCATGGGGCTGACGGAGCTGGGGAGGGTGTGCCAGCCAATGAGCCCAGCCCCATGGTCTGGGTGAGCCTGCTCCCCTCTGCCCAGGCCCACAACCTCCAGATCCAGGACCTGCAGTGAAACTATGGCTACTGCACCCAAAGGATGTGGAGCCTCTGGGCTGAAAGAGCTTTGAAAAACCCTGTGGGCTCCATGTCTCCTGGTGGTGGGGTTCCTACCTCCAGCCTCCTTCCTTAGGGTCCTCCCATCTACGGATGAAAACACTCTCCCCAGAGTGGTGTTGCAGGAAAGGGGATGTGTCCAGGGGACAGGGGTAAGGAAGGAAGAAGGAATGAGACATAAGCTTTAAGTGCTTCTTCTGGCACTTTCCACTTGACAATCCAGGAACAGGACTTTCCCCAAGGCTCTGGTTCCCTCAGTAACCAGTTGGGCATAAAGACATACTGCCACCTTGTGGCCATTTTCCATAACAACAACTTTGAAACCATTGCTCACGGGGACTTATTACCAAGGCCTGCAGGGCTGTAAGTAAAAAACACCTGCCCTCAAGAAATGTCCTAAGGGAGGTCATCGGAAAAATATTCAAAGCAGGAAAGGCATTTGAATATTCATTCAAGAAGCTAACTTGAATAAGTAAGTTAAACTCACACTGTTTAAAAAAAAACACATGAAAATATGTCAACATCACTAAGTATGAGAGAAATGCAAATCAAAACTTCAATAAGGTATCACCTCACACTGATGAGAATGGGCACAGGCAGAAATTCTACAAACAATAAATGCTGGAGCGAGTGTAGAGCACAGGGAACTCTCCTACATTGATGCTGGGAATGGAAAAAGGGAGCAGCCACTGTGGAGGACAGGGGCAGGTTCCTTAGCATAAAAATGAGAACGAAATCAGACTATTCCCTAAAACAATACACAAAATTAACTGCAAATAGATTAAAGATCTAAATGAAAGGACAGATTTTATGAAACTACTGAAGGAAAAAAACAGAACACACTTTGACATAAAATGCAGCATTTGTGATCCACCTCTTAGAATCATGAAAAATAAACAAATGGGACCTAATAAACATTAAAAGCAACTGCACAGAAAAGGAAATCACAAGAAAAAAGAAAACCCTCAGAATGGAAAAAATTCTTGCAAAAGAAGATACAGGGAATTTATCTCCAACACATACAAACAACTTGTACAGCACAATATCAGAAAACAAACAATCCAATAAAAAAATCAAAGATCTAAATGCACATTTCTCCAAAGAAGGCATAGACATGGCTATAAAGCACATGAAAATATGCTCAATTTCACGAGTTCTTCAGTTCAGTTGCTCAGTCGTGTCTGACTCTTTGCAACCCCATGGACTGCAGCATGCCAGCTTCCCTGTCCATCACCAACTCCCAGAGCTTACTCAAACTCATGCCCATCAAGTCGGTAACGCCATCCAACCATCTTATCCTCTGTCATCCTCTTCTCCACCGACCTTCAATCTTTCCCAGCATCAGGGTCTTTTCCATGGCAGTTCTTCGCTTCAGGTGGCTAAAGTATTGGAGTTTTGGCTTCAGCATCAGTCCTTCCAATGAATATTCAGGACTGATTTCCTTTAGGATTGACTGGTTGGATTCCTTGCAGTCCAAGGGACTCTTCTTCAACACCACAAATCAAAAGCATCAATTCTTCTGCACTCAGCTTTTTTTATAGTCCAACTCTCACACGCACACATGACTAGTGGGAAAACCATAGCTTTGACTAGATGGACCTTTGTTGGCAAAGTAATGTCTCTGCTTTTTAATATGCTGTCTAGGTTGGTCATAACTTTCCTTCCAAGGAGTAAGTGTCTTTTAATTTCATGGCTGCAGTCACCATCTGCAGTGATTTGGGAGCCCCCAAAAATAAAGTCTAACACTGTTTCCCTATCTATTTGCCATGAAGTGATGGGACTGGATGCCATGATCTTAGTTTTCTGAATGTTGAGCTTTAAGCCAACTTTTTCACTCTCCTCTTTCACTTTCATCAAGAGATTCTTTAGTTCTTCACTTTCTGCCATAAGGGTGGTGTCATCTGCGTATCTGAGGTTATTGATATTTCTCCCAGCAATCTTGATTCCAGCTAGTTCTTCCTCCAGCCCAGAGTTTCTCATGATGTACTCGGCATATAAGTTAAATAAGCAAGGTGACAATATACAGCCTTGACATACTCCTTTTCCTATTTGGAACCAGTCTGTTGTTCCATGTCCAGTCTAACTGTTGCTTCCTGACCTGCATACAGATTTCTCAAGAGGCAGATCAGGTGGTCTGATATTCTCATCTCTTTCAGAATTTTCCACAGTTTATTGTGATCCACACAGTCAAAGGCTTTGGCATAGTCAATAAAGCAGAAATAGATGATTTTTTTAAATCAATGATCCAATGGATATTGGCAATTTGATCTCTGGTTCCTCTGCCTTTTGTAAAACCAGATTGAACATCTGGAAGTTCACAGTTCATGTATTGCTGAAGCCTGGCTTGGAGAATTTTGAGCATTACTTTACTAGCATGTGAGATGAGTGCAATTGTGCAGTAGTTTGAGTGTTCTTTGGCATGACCTTTCTTTGTCATTGGAAAGGCAAAATGGTTGATCTAAATGACCATATCAAAAAACCTACACAGTAAATTCTGCAGAGGCTGTGGAGAGAAGGGAACCCTCTTATACTGTTGGTGGGAATGTAAATCGTTATACCCACTAGGAAGAACATTATGGAGGTTCTTAGAAAACTAGAAATAGAAGTACCAAGTGATCCAGCAATACCATACCTAGGTGTAGATCCAGAGAAAACCAAAATATAAAAAGACAACTGCACCCCAAAGGTACAACAGCAAAGACACAGAAGCAACTTAAGTGTACAAAGACAGATGAATGGATACAGAAGATGGGGTACATATACACAATGCAATATTACTCAGAAATAAAAAGGATGAAACAATGACATTTCCAGTTACAGGGATGAAACCAGAAGTGATTACACTAAGTGAAGAAAGTGAAACAGGGAGACAAGCATCATAGGATATCACTTCTGGCTCAATCTAAAAATGGATACAAATGAACTTCATTACAAAAGAGAAACAGATTCACAGAAAAGAAACTTGATGTTTACCAAAAAGAAATGTCAGGGAGCAGGGAGTAATTAGGGGGTTCAGATCAATATATACACATTAAAATAGCTGCTGTTTTGTTTAGTCACTCAATTGTGTCCAACTCTTTGCAACCCCATGGACTGTAGCCTGGCAGGCTTATCTGTCCAGGGGATTTCCCAGGCAAGAAGACTGGAGTGGGTTGCCGTTTCCTTCTCCATGGGATCTTCCCAACCCAGTGATTGAAACTGTGTCTCCTCAAGTTGCTTGCATTGCAGGTGGATTCCTTACCGCTGATCCCACAAGGAAGCCATAACACACGTGCTGAAGGGCTCTTAATAGTCAAAAGACCAACAGGACTTAAATGACACCTGCACTTGAGAAATGTCCCAAGGTAAATCATCGCAAAAGAATTCCAAACAGGGTCAGGTTTCTAGAAGCCAGTTTCAAGAGGTAAACTGTACTCCCAAGGTGTAAAATGATAAAAGCACATGGAAAGACACTCCGTATCAATAATTATTAAATCAATGCCAATCAAAACTTCAGTAAGGTATTGCTTACATTAGTCACAATGGCCAATATCGAAAAGATCTACAAAGAATAAATACCGTAGAGAATGTACAGAAAAAGGAGTCCTCCTACAATCTTGGTGGGAATGTAAATGGTGAAGCCACTATGGAAAACAGCATGGATGTTCCTTGAAACACTAAACAGAGAGGTATTGTATGATCCTGAAATCCCATTCCTGGACTCAGGTCCAGAAAAAAATCATCATTCAAAATGACACGTGCACCTCAATTTTCAAGGCAACACTGTTTACAACAGCCAAGACATAGAATCCACCAAAATGTCCAGTGACAGAAATGTGAAGGCTATGAGGTACATCTATACACTGGAATACTACTCAGTCATAAAACAAAATGAAATGATGATATTGGCAGCAGCACGGATGAACCAAGAAATTATAATTCTATATGAGGTAAGTCAGAGAGACAAATATGTGATGTGTACCGGTGGAATCTATAAATTCATACCAGTGAACTAATGTACCACACAAACTCACAGCCTGAGAAAACGGAATTCTAATTATCAAAAGAAAGTTAGAAGAGAGGGATAAATTAATAGTTTGGGATGAAAATATATGCACTAATATATATCAAGTTGATAATATATCAAGTTTTCTGAATAGAACAGGAAACTGTACTGGAAAAATTGTAATAACCTATATGAGGAAAAAGGCAGAAAAAGAATAGATATACATCTAGTTATAACTGAATCAAGTTCATACACACCTAAACAAACAAAACAACCGAAATCAACTGTGCTCCAATATAAAATAACAACTAAATTACAAATTATCTGAGCTCAGTGTAGGGGACACCAGGTAGTGATGACCCCTAGGATTAGATAAGGGATATGCTATGATATTAATAAGACACCACCAAAGGTTTTCACTCAGCAAAACACAGAGCAGCAAGCCACTCAAAGGTGCCTGACCTCATGTGAATGCGACAAGGTAAAGAGAAGGAAAAGGACCACAGGTTAATCAGGGCAACACCCTCAATTCAGACGTTGGGATCTCCGAGGGGACAAAACACACTGCAGGTAAAGAACAGATATGGTGTTTCCAGGTACAGGATCCTGACCCATGTGGATGGGGTGAGACCCACACAATCCCCAGACCCTGTACCTGGGGTTGCATGACCTTTGGCTAGGACCCCATGTCACTGCTGGGGTGAAACTAGTGAGTTTCTGTAAACTTCTGTGATGGTAGAAAGAAGTGTATGGTCAGTCCTCTCCCCACAACTATCCCAGAGAAGTCCTCCTCTTCTCCCTTTCGTTCTGTTTGATAGTTACTGTTTTTAGAGCTGTCATGATAATGTTGAACACACTACCTTGGTTCTTGCAGGCTCGGTCCTTTCTTGTTCCACTGAGTTGTTGACAAAACACACACCAGGCGCAGGGCTGGGAGACAAGGGGCAGGTCTGGTCTCTGCTGAGGGATGGTCGACTGGAAGGAGATCACAGCAGCAACTTCACGTGCTGCCCATTGGCTTTTCACCTGATCCGTGTGCCCTGCAATCAATTCACCAGGTGAACCTGCCTCCCTTCCCACCATGCTCATGCTGGTAAATTGGAATAATTACCAGTAGCCACCTGAGGAACCCCCAGGAGACCCAGGGAGGGTGAACCTTGCAGGGGTAAGAAGAAAACAGGCACAGGCCTGTATAAAGTGAATACCATAAAGCATTAATTCCTAAACACACGTGAAGCTCTCATGTATTCTTCCCTTTTTCTTAGCTTTGTACGTATGGTCTCCCCACACACATGATCCTGACCCACGGAGATAGGGTGAGACTCACACAGTCCTCAGACCACCCACCTGGGGCCACATGTCCCCGCAGTCAGGACACCATAGCTGTGGTCAGTGGGCCCCCGATGTAAAAAAGCCTGGTCCCTGGGGCCTC
Source organism: Aepyceros melampus (assembly GCA_006408695.1). Lineage (NCBI taxonomy): Eukaryota > Metazoa > Chordata > Mammalia > Artiodactyla > Bovidae > Aepyceros > Aepyceros melampus. The sequence continues at coordinate 38,296 of SJXQ01008956.1, read as the reverse complement.
TGAGACCCTAGAAAGAAGTGTAGGGACCATCTCCTCTCCCCACAATTGTCCCTGAGAAGTCAGGCCCCTCCTGTTTTCACTTTGGTTCTGTGTGATTTTTTACTGGTTTGAAAGCTCATGCTAGAGGTGAACACCTACCTTGGTTCTGGCAGGCTCTGTCTTTCTTGTCCAGCTGAGGTGCTGAGAAAACAGGAGAGCTGGGCTGAAAGAAGAGGGACAGCTCTGTTCTCTTCGGAGGAGTCGACTGGAAAGAGGTCACAGCAGCAGCCGCACCTGCTGCCTATTGACTTTTTGCCTGATCCCTGTGCCCTGGAATCAATTCACCAGGTGAACCTGCCTCCCTGTTAAACCTAAATGTGCTGGAACATTGGAATAATTACTAGTTAACCCACCTGAGGAGTCTCAAGGAGCCCCAGGGAAGGTGAATCTGCCAGGGAGAAAGACTACGAACCCTACCACAACACTGGTAGGGCCATGGAACCCCACTCAGAGAAGAGCACGGTTACCCAGAGAAGCCCATCTCAGTTCCAGACCCCAGACATCTGAGCACTGACATTCAGACGCAGGCATAGAGTTTTCCAGGACAGAGGCCAGGCCAGGTCTCTATCCAGGTCTCCGTGTCCTAGTGCAGACAGTACAAGGTCAGGCCTAAATGTTCTCACTGCAGAAAGCACACGGTCTCGTCTAAACATCAGTGTAGACAAGACTTGGGGAGGTCTAAACCTACCATGTAGATGGAACTTGGTGGGGTTCAAACTAGTTTAGGGCTGGTCTCCCAGGAGGCACAGGTCACACACATGCAGCGTCTCTCACTGTTGGATGGGGGCCCACCCTCCTATGGGAGCAAGAATGTAGATTTCTTGAAAAAGAAATCATCATTGGGCTCCACACTTCACCCACATCAGGAGACTGAAGGAATCTGTGTCATTAAACATTTCAACAGGCAAAACAACAATGTTACCAATTTCTCTGGCCATGATGGTCTGGCGCAGGGGAGATCCAGGAACTTCTCAGAGTGCAGCCCAGTGTCCTGTGAAGACCAACCAGAAGTGGCCTGATTCCAACATCCCAGGCTTCCAGCAGGAGGTGACCACACTGGAAATATTCTGGAAAAATACATTCTTTATCAGTATAAAAACACATTGTTGAAATTGCAGCATATTAACTATTATTTGCAAACCTAAAATATTCGTACACTCTTGATCTTTGTGAACCCTGATCTTTGCAGTTTCTATTGGAGAAGGCAATGGCACCCCACTCCAGTACTCTTGCCTGGAAAATCCCATGGACGGAGGAACCTGGTAGGCTGCAGTCCATGGGGTCGCTAAGAGTCAGACATGACTGAGCGACTTCACTTTCTCTTTTCACATTCATGCACTGGAGAAGGAAATGGCAACCCACTCCAGTGTTCTTGCCTGGAGAATCCCAGGGACGAGGGAGCCTTGTGGGCTGTCGTCTATGGGGTCGCACAGAGTCGAACACGACTGAAGCGACTTAGCAGCAGCAGCATTGTTTCCTTTGGCTCAGATTTTCTAGGTAGAAGCAAGCCATCATTTCAAACTACTTTCATCTAATTCTGTTATTTGTTATATGAATGAAGAATCACACTTAAAAATAAAATTCCTGCCCACAATTAGTGACTCAAAGAGCACATGAGCTGCAGGAACTTTTTCTTCTAACAGTTTCATTTTTCTCCATAAAGAAAACAGAAAACATAGGCCCCCTGACTTTTTGCTTCTCTGTTCAAACTGAGCTAGAATGAAATTGATATTCATATCAACAGGTAACATTTGGAGGTTTGAAATGTCATACCAGGGTAACAGGGCCTGCAGAAAAGGGAATGCTCCTATGCTGCTGGAGGGAAAGCCTATCATAAAAATAAAGCTAAAACTCAAATTGCACTTAATTATGACAGTATGTGAAAAATATAGAGTATGAACCAAGGATCTACATATAGCAGGCAATATGTGAAAACAATTCTGATATCTCAGATGTGAGAGTAAAGGTTTTTTGTCAGATAGACAGCAAAGTATTCACAAATTCCTTTAGAATACTGCATGTATCTTTTCAAATTATAGCTTTGTCTGATGTATCACTAGGAGTGGGATTGCTGGATCATATGGTGACTGTAGTCATGAAATGAAAAGATATTTGCTCCTTGGAAGAAAAGCTATGACCACCTAGACAGCATACTAAACAGCAGAGACATTACCCTGACGACAAAGGTCTAGCTAGTCAAAGCTATGGTTTTTCCAGTAGTCATGTATGGATGTGAGAGTTAGACTATAAAGCTGAGACCTGAAGAATGGCTGCTTTTGAACTGTGGTGTTGGAGAAGCCTCTTGAGAGTCCCTTGGACTGCAAGGAGATCCAACCAGTCCATTCTGAAGGAGATCAACCCTGGGATTTCTTTGGAAGGAATGATGCTCAAACTGAAACTCCAGTACTTTGGCCACCTCATGCGAAGAGTTGACTCATTGGAAAAGACCCTGATGCTGGGAGGGATTGGGGGCAGGAGGAGAAGGGGACGACCGAGGATGAGATGGCTGGATGGCATCACAGACTCAATGGACGTGAGTCTGAGTGAACTCTGGGAGTTGGTGATGGACAGGAAGGCCTGGTGTGCTGAGATTCATGGGGTCGCAAAGAGTCGGACACAACTGAGCGACTGAACTGAACTGAACTGATGCAGAGCACATCACGTGAAATGCTGGGCTGGATGAATCACAAGCTGGAATAAAGATTTCTGGGAGAAATATTAACAACCTCAGATATGCAGATGATATCACCCTAGTGGCAGAAGGTGAAGAAGAACTAAGAGCATCCTGATGAGGGTGGAAGAGGAGAGTGAAAAAATTGGCTTAAAACTCAACTTAAAATCATGGCATCCAGTCCTATCACATCATGGCAAATAGAGGCAGAAAAAATGCATGTTTGGCAGATTTTCTTTTCTTGGGCTTCAAAATCACTGGGCTTCAAATTTCATGGTGACTGCAGCATGAAATTAAAAGACATTTGCTCCTTTGAAGAAAACCTATGACAAACTTAGACAGCATATTAAAAAGCAAAGACATCACTTTGCTGACAAAGGTTTGCATAGTCAAAGCTATGGTTTTTCCAGTAGTCATATCTGGATGTGAGAGTTGGACCATAAAGAAGGCTGAGCACCGAAGAACAGATGCTTTCGAACTGTGGTGCTAGGAAGACTCTTGAGAGTTCTTGGACAGAAAGGAGATCAAACCAGTCAATCCTAAAGGAAATCAACCCTGAATATTCATTGATACTGAAGCCTCATCCACCTCATGTAAAGAGCCGACTCATTTGAAAAGACCTTGATGCTGGGAAAGATTGAGGGCAGGAGGAAAAAGGGGCGACAGAGGACGAGATGGTTAGATAGCATCACTGACTCAATGGACATAAGTTTGAGCAAACTCCAGGAGAGAGTGAAGGACAGAGAGGTCTGGCATGCTTCAGTCCATAGAGTCACAAAGAGTTGGACACGACTTAGCTACTGAACAACAACAACAAATTGTTCATAAAATGAAAAACTTTCATAAAATGAAGATGTTTCTGAAAATTTAAAACTATGAAATTAAAAACTATTTCATCAAATTAAAAACTTCCTCATAATATTAAAATTATAAAATTATTTATAAAATTAAAAATTTCTACTCCATGAAACCCCTTATTCAGAAAATCAAAAGATGAACCACAGAGTGGAAGAAAGCATTTCCAAAACACATATTGAATAAAGGATCTGTACTCAAATTAGACCAAAGAGCCCCATTTACATTTGGTAAAGACTGAAAAACACACCTGGCCAAAGAATATAAACAGATATGTATATAAATATTTTAATCAAGATACAACTTTTTATATCTCTGTGACGATGTTAACATCTCTGGGTAGATAGATATTTATATCTCTCAGTAGATAAATATATATATGTAGATATCCATAAAATTAAAACTTCCATAAAAATAATAATTTTCATAAACTGAACAACAGGTATAAATTGAATAACTTTCATAAAATTAATAACTTTCATACAATTAATAACATTCATATTACTTCCTTACAATTACTCAGTTTCATATGAGTAAAAACTTACTCAGAAAAAATAAAAATTATAAAATTATTTACAAAATTAAAAACTTTTACTCTATGAAATACCTTATTCAGAAAATCAAATAATGAACCACAAACTAAAAGAGACTATTTCCAAACACATATCAGATAAAGGATCTATACTCAAATTATCCCAAACAGCTCCATTAAAATTTGGCAAGGATTGAAACACAAAACTGGGGGGGAAATATAAACATAATAAATAAGGAAGGAAGAAGGACTAGGGTGGGATAGAGACTACCCCTTGAGACAGCTAACCCTAGGATCTGACGTTCCCTCACCTGGATCAGTGTCCTGAGAAAATCATCATTCAAACAGGCATGTGAACCCCCAGCTTCATTGTACCACTACTTACAATAGACAGATTAAATCTTAAAGAAATGTGGTACATATATACAATGGGCCATTACTCAGACATGAAAACTGCCACTGAAATTATGAAATTATGCCACTGGTCACCACAAGGTTGAACCCTGGAGGATCAAACACTAAGTGGAGTCGGCAACAGAGGAAGAAAATAGCAGATGATGTCCCTTGTAGGCAAAGTTTAAAAAAAGAAATACATTGGAAGTAATTTATAACACCAAAGGAGACTTAGAGCTTCAAACACAAAAAAAGAATCCAGAAAAAGAAAAAGTCTACGGATGAATTAAGAGATCAGTACTAATGTAAACACAGAAATCTGTATCTGTATTAGCTAATCCACAAGGATTATCTCCCTGCCTTCCTGCCTTCCTTTCTTCTATTTACATATATATAGAAATACTTATATGTAACTCTTGAGAAACCTATATGCAGGTCAGGAAGCAACAGTTAGAACTGGACATGGAAAAACAGACTGTTTCCAAATAGGAAAAGGGGTACGTCAAGGCTGTATATTGTCACCCTGCTTATTTAACTTCTATGCAGAGTACATCATGAGAAACGCTGGGCTGGAAGAAGCACAAGCTGGAATCAAGATTGCCGGGAGAAATATCAATAACCTCAGATATACCACCCTTATGGCAGAAAGTGAAGAGGAACTAAAAAGCCTCTTGATGAAAGTGAAAGAGGAGAGTGAAAAAGTCGGCTTAAAGCTCAACATTCAGAAAACGAAGATCATAGCATCCAGTTCCATACTTCATGGGAGATAGATGGGGAAACAGCGGAAACAGTGTTAGACTTTATTTTTTGGGGCTCCAAAATCACTGCAGATGGTGACTGCAGCCATGAAATTAAAAGACGCTTACTCCTTGGAAGGAAAGTTATGACCAACCTAGACAGCATATTGAAAAGCAGAGACATTACTTTGCCAACAAAGGTCCCTCTAGTCAAGGCTATGGTTTTTCCAGTGGTCATGTATGGATGTGAGAGTTGGTCTGTTGGAGCGCCGAAGAATTGATGCTTTTAAACTGTGGTGTTGGAGAAGACTCTTGAGAGTCTCTTGGACTGCAAGGAGATCCAACCAGTTCATTCTGAAGGAGATCAGCCCTGGGATTACTTTACAGGGAATGATGCTGAAGCTGAAACTTCAGTACTTTGGCCACCTCATGCGAAGAGTTGACTCACTGGAAAAGATTCTGATGCTGGGGGAGATTGGAGGCAGGAGGAGAAGGGGACGACAGAGGATGAGATGGCTGGATGGCATCACTGACTTGATGGACGTGAGTCTGAGTAAACTCTGGGAGTTGGTGATGGACAAGGAGGCCTTGCGTGCTGCGATTCATGGGGTCTCAAAGAGTCAGACGCGACTGAACTGAACATATAAATAAATACCTGTCACTATAATAGATAATCCACAAGGAATATCTCCTTCCTCATTCCTTGCACATATAAAAACATCTGTATCTCTAATAGTTCCTCTACAGGGACCTGATGTTCGCCATAGAGAACTTTACTCCACCATGTTCAATAATCTTTGTAGCAAAAGAATCAATAAAAAGTACAAGTATATTATATGATTAAGTCATAACTGAATCAGTCTGTTGTACACTTGTTGCAGTGAAAGGAAAAAAAAGGAATGAGTTTTTCTCTTTCCCTTTCCTGAGAACAAAGGAGATAAAGAGAACAGCGAGCAGACCTGAACATTCCTACTTTTTTTACTTTAACTGCTCCTAACTCAGCATGTCTGTAAGTTTGCTTTTCTGCAGCCTATCTCTGAGGCATTACAGTTCACATTTTTCTTTAGACTCTATGCTAAATACATCCCCTATCTGCTTACAACACCCTTGCCCTTGTGTTATACATCAGAAAGAAGGCCACAGAGCCACTGAACAGCCAGACTCAATGACTGAGCTACTGACTCCAGCCTGTGACTGTCTTTGAAATGGTTCAATGAAAACATCTCCTGCCATATTAATGAACAAGAAATGTCACCGCCATCAGTGATTTCTGGCCCCCAAATGTGAATGAAGGCTTCCCAAATTGTGGTCCAGGGGATGCTGCTGCCAGCCCCCCTGGTGACTGCTGAGGGGCTGGGGGTACAGGAAGCAAGGTGGATGAGGACGGGACTGGCCCCGATGGCTGAGGTCGCAGGAAAGGAGTGGAGGCAGTGACCCCAAGGCTGCACCTCCCCATACACAGAATGCTAGATTCCTTAACCTGATACCTGATCTTTGATGTGCAGACTGCCTGCTCCCTGTGTTGCAAACTTGTATATAGCCTGACTTACCCTCTGCTTCCTTGGAGCAGTTTTCTCAGAGCTACTGAGATGCTGTTTCCTGGGTTTGAAGTCCTAAACATTCCCACCAAACAAAATAACTTTCTATTTTCAGGTTGTGACTATATTTTATAGTTGACAAAACAATGTATGAGCTAGCAGTCAAAACCCTGTCACCTTTGCCCCTCATCTTATATAAGCCCCTAGACTCCTCTTGGAACAGGGCCACAGTTCTTGAGGCATAAGACTACCATGTTCCGCTCTTTGCCAGATAAGAATTAAAGCCACCTTTCTACTTCCTGCAAACTTTGTCTCCATATTTTTCATTTGGCTTCAGTGGGCAGAGAGGCCAAGATTTTGTCCAGCAACACACTGAGGACAAGCACAAAACTGCAGATCAACTAGACTTCAACATAGCATTGGCATGAGATTAAAGAAAAGAAACTAATGTCTAGTTTATTCTCTCTGACCTGCTGGACTAGTGATGCTGTTTGATCCTGAGAACATGATTAGGTTGAATCCCGGGCTGGACTGGGGTGGGGTCGAGACAGCAGGCAGGGTCCCCTTCATTGAGATCTGTTTCAATCCTGTACTCTCTATCTTTTTCTGGCTAGGACCAGAATCCCTAGTACATGCCAACGATGGTGGCCTGACTCTCTGGGCTTGAAGGCAAGGGTAAAGTCATCAAATATCCAGAGCCTTGCCATTGGGGTCCCCAGCTAAAGCCTTCTTTCTGAGAGTGCAGCCCCCTTGGCACCTCAGCAGAGAGCAGTGCCCCAGGTAGGCATGAAGCTAGAGGGGAAGCTGAAGCTTCAGTGGGAAAGAAGTAGTGAGATATAAGCCTTTGGGTGTTTGCTCAGGTGCTTTCCACTCTAAATCACAGCCCAAGAAGTTGACTTTCCTTAACACTCTAAGTAACAGGTGGAACCAGAGTTGGGCATGAAGAAGTGCTTCCACCGTGTGGACATTTCCTGAAACTACAACTTCAAAAGACCTGTGGGGCAGTTAATGACAGCTGCCCTCAGGAAAGTCCTGTGGCAGGTATTAGAGATAAATTCCAAACACAACTGACTTTTATGAAACCAATGTCAAAGGTCAATTTTCCTCATACCCTTTAAGGAAACAAAAAAAAGAGAAAAAAAGAACCCAAATGACCACAGGATAAGATGCTCAGCATCCTGAATTATTATAGGAATGATGCCAATCAAAATGATAACAAGAAATCAAATCCCATTTGACAGAATGGCCATCCTAACAGTCTGCAAATAGTACATGGAGGAGAGAGCCGGGAGATAATGGAATCCCCCTTTCAAGTTCCCTGTGAACACACATTGGCAACAACCCCTTGAAGGGATAGCCTGCACAGGGAAGAACAAAACAGTCGAGAGAGGTAAAGCTAGGATTCTAATATCCATACCTGGGCCTACATTACAAAACACCATCATTCAGAATGACACAACCACCCCAAACTTCGCTAGAGCTGTACTTCCAACTGCCAAGACAGACCCAAGGCCCACTGGCAGATAAAATCTTAAAGAAATGTGGACGTACATCCAAGGAGCTATTACTCAGGTTTCAAATATCGGCACTGAAATTATGAAACGATGCCAATGGTTCCACAAGGATGGACCTTGGAGGAAAATACACTAAGTCAAGTCAGCAACAGAGAAAGAAGATAGCAGATGATGTCCTTTGAGGGAAAAATTGAAAAAAAAAAAAAAAAGAGAGAGAGACACAGAGGAAGTAATTTACAACACAAAAAGAGACTCTAAGATCAAACACAAACAATTCCAAAGGAAAAAAAAGGAAAGTGCCAGATACATATTAGGAGGGTGCCACTATACACAGAAATGTGTATCTGTAATAGGTAATCCAGAAGGATCATCTTCTTCCACATATACAAAAAATCTGTATCTCTAATAGATATTCCACCAGGACCTGATTTTCAGCACAGGGAATTCTACTCAACCTTGTTCAATAGCTTCTATGTCAAAAGAATTGATAAAAAGAACAGATAGGCTGTATGTGTATATATATATATGTCTTAACTGAATCAGCTGACTGTACACTGAGAATCACAAAACTGCAAATTGACTACAACATAGCATTGGTATGAGATTAAAGAAAAGAGAAAGAAAGAAAACTAATGCCTATTATATCCCTTCTGACCTCCTTGACTGGCACTGCTATCCCATCCCTGGACTCTGAGTAGACTAGAGTTCCAGGACTGTACTGGGGTGGAGTCAAGACAGCCCAGCAGGGTGCCCTTCATGGAGACTCCTCTTAAACCTGTACTGTCTGGTTTTCGGTGGCTGGGAACAGACTCCCTAGTGCATCCCAACAATTGTGGCTTGACCCTCTGGCCTTGAGGGCCAGGGTAAAGTCACCAAGTATCTAGGGCCCTGGTGCTGGGGTCTCCAACTGAAGCCTCCTTCCTGAGGGTGCAGCCTCCTAGGCACCTCAGCAGGGAGTGGTGCCCCAGGTAGGCATGTCTGGAGGGGAGGGGTAACGCTTCAGGAGGAAGAAGTAGTGAGACTCAAGCATTTGTGTGTTTTCTCAGGCACCTTCACTCTAATTCACAGCCAGGAAGTTGACATTCCTTAAGACTCTGGGTGTAGCGGGAACCCGAGTTGGGCATGAAGAAGTGCTGCCACCTTGTGGACATTTCTTGGAACTACACTTGCCCACCAGTGCTTACTGGTGACAGCTGCCCTCAGGAAAGGTCATGCAGTGGGTATTGCAGACATCAATTCCTAACACCACTGACTTTCAAGAAGCCAACTGTAACAGGTAAATTTTCCTCACACCCTTTAGGGAGAAAAAAGGACCCAATCAGCCCAAGGACATGATACTCCGCATCCCTACTTATTACAGGAGGAATGCCAATCGAAACAAGAAGTCAATTCCCATCTGACAGAATGGCCATCCTGACTATCGGCAAACAATAAACATGAGAGAGGCCATGGAGATGATCGAACCCTCCTTCATATTCCATGGGAATGGACATTGACAACAGCCCCTAGAAATGACAGCCTCCACAGGCCAGAAAGAATATTGCAATAGAGCTAAGCCTAGAATTTCAATACCCACACCTGGGCCTATATTACAAAAAACAGTCATTCAAAATGACCCATGCACCCCAACATTCACTGCAGTGCTATTTACAATAACCAAGACACAGATCCAAGAAAATCTCCCTCAACAGATTAAATCTTAAAGAAATGTGGTACATATATATACACATATACAATGGGCTTTACTCAGACATGAAAAACTGTCACTTAAATTATGAAATTCTGCCAATAGTCCCCACAAGGATGGACTTTGGAGGAGAGATCCAACCAGTCCATCCTAAAGGAGATCAGTCCTGGGTGTTCATTGGAAGGACTGATGCTGAAGCAACTCTAATACTTTGGCCACATGATGCAAAGAGTTGGTTCATTGGAAAAGACCCTGATGCTGGGAGGGATTGGGGGCAGGAGGAGAAGGGGACGACAGAGGATGAGATGGCTGGATGGCATCACCGACTTGATGGACCTGAGTTTAGGTAAACTCTGGGAGTTGGTGATGGACAGGGAGGCCTGGCGTGTGCGATTCATGGGGTCACAAAGAGTCAGACACGACTGAGCGACTAAACTGAACTGACTGACTGACACTAAGTGAAGTCAGCAACAGAGGAAGAAACTAGCAGTAGATGTCCTTTGTAGGCAAAATTTTAAAAAGAAATACGGGGAAGTAATTTACAACACAGAAAGAGTGTCTGAGAATTGAAACACAAAGAATTTCAAATGGGGAAAAAAAAAAGAAAACTCAGGGATGAATTAGCTCAAGAAGAGAACGGAAACTTACTCCAGTATTCCTGTTAGGAGAATTCCATGGGCAGAAAAGCCTGGTGGGCTACAGTCCATGGGTTTGCAAAGAATCAGACATAACTGAGCAACTAACACTTAACACTAGTGAAAGTGAAGTCACTCAGTCGTGTCCAACCCTTTGCGACCTGTGGACGGTAGCCCACCAATCTCCTCCGTCCATGGGATCCTCCAGGCAAGAATACTGGGGTGGGTTGCCATTTCAAGATGGTCTCCTTTCTTCATTCTTCCACATTTACACAGAAATCTGTATATCTAACAGATAGTGCACAGACACCCAATGTTCAGCACAGGGAGTTCAATTCAGTCGCTCAGTCATGTCCGACTTTGCAACCCCACGACTGCAGCACACCAGGCCTCCCTGTCCATCACCAACTCCTAGAGCTTGTTCAAACTCATGTCCACTGAGTCAGTGATGCCATCCAACCATCTTGTTCTCTATTGTCCCCTTCTCCTCCTGCCTTCAATATTTCCCAGCATCAGGGTCTTTTCAAATGAGTCAGTTTTTCGCATCAGGTGGCCAAAGTATTGGAATTTCAGCTTCAGTATCAGTCCTTCCAATGAATATTCAGGACTGATTTCCTTTAGGATGGACTGGTTTGATCTTGCAGTCCAAGGGACACTCAAGAGTCTTCTCCAGCACCACAGTTCAAAAGCATCAACTCTTCAGTGTTCAGCCTTTTTTATGGCATTCTTTATGGTTCAGCACAAGGAACTTTATTTGAAATTCTGCAATAACCTCAGGGGGTGAAACCCCAAAAAAGAACAGTATGTTAATACATGCTAAGTCACTTCAGTCATGTCTGACTCTGCAACCTCATGGACTGTAGCCCACCAGGCTCCTCTGTCCATGGGATTCTCCAAGCAAGAATACAGGAATGGGTTGCCATTGCCTTCTCCAGCGGATCTTCCTAGAGGATGTTAATATATGTCATTTTGAACCAGGTGGCTGTATACTATAATACTGACAATAAGCACCAATGGCAGATAACCATATTCCCGTATAGCATCTCCATTAGATTAAAGGAAATCAAAGCCTACTTAATTAACTCCCACCTCCCTGACTTGGGCTGCTATCCCATCCCTGGAGTCTGAGCAGCCTTGGATCCTATGACTGGCCTGGAGCGGGACTGAACAGCTGGGCAGGGTATCCTTAATTGAGCCCCCTCTTTAATTCATACTGTCTGGTTTGCTTTGGCTGCAACCAGACATCCTAGCTCAACCAAAGGATGGTTGCCCAACCCTCTGGCCTTGAGCTTCGAAAAGTAACCTAGTCCCCAAATCAATCCTCTTTCCTGAGAGTGCAGCCTCCTAGGCACCTCAACAGGGTTCTGTGGGCAAGGCAGGGATAAGTTGAGAGGTGAAGAGTAAAGCTTTGGGGGAAGAAGTAGTGGGACACAAACCCTTGAGTGTTTACTCAGGCACCTTCCACTCTAAGTCTCAGCCCGGGAAGCAGACATTCACTAAGGCTCTGGTTTCTCAAGAAACCAGAGTTGAGCATGAAGCTACAAGTTAACCGGTAGTGCTTACTCACACCTCCAGTTCACAAGGTCTCTGGAGCTGTTAATGAAAGCTGCCCTCAGGAAAGGATCTGGGGCTGGTACTGCAGAAGTAAATTCCAAACAAACAGTTTTCAAGAAGCCAATTGCAAAAGGTAAATTTTCCTGACATCTTTAAAGAAAAGAAGAAAGGGAAACAAACAAACAAAAAACTCCCACCCTGCAACAGGATAAGATGCTCAAGATTCCTAATCATTACAGGAGGTGCAGATCAAAATGACAATGACAAATCAAATCCCACCACTCAGAATGGCAATTCTTACATCACAAAAAATAATGCTGGAGTGAGTCAGGAGGAGAGAGAACCCCCCTACAGAGTACATGGGAATGGACATCAACAACAGCCACTAGAAAGGACAGCCTCCTCATGAAAGGGAAAAACAACCTTTCTAGACAGCTAAGCCTAGGATCTGACATTCCCACATGTGGGTCTGTATCCTGAGAAAAACCATCATTCCAAAACACACATACACCCTAATGTTCACTGCAGCCCTACTTATAGTAGCCAAAACACAGACCCAGGGAAATGTCTACTGACACATTAAAGCTTAAAGAAGATGTGGTACACATATCCAATGACCATTACTCAGCCTTGAAAAACCGCCACTGAAATTAGGAAATTATTCCACTGGTCATCACAAGCATGGACCTTGGAGGATCGTACACTAAATAAAGTCAGGCAGACAGAGTAAGAAAATAGCATATGCTGTGAATTCCAGGCAAAATTAAAAGAAGAAATAGAGGAACACAAAAAGAGACTCTGAGAATTCAAACACAGACGGTTACAAAAAAAGTTGAAAGAGCAAGGATAAATTAGGAGGACGGGACTAACATATACACAGAAATCAGTATCTAAAATAGGTAATCCAAAAGGATCCCCTCCTTTCTTCTTTCTTTGCCCCTTCCTCCCACAAATGGGTTTCCCTGGTGGCTCAAACAGTGAAGAATCTGCCTGCAATGCAGGGGACCTGGGTTCAATCCCTGGGTCAGGAAAATACCCAGAGAAGGAAATGTCTACCCACTCCAGTATTCTTGCCTGGAGAATTCCATGGACAGAGGAGCCTTGGTGAGCTATAGTCCATGGAGTGGCAGAGAGTCAGACATGACTGAGTCACTAATACTTTCACTTTTTTTTTTTTTAACTTTCCTCCCACAAATACAGAAATCTCGGAATCTCTGAAAAATACACAGAAATGTATATCACTAACATATACACAACTCCAGTACTTGGCCACCTCATGCGAAGAGCTGACTCACTGGAAAAGACCCTGATGCTGGGAGCGACTGGGGGCAGGAGGAGAAGGGGACGACAGAGGATGAGATGGCTGGATGGCATCACCGACTCGATGGACATGAGTTTGGGTAAACTCCGGGAGTTGGTGATGCACAGGGAGGCCTGGTGTGCTGTGATTCATGGGGTCACAAAGAGTCAGACACGACTGAGCAACTGAACATATACACAGAAATCTCCATCTGTAATAGATAATCTGCAAGGATTATCTTCTTCCTTGCTTCCTTTCTACACATATTAACAAAAATCTGTATGTCTAACATATATACCAAAATCTATATCTTTAACATATACACAGAAATCTGTATCTCTAATAGATACTTCACAAAGACCTGATGTTCAGCACAGCAAACTCTACTAGACCTTTACCAATTACTCTGTGGTAAAAGAATAAAAAAAAATAGAGAGATATGCTGTATGTATCAGTTCAGTTCAGTTCAGTCGCTCAGTCCTGTCCGACTCTTTGCGACCCCATGAATCGCAGCACGCCAGGCCTCCCTGTCCATCACCAACTCTCGGAGTTCACCCAGACCAACGCCCATGGAGTCAGCTGTATGTATATGTCATACTAAATCAGGCAGCAATATACTGAGACAAGCAACAAACTGCAAATCAACTATACTCCAATATAGCCCTGGAATGAGATTAAAGAAAAGAAAAGAAAAGGAAAAACAATTCAATGACTGGTTTATTCTCCCTGACATCCCTGACTTAGGCTGCTCTCCCATTCCTGGAGCCTGAGCAGGCTTGGGTTCAATGACTGACCTGGAGTTGGGTTGAGAGAGCTAGGCAGGGTGTCTTTCATTGAGCCCCCTCTTAAATCTGTACTGTCTAGTTTTCTCTGGCTGGGACCAGAGCCCCAAATGCACCCAAAGGATGGCGAGTACCTCTAGCCTCGAGCCTTGGAAAAGTAACCTGCTGCTAAGTGGCTTCAGTCGTGTCCGACTCTGTGCGACCCATAGACAGGAGCCCACCAGGCTCCTCCAACCCTAGGACTCTCCAGGCAAGAACACTGGAGTGGGTTGCCATTTCCTTCTCCAATGCATGAAAGTGAAAAGTGAAAGTGAAGTCGTTCAGTCGTGTCCGACCCTTAGCGACTCCATGGACTGTAGCCCACCAGGCTCCTCGGTCCATGGGATTTTCCAGGCAAGAGCACTGGAGTGGGGTGCCATTGCCTTCTCCAAAAAGTAACCTAGCCTTCCAGTATTGTGGTACTGGTATTCCCAGTTCAAGCCTCCTTCTTGAGAGTGCAGCCTCCTAGACAGCTCAACAGGGAGCAGGGCCCCAGGGTAGGAATCTGGAGGGCAGGGGTGGAGTTTTAGGGGTAATAAGTAGTGAGACACAAGTCCTTGGGTGTTTGCTCACATTTCACTCTAATCCATCCAGGAAGCCATCTTTCCCTAGGCTCTGGTTGCAAGGGGAACCCGAGTTGGGCATGAAGAAGTGCTGCCACCTTGTGGACATTTCCTGGAACTACAACTTGCCCATCAGTGCTTACTGGCACCTCCAATTCAAAAGGCCTGTGGGGCTGTAAATGACAGCTGCTCTCAGGAAAGGTCCTGCGGCAGGTATTGCAGAAATGAATTCCAAGCACAATCAACTTTCAAGAAGCCAGTTTCAAAGGTCAATTTGCCTCACACCCTCTTAGGAAAGGAAAAAAACAACCCAAACGACCACAGGACAAGATACTCAGCATCCCTAATTATTACAGGAGAAATGTGAATCAAAATGACAACAAGAAATCAAATCCAACCTATCAGAATGGCCGTCATCACAAGTCTGCAAACAATAAATGTGGGAGAGAGCCAGATAGGGATGGAACTTACTGATATAGTCGGTGGGAATGAAGATTGCCAAAGCCCTAGAAAGTACAGCATTCACATGCTAGAAAAAATCTTCAAAAAACTAAGCCTAGAATCTGACATATCCCCATCTAGGCCTACATCCAAGAAAACCATCATTCAAAAAAGCACGTGCACCCAGCGTTCAGTGCAGCACTAGTTACAAGAGCTAAGACACAGAACTAGCAAGATGTCTTTTGACACATTAAAGGTTGAAGAATACGTGGTACATATATATAATGGACTCTCATTCAGCCATGAAAAAAGGCTATTGAAATTATGAAATTATGCCACTAAAAGTCACAGGGATGGATCTTGAAGTATAACAGACTAAGTGAAGTCAGCCAGGCAGAGAAAGAAAATAGCATATGCTCTCCCTTGTAGACAAAAAAAAAAAAAAAAAAGATACAAAGGAACAAATTTACAACACAAAAAGTGACTCTGATAATTCAAACACAAACAGAAGTTTCCAAGAAAAAATGAAAGAACAAGGATGAATTATGACATCAGAACTAACATAGACACAGAAATCTGGATCTGTAATAGATAACTCAGAAGGATTATCTTTCTTTCCTTCCTTCCTTCAACTATACACAGAAATTTGTATCTCTAACATGTACAGAGAAATCTCTATCTGTAATAGATAATCCAAGATCATTATCTCCTTCCTCCCTTCCAGATATGCTCTGAAATCTGTACTTCTAACATACTCACAGAAATCTGTATTTGTATTAGGTAAACCACAAGGATTATCTCTTGCCTCCCTTCCTTTCTTTCAGCACAAGTACACAGAAATACTTATCTCTAACATATACATAGAAATCTGTCACTGTAATAAATAATCCACTTAAGAAGGACTAAGCCTTCTTAAGTAAATAATGTTTAAGAAATAGAGGAAAACAATAGAAAGATGAGATCTCTGCAAGAAAATCAAGAGATACCAAGGGAACATTTCATGCAAAGGTGGGCACAATAAAGAACAGAAATGGTATGGACCTAACAGAGGCAGAAGATATTAAGAAGTGGCAAGAATACACAGAAGAACTATACAAAGATAGTCTTAATGACCCAGATAACCACAATGGTGTGATCACTCACCTAGAGCCAGACATGGTGGAGTGCAAAGTCAAGTGTGCCTTAGGAAGCATCAATATGAACAAACTAGTGGAGGTGATGGAATGCCAGATAAGCTATTTCAAACCCTAAAAAATAATGTAAAGGGGCTTCACTCAATATGCCAGCAAATTTGGAAAACTCAGCAGTGGCCACAGGACTGGGAAAGGCCAGTTTTCATTCCAGTCCCAAAGAACAGCAATGCCAAAGAGTGTTCAAACTACCACACAATTGCACTCATTTCACATGCTAGCAAGGTAATGCTCAAAATCCTCAAACTAGGCTTCAGTGATACCTGAACCAAGAACTTCCGATGTACAAGCTGGATTTAGAAAAGGCAGAGGAACCAGCGATCAAATTGTCAACATCTGATGGATCACAGGATAGGCAAGAGAATCCCAGAAAACCATCTGAAAGTGAAAGTGAAGTCGCTCAGTCGTGTCCGACTCTTTGCGACCCCATGGACTGTAGCCCACCAGGCTTCTCTGTCCACGGGATTCTCCAGGCAAGAATACTGGAGTGGGCTGCCATTTCCTTCTCCAGGGGATCTTCCCAACCCAGGGATCGAACCCAGGTCTCCCACATTGCAGGCAGACGCTTTAACCTCTGAGCCACTATGGTAAAGCCTTTGACTGTGTAGATCACAACAAACTGTGGAAAATTCTTAAAGTGAGGGGAATACCAGACCACCTTACCTGCCTCCAACAGTTAGAACCGGACATGGAACAACAGACTGGTTCCAAATTGGGAAAGGATTGTGTCAGCTGTATATTGTCACCCTGCTTCTTTAACTTATATGCACAGCACATCATGTGAAATGCCAGGCTGGATAAAGCACAAGCTGAAATCAAGATTGCTGGGACAAAAACAGAAATATAGACCAATGGAACAAGATAGAGAGCCCATAGGTAAACCCACTCACCTATAGGTATCTTATTTTTGACAAAGGAGGCAAGAATACACAATGGGGCAAAGACAGCCTCTTCAATAGTGGGGCTGGGAAAACTGGACAGCTACATGCAAAAGAATGAAATTAGAACACTTCCTAACACCATATACAAAGATAAACTAAAATGGATTAAAGACCTAAATATAAGACCAGAAACTATAAAACTCTTAGAGGAAAACATAGGCAGAACACTCAATGACATAAATCAAAGCAAGATCTTCTATGACCTACCTCCTAAGTAATGGAAATAAAAACAAGAATAAACAAGTGGGACCTAATTAAACTTAAAAGCTTTTGCATAGCAAAGGAAACCATAAACAAGGGAAAAGACAACTCTCAGAATGGGAGAAAATAATAGCAAATGAAACAACTGACAAATAATTAAATTCCAAAATATACAAGCAACTCATACAATTCGATACCAGAAAAACAAACAACCCAATCAAAAAGTGAGGAAAAGACCTAAAAAGACATTTCTCTGAAGAAGACTTACAGATGGCTAACAAACACATGAAACAATGCTCAACATCACTCATTATTTGAGAAATGAAAATCAAAACTTCAATAAGATATCACCTCATACTGGTCAGAAAGGCCATCATCAAAAAGTCTACAAACAATAAATGCTGGAGAAGGTGTGCAGGAAAGGGAACACTCTTGCACTACTGGTGGGAATGTAAATTGATATAGCCACTATGGAAGACAGTATGGGGATTCCTTAAAAAGCTAGGAATATAACCACCATATGACTCAGCAATCCCATTCCTTGGCATATACCCTGAGGAAACCAAAACTGAAAAAGATACATGTACCCCAATGTTCACTGCACTATTTACAATAGTTAGAACACGGAAGCAACCTACATGTCCATTGACAACTGAATGGATAAAGAAGCTGTGGTGTGTGTGTGTGTATATAATGGAATACTACTCAGCCATAAAAAGGAATGAATTTGAGTCAGTTCTAATGAGGTGGATGAACGTAGAGCCTATTGTGTAGAGTGAAGTAAGTCAGAAAGAGAAATATAAATATCGTATACTGATGCATATATATGGAATCTAGAAAGATGGCACTGATGAATTTATTTTCAGGCCAGCAATGGGGAAACAGACATAGAGAACAGACCTATGGACATGGGGGGAGGGAGGAGGGAGAGGGTGAGACGTATGGAGAGAGAAACATGGAAACTTACAATACCATATGTAAAATAGCCAATGGGAATTGCTGTATGACTCAGGGAACTCAAACAGGGGCTCTGTGACAATCTAGAGGGGTGGGATGGAGAGGCAGGTTGAAGAGAGAGGGGACATGGGTGTACCTATGGCTGATTCTTGATGTTTGACAGAAAACCACAAAATTCTGTAAAGCAATTATCCTTCAATTAAAAAAAAAAAAAGACTGCAGGAGAAAATCAACAACCTCAGATATGCTGATGACACCACCCTTATGGCAGAAAGTGAAGAGGAACTAAAAAGTCTCTTGATGAAGGGGAAAAAGGAGAATGCAAAAGCTGGCTTAAAACTCAACACTGAAAAAACTGGTTTGTGGCATCCGGTCCCATCACCTCACAGCAAATAGATGGGGAAACAATGGAAACAGTGACAGATTTTATTTTCTTGGGCTCCAAAATCACTGCAGACAGTGACTGCAGCCATAAAATTTCTTGCTCCTTGGAAGAAAATCAGTGACGAACCTACATAGCATATTAAAAAGCAGAGATATTACTTTGTCAACAAAGGTCCATAGAGTCAAAACTATTGTTTTTCCAGTAGTCATGTATAGATGTGAGAGTTGAACCATGAAGAAGTCTGAGTGCCAAAGAATTGATGCCTTCAAACTGTAGTGCTGGAAAAGACTCTTCAAAGTCCCCAGACAGCAAGGAGATAAAACCACTCAATCCTAAACGAAATCAACCCTGAAATTTTATTGGAAGGACTGATACTGAAGCTAAAGCTCCAATACTTTTGTTAGAGGAATCACACTGACTGAAACTGCCCACCCTGGCCAGGCACCATAGTAACTATTTGCATGAGTTTTATGACAGGAGGTCCTGGTAAAAAAACATGGAACTAATAAGCCACCACCAACAGGGAGAGCTCGGGAAAGCTCAAAAAGTGACACCACGTGTTCAACCACCTCCCAGAATCCTTCTCAATGGCATCCATTTAGCTGAACAAGGTGTGCACCACGAGGAAGGACTCTGAGTCAGAATAACTGGCTAAAGACAGCCTGGAAACTAATCCCATCACCATAAAAACCGAGACTGTGAGCCACATGGCAGAGCAGTTGTCCTGGGTTCCCTTATCCTACAGCTCTCCGCCGGGCGCCCCTTCCCAATAAAATCTCTTGCTTTGTCATGTATCTCCTCAGAAAATTCATTTCCGAGTGTTAGACAAGAGCCCATTTTCAGGCCCTGGAAGGGGTCCCCCTTCCTGCAACATTTTGGTCGCCTTATGGGAAGAGCCAACTCATTAGAAAAGACCCTGATGCTGGGAGGGATTGGGGGCAGGAGGAGAAGGGGACAATAGAAGATGAGATGGCTGGATGGTATCACTGACTCAATGGACATGAGTTTGAGCAAACTCCGGGAAACAGGGAAGGACAAGGAAGCCTGAGTGCTGCAGTCCATGGGGTCGCAGAGAGTCAGACACAGCTGAGTGACTGAACAACAACTGTTGATAAAACAAGTGACCAGGACCCACTGTGTAACACAAGGAAACGTACTCCACACTCTGCAATAATCTATAAAGAAAAAAGCCCCAACAAATCACATATACACCTACGTAGATGCAAAACAATTTGCAGTATAGAAAGAAAAGGAAAAATCAAAACACCCACAAGGTTCTAATTCACTGTGCACTCCAGTTCAAAAGATGGGATGAAAACAGAGAAAACAAAAGGAAATTCTGATTCTATTCCCCTCAGGACCTACTGTTGCAACATCCCTGGAGCCTGACTGGTTTGGGTCCCAAGTGGTTGTATTCGATCCCTTGGTGGGGAAGATCCCCTGGAGAAGGAAATGACAACCCACTCCAGTACTCTTGCATGGAAAATTCCATGGATGGAGGAGCCTGGTAGGCTACAGTCCATGGAGTCACAAAGAGTTGGACACAACTGAGCGACTTGCTACAGTCCATGGAGTCACAAAGAGTTGGACACAACTGAGCGACTTCACTTTCTTTCTTTCGGAGTGTCCTGGGGCTGAGGGAGCTGGGAGCATGTGGCAGGCAGTGTGTCTCCAAAATGGACCTGGAGTGCCTGTTGCCCTCTGGAGAGCCCCCAACCTCCAGAGACAGGCAGGATAAATTAGATTGGAATTAACATATACATATTAATATGTATCACATAGGTGTTCTTGCCGGGAGAATCCCAGGGACGGGGGAGCCTGGTGGGCTGCCATCTCTGTGGTCACACAGAGTTGGACACGACTGAAGCGACTTAGCAATAGGTGATAAAAGTACCTACTGAATAGTTTAGGAAAGTTTACTGAACACACTGTAATCACCTGTATGCAAAAAAGAACCCAAAAGGAATAGATAAATGTCTATGTGTAACTGAATCAAGTTCCTGTACACCTGAAACAAACACAACATCAGAAATTCACTCTATTCCAACAGAAAATAACAAAGAATTTACAGGGGAAAAAGGGGGTTGGGGCATGATGTAGTGCTGCCGCCTTGTGAGCACTGTCTGTAATAACACTATAAAGAACTGTGCTGCTGCGAATTTAACATCCACAAGGGTCCAGGGGCTGTAAGTAAAAAACACCTGCCCTCCAGAAATATCCTGAGTGGTCATTGAAAAAGAATCCAAAACAAGGCAGGCATTAAAGAAGCCAATTTCAAGATGTAAGTTTAAGTCACACATTAAAAAACATCACATGAAAAGATGTCAACATTGCTAAACATTAGAGAAATGCAATTCTAAAATACAATGAGGTATCACATCACACTGGTAGGAATGGCCATTGCCAAACACTCTACAAACAGTAAATGCTGGAAAGGGTGTGCAGACAAGGGAACCCTCCTCCTCTGATGCTTAGGATGTAAATGGGTAACAGCCACTCTGGAGGACACCATCAGGATTCCTTCAACCACGAAAATGAGAATGAAATTAGAAAACATCCTAATACCAAACATAAAATAAGCCCCACAGAGTATAAATATCTAAATGTAATGATGGATACTATGAAATTCTCGAGAAAATATAACAGGACACAACTTGACATAAAATACAGCAAGTTCTTTATGGATTCAGCTCTTGGAATAATGAAAAATAAACCATAAATCACAAAGTGGGACTGAATTAACCTTAAAAGCATTTACATGCCTAAAGCAAACCCTCAAGGAAAGACAAGGACAATCGTCAGAATAGGAAAAAATATTTGCCAAGATACCCACAAGGGATTCATCTCCAAAACATACAAACAGCTTGCACAACTTAATATCAACAATACATACAACCAAGAACAAAATGGGCCAAAGATTGAAATGGTTATTTCTCTGAGGAAGGTCTACAGATTCACTTAGGCACATGAAAATGTGATCAGCATCACTAATTATTAGAAAAACACAAATCAAAGTCCAATGAGCTAAGCACTCACATTGGTCAGAATGGTCGTCTCGAAACATTTTAAAGAATAAATGCTAGGACTTCCCTGGCGGTGCAGTTAAGAATGCGCCTACAAATGCAGGAGACACGGGTTGGAACCATGGTCTCAGAAGATTCCACGTAAGTAGGGCCACAAAGCCCATGTGCCACAACTCCTAAACCTGTGCTCTACAGCCCTTAAACTACAACTACTGAAGGCTGGTGCTCTAGAGCCCACGTTCTGCAACCAAAAGCCACCACAATGAGAAGCCTGGACAGTGAAACTAGAGAGTAGCCCCCCCTCACTCCAGATAGAGAAAGCTAGATTTCTGCAATCAAGGCCCAGTGCAACCAAAGACAAATGATTAAATAAAATTATTTAGAAAAGAATAAATGCTGGAGAGGGTGTAGAGACAAGGAAACCCTCCTGCACTGTTGATCACAATGTACATAGGTTCATCCAGTAGGGAGAACAGTATGGAGGGTCATTTGAAAAATAACACACAGAAGTATCTTAGGACCCAACAATCCCATGCCTGGGCATAAATCCAGAGAAAATTAAAAATGTAAAAGACACCCCTGCAATCTTGGCCCACAAGGTGCAACAGCCAAGTCTGGGAAGCAAGCTAATTGTATAAATTCAGATGAATGGATACATGATCAGGTACAAATACACAATGCAATATTTCTCAACCATAAGGAAGTAGGAAATAATGCCAAGACTAGTCACAGAAAAGAAAGTTGAGATGATCATTCGAGGTGAAGTAAGGGAGAGAGACAGACAAGCATCATGCATATATCTCTTCCAGGTGTAATCTAAAAATGGATGAAAATGAACTTTTTTCTTAAAGAGACACAGCCTCATAGAAAAGTAACATCTGCTCACTGACATAGAAAGCTATGGGTGAGGGAGAAACGAGCTGCTTCAGACTAATGTATGTATACTACTACTCATAATGTCACCAGGATCTCCTGTGTAACACAAGAAAACTTATGCAACACTGTGTAATTACCTACACACACAAAAAAACACACACACACACACACACATACACTCAAGCAATGTCTTAGGAGTGGTCATTGAAAAAGAATTCAAAACAAGGCAGGTGTTCAATTTCACCTGTCAAATTGGTGGCCAACTTCAGGTGGTAAGTTTAACTCACCCTCTAAAAAAAAATCACATTAAAAGATGTCACCATCGCTAAATATTAGAGAAATGGAAATAAAACTCCAATAAGGTATTTCCTCACATGATTCACAATCACCATTGTCCAAAAGTCGACAAACAATAAGTGCTAGAAGGAGTGTGGGAAAAAGGGAACCCTCCTACATTAGTGAAAAGGTAAATTAGTAACAGCCACAGTGTGCCGGTTTTTAAAGAAATGAGAATGAGAATGCAATTAGAATACTCCCTGATGCATACACAAAAATAAACTCCAAATAGATTAAAGGCCTAAATAAAAGGATCAGTCACATCAGTTCAGTTGTTCAGTTGTGTCCAGCTCTTTGCAACCCCATGGACTGAAGCACGCCAGGCCTCCCTGTCCATCACCAACTCCAAGAGTTTACTGAAACTCATGTCCATTGTGTCGGTGATGCCATCCAACCATTTCATCATCTGTCGTCCCCTTCTCCTCCCACCTTCAATCTTTTCCAGCATGAGGTCTTTTCAAATGAGTCAGTTCTTTGCATCAGATGGCCAAAGTATTGGAGTTTCAGCTTCAACATCAGTCCTCCCAGTGAATATTCAGGACTGATTTCCTTTAGGATGGACTGGTTGGATCTCCTTGCTGTCCAAGGAACTCTCAAGAGTCTTCTCCAACACCACAGTTCAAAAGCATCAATTCTTCGGCACTCAGGTTTCTTTATAGTCTAACTCTCACATCCATACATGACTATTGGAAAAACCATAGCCTTGACTAGACAGACCTTTGTTGGCAAAGTAATGTCTCTGCTTTTTAATATGCTGTCTAGGTTGGTTATAACTTTTCTTCCAAGGAGTACGTGTCTTTTAATTTCATGGCTGCAGTCACCATCTGCAGTGATTTTGGAGCCCCATAAAATAAAGTCTGTTACTGTTTCCCCATCTATTTGCCATGGAGTGATGGGACCAGATGCCATGATCTTAGTTTTCTGAATGTTGAGATTTAAGCCAACTTTTTCACTCTCCTCTTTCAGTTTCATCAAGAGGCTCTTTAGTTCTTCGCTTTCTGCCATAAGGGTAGAAATCCATAAAAGTATGGATACAATGAAACTCCTGAGGAAAAGCACAGAACATAAAATGCAGCAAGCCCTTTCCTGACCCACCTCTTAGAATCATGAAAAATAAAACAAAAATAAGTGAATGGGACCTAATTACCCTTAAAAGCATTGTAACAGCAGAGGAAACCATAAACACAACAAAAAGACAACCCTCATAATGAAAGTAATATTTGCAAAAGAAGACACCCTCAGGAATTTATCTCTAAGATGCACAAATAGCTTATGCACCTCAATAACAAAGAAACAAACCAATCAAATAGGGGCACAAGATTTAAATGAACTTTTCTTCAAAGAAGGCATAGAGGTGGCCATGAAGGATATGAAAAGATGCTCAGCACCTGTATTAGAGAACTGTGGGTCAGTTGTACAATGTGGTATCGTCTCACACAGGTCAGAATGGTCAGCATCAAAAAATCTACAACATAAATGCTGGAGAGGGTATGGAGAAAAAATAACCCTCCTCCCTGTTGGTGGGAATGAAAGTCAGTAAATCACAAAGCAGAACAGGACAAAGCTTCATTAAAAACTAAACAGAGAAGCACCATAGGACCAGCAATCCCATTATGGGCATAGATCCAGAGAAAACCATAATTTTAAAGACAGGTGCTCCCCAAAGTTCATGGCAGCACTATGTACAACAGTCAAGACATGGTAGCAACCTAAGTGGATAAGGACAGATGAATGGGTAAACAAGATGGGGTACGCGCACACAGAGCATTATTACTCAGTCATAAAAGGATGACATCATACCACATCCAGCAATAAGGAAGTGGAGACGATCATAGTAAGTGAAGTGAGACAAAGGCAAGTATCATATGATATGACTTAGTGGTGAATTCTAACAATGGATACAAATGAACTTCTTTACCAAACAGAAATAGCCCCACGCATAACAAAGCACCTTATGGTTACCAATGAGAAATGAGTAAGTGTTGATGAACATGCACACACTACTCTTTATAAATAAACAATGAGGACTCCCTAATCAATACTGCATAATAAACTAAATGGGAAAAGAAACCAAAAAGCACATGTACACATCTATGCATAAGTGAATCATGTTGCTGTCCACCTAAAACAAAAACAAACATACTCTACAACACCGTAAGTCACCTATACACCAATATAAAATACAGAGAGTGAATGTCAACTCTATTCCCCTCAGGCCTTCTGAGGGCTGGGCTTCTGTCACATCCCTGAAGCCTGGGCAGGCTTGTTTCCCAAGGATGGACTGTCATGGGCTGACGGAGCTGGGGAGGGTGTGCCAGCCAATGAGCCCTGCCGCATGGCCCTGGTGAGCCTGTTCCCTTCTGCTGCAACCCACAACCTCCAGATCCAGGTGGGTCCTCCTGCACTAAAACTATGCCTACTGCACCCAAAGGATGTGGAGCCTCTGGGCTGGAAGAGCTTTGAAAAACCCCATGGGCTCCATGTCTCCTGATGGTGGGTTCCCACCTTCAGCCTCCTTCCTTAGGGTTGCCCCACCTATAGATGAAAGCACCCTTCCCAGAGTGGTGTTGCAGGAATTGGGATTTGTCGAGGGGACAGGGGTAAGGAAGGAAGAAGGAATGGGACACAAGCCTCAAGTGCTTCTTCTGGCACTTTCCATTCTCACGATCCAGAACAGGACTTTCCCCAAGGCTCTGGTTTCCTCAGTAACCAGAGTTGGTCATAAAGACATGCTGCCACCTTGTGGCCATTTCCCATAACAACAACTTTGAAATCAATGCTCTTGGGCACTTAACATTTACAAGGCCTGAACTCCCTGCTGTTCAAGCTGGTTTTAGAAAAGGCAGAGGAACCAGAGATCAAATTGCCAACATCCGCTGGATCATGGAAAAAGCAAGAGAGTTCCAGAAAAACATCTATTTCTGCTTTATTGACTATGCTAAAGCCTTTGACTGTGTGGATCACAATAAACTGTGGAGAATTCTGAGAGATGGGAATACCAGACCACCTGACCTGCCTCTTGAGAAATCTGTATGCAGGTCAGGAAGCAACAGTTAGAACTGGACATGGAACAACAGACTGGTTCCAAACAGGAAAAGGAGTACGTCAAGGCTGTATATTGTCACCCTGCTTATTTAACTTCTATGCAGAGTACATCATGAGAAACGCTGGACTGGAAGAAACACAAGCTGGAATCAAGATTGCCGGGAGAAATAGCAATAACCTCAGATATGCAGATAACACCACCCTTATGGCAGAAAGTGAAGAAGAACTAAAAACCCTCTTGATGAAAGTGAAAGAGGAGAGTGAAAAACTTGGCTTAAAGCTCAACATTCAGAAAACAAAGATTGTGGCATCTGGCCCCATCACTTCATGGGAAATAGATGGGGAAACAGTGTCAGACTTTGTTTTTTTGGGCTCCAAAATCACTGCAGATGGTGATTGCAGCCATGAAATTAAAAGACACTTACTCCTTGGAAGAAAAGTTATGACCAACCTAGATAGCATATTCAAAAGCAGAGACATTACTTTGCCGACTAAGGTCTTATGCAGAGTACATCATGAGAAACGCTGGACTGGAAGAAACACAAGCTGGAATCAAGATTGCTGGGAGAAATATCAATAACCTCAGATATGCAGATGACACCACCCTTATGGCAGAAAGTGAAGAGGAACTAATAAGCCTCTTGATGAAAGTGAAAAAGGAAAGTGAAAAAGTTGGCTTAAAGCTCAACATTCAGAAAACAAAGATCATGGCAATCCGGTCCCATCACTTCATGGGAAATAGACGGGGAAACAGTGGAAACAGTGTCAGACTTTATATTTTTGGGCTCCAAAATCACTGCAGATGGTGACTGCAGCCATGAAATTAAAGATGCTTACTCCTTGGAAGGAAAGTTATAACCAGCCTAGATAGTATATTCAAAAGCAGAGACATTACTTTGCTGACTAAGGTCTGTCTAGTCAAGGCTATGGTTTTTCCTGTGGTCATGTATGGATGTGAGAGTTGGACTATGAAGAAGGCTGAGAGCCCAAGAATTGATGCTTTTGAACTGTGGTGTTGGAGAAGACTCTTGAGAGTCCCTTGGACTGCAGGAGATCCAACCAGTCCATTCTGAAGGAGATCAGCCCTGGGTATTCTTTGGAAGGAATGATGCTAAAGCTGAAGCTCCAGTACTTTGGCCACCTCATGCGAAGAATGGACTCATTGGAAAAGACCCTGATGCTGGGAGGGATTGGGGGCAGGATGAGAAGGGGACGACAGAGGATGAGATGGCTGGATGGCATCACTGACTTGATGAGCGTCAGTCTGAATGAACTCCGGGAGTTGGGGATGGACAGTGAGGCCTGGCGTGCTGCGATTCATGGGGTCACAAAGATCGGACATGACTGAGCGACTGAACTGAACTGAACTGAGTGAGTGAACTGAACTGAACTCAGCGTTATGTAAAATGCCAGGCTGGAATCAAGATTGCTGGGAGAAAATCAATAGCCTCAGATATTCAGATGACACTACTCTTATGGAAGAAACCGACAAAGAACTAACGAGCCTCTTGATGAAAGTGAGAGAAGAGAGTTAAAAAAACTAGCTTAAAGCTCAACATTGAAAAAAGAAAGATCATGGCATCTAGTCCCATCACTTCACGGCAAATAGATGGGGAAACAATGGAAATAGTGACAGACTTTTATTTTGGGGGGCTCCAAAATAAATGCAGATGGTGACTACAGCCATAAAATTAAAAGACACTTGCTCTTTGGAAGAAAAGCTATGACCAACCTAGACAGCATATTAAAAAGCAAAGACAGTACTTTACTGGCAAAGGTCCATATAGTCAAAGGTATGGTTTTTCGAGTAGTAATGTATGGATGTGAGAGTTGGACCTTAAGGAAAGTTGAGTGCCAAAGAATTAATGCTTTTGAACTGTGGTGCTAGAGAAGACTCTTGAGAGTCCCTTAGACAGCAAGTAGATTAAACCAGTCAGTCCTAAAAGAAATCAGTCCTGAATATCATTGGAAGGACTGATGCTGAAGCTGAAGCTCCAATACTTTGGCCACCTGACGCGAAGAACTGACTCATTGGAAAAGACTCTAATACTAGGGTTTGAAGATTGAAGACAGAAGGAAAGATTGAAGACAGAAAAAGAGGAAGACAGAGGATGAGATGGTTGGATGGCATCACTGACTCAATGGATAGGAGGCTGAGCAAGCTCCTGGAGTTGGTGATGGACAGGGAAGCCTGGCGTGCTGCAGTCTGTGGGATAGCAAATATTCGTACATGACTGAGCAACTGAACTGACTGAAACTGAACACATTTTTATCAAGTGGATACACTAAGAGCACTAACAGTGAGCATAAGATGGTCCAGGAGGGCATAAGGAAATTGTTCCACCACTATGACCAATCATGATAACAGCTAGATTGAATTTTTTACTTATTACTTATATCTATAAGATTGTGGGTACTAAATTAAGCACTTGACCTCTGCTGCTACAAATCCTAACTTGTTCCTGGGGAAAATGAGGCTGCCTGTGGACATTTTTGATTGGAGGTGGACTGGTTCTCAAGTCCCTTCAGCCTCATAATAAGTTGCCAAGCTGCTCATCTGACTTCCAAAATAAGTACCTTACATTTTATGATCATTAAAAGTCAAATCTTCCAGACTCTTACTATGAAGCACAATCCATAATCCCTACTCTTCAAATTCCAATTCATCAAGTCAGAGAAGTGATTTTTAGGAAATATTATCTAAGAGGCATGTATCCCTAAAGGCACTCCAAACTTTATTACTGGATAACGTTGGATCACATTTGTTAGCCATTCAGAATCTGACAACACAGACCTGCAGTCTAATGTTAGGGCTTCAGTTTGTTTCCAATGGTTAGTACAAAAAACCAATAGTTTAAAATCTAGAAACATATTCTCTGTATTGTTCAGTATCTGATAAGAAACAGGTGAAACGAATTACTATACTGTTCAATAGCATATATGTAAATACATAATACAGGTTTATTTAATTTTATCTGATTACTTGAAAATTAGCTCTAGAAGGTCAGAATATTATATTACCAATGTGACTTCTCTTTTTGGTACTTGGTTTTTTTTTACCTTATGCTCCTTCCCCTAACTCAGATAGTTAGAATATTTCATTCTCATTGTATCAATTAGTGACCAACATGCTAGTAATAAAATTAGATAAAACATAGCCATAGGATTTTGAGTTTCAAAACCCAAGCAATTTGGAAGAATGCAGAATGTGTACATAAAAGCTGTTCTTCCTATGTTAGCTCCCTCTCCATGGCAAAATTCCATAGGCTAGGAAGAAAAAGAAAGTGAGAGGCAAAAAAGAAGAGTCTAGATATCATTGAGACATTGCTGAGAAAGGATGTTTGCTTTATAAATGTCCACGGAATAAACCCAGTGTTGGAGAATAATGACAAAAACTTCAAATGAATCAGGACTCTCTAAAAGCAAGACTTGAGTAGGCATGTAGGCTAAGAGCAGCTCACAGAGTTGTCCTTAGCGTAGGGCAGGACAGGAGAAGCAAAATTTCTCCAGTGAAAAATGCACAGAGAGCCAGCAGACTGAATGTGACCTTGGAATGAGGACAAGGAGGCTGCAGTGGCAACCTGCAAGGACCAGTGACTACAGACCAGCCTGAAAGAAGGACGTCTCAGCAGGTGCCAGCAGGGATAGCTGATGACACGGAGGGCCAGATGGCCCCCCACCTGGCAATTTGTAGATACAGTCCTGGAGGAGAGTCAGTGAAAGCTGATTGAGATTGAGTTTCTGCCACTTGATGGAACTGGGGCCCAGAATACAAATTAAGTTCAGCTAGAGAAAAATATAGAAAACTGTTTCTTGCATACTTGAACACCTGAACTTATACACTGAGATTTCTTTCTGTTACAAGTCTATAAATGACTCATAGGACAACTCTTATCAATCAAATATTGCATTCTAATTATTGTATTAACATAATCCACCTAATTATTTATCTCCTACTCTATATTTCCTAACTAAACTACATATCATTATTTTATTTATAGACTACTCTTCATTCCTGAATCACTGTACATATTAATATCTACCATGAGAATATTTGTCTACTCTACCCTGGGTTTCCTATTTGTTTTTTGTACTCCCCTTAAGCTTGTCAACAGTGATTACAGCCAATTTTGACTGGAAATAATGTAATCTTTTTATATATAACAACAATAGTTTATCCATCTCAGAAGTATGATAAAATCTGATGGTCTTCCCTTCTTTTATTGTTTGGGTGTCTCTTTTCCTTTTAAGCTCTGTACTTCTCAAGTCTGTAGTCATATTTTAAATTATGATGATCAACATTTCAGCCGTCATACTCTAAGTCCAATTTCCTAACATTTCCATCTGGTTAGACCAAGTATCACACGGCTGTGGATCTCAGTTCTGGATCTTAATTTTCCTAATATAGCACACAGCACCTTCATGGGGCAGCAAAGTCTGCTAAAGAAAGCTGAGAAAACACTTCCATTGCCCAAATATGGAACCAACATACTTCATTGAGAAAGGGAAAAATGGGAAAGGGTAGAAATGATGGATTCCATTGAGGCCAGCCATAATGTATACACAAGTGTTATATATTCCAGAAGGAACTATAGTTCAATTTAATTATTTAGATTTCTCCTGAATTCTGTTGTTGTTATTAATATTATTATCATTACTAATGTTCAGTCTAAGGTTAGATTGGTTCTAAATTGTATGAATGCACAATTCAGTTTTTACCAAGGTTCTCCATTTGTGACAACCATCATTCCCTTGTGCTTTACACTGTTTTCTGTAAAAATGAGATGTCGTCCTTCCTGTACATCCAGTTACTTTCAAAGTTTAAGAAACACAAGCTTTTGAAAACATAATGCAAACTATAAGCAATGGGAAGGTAGACAGTCTAAAATTTATTGTCTATATATATGAATTTTAATATTCACTACATTATTCATCTTTTCTTCCTACAGATTTGATGTCAATAGTTTCGTATAATGCAAATACATCTCATTTCTTTTTTCTTAAATTCTGCCACTCATGTGAGTCTTAAGTAGAAGACAATGTGTCCTCTGACATCTACTAATGGACAATGATAGCAGATGAACGCAGGTGGGAAATGCTATTTCAGGGTAATAGCTCACACCTGGAAAGGTCTATTTTTTTCTCTGAGATCTTTTTACACAGCAGTGAAAATAAACTAATTAGGTCAAAGCATCACATTGGGACCCATGAGCTTTAACAATTTCTCTAGTTTGTGTCCCCACAAGAGGCCATTGTCCAAAGGCAAACAAGCAATAAACTCCAAACCAGAATAGGAGCTGTTGGCTTAACCATTTCTCCTTTTAGTATAGTTTCTCCTTCAGTTCACTGCGTATGAATTCCTGCATGGTTCACAGAGGAGAAAATAAAATGTAAGAAAGGAAAGAAAAATAAGAAGAAATGGGTTTCCTAGAACCATAGCCTGTGCTCAGACCCAAGTGCTACAAGGTCCTGTTTATGAGAGAAAGGGCTCACAACCGCGGCTCAGGAGTGTGATTTGTCAGCCTCCCTGGGCTTCAGTGAAAACTTACACTGACAGCACTGAAAGAGATGAAAATTCTAGGCATGGGCACACCTGCTTTTTTTCCCTTTGATAGTTTTACCCACTGCACAAAAGGAGAAAAGGAAAAAAGGAAAACTAATAAGAATTTGCTATCTTTTCTCTGGTAGATCCCTCCTGTGGTTTAGTTAAACTCTCCCAGGAAGCTTGACCTCATCACCACCTTTAGCACACACGTGGGGATCTGAAGGAGTTGGACCTCCAACAGCACTGGACCCATTTTTAATTGTTTCACCAGTGCTTCTTCTAAATGCAACTGAAGCAAGTCTAGCTTTGATTCACTGGAACCCCTTAACAAATACTTTCTAGCTATTTTTCCCTTACCTAACCTTTTGGGCACTTAAATTTTCCATTTGTTTAACAAACAGTTGTTGATCATCTATAACACACCTGCATGATGAAAATGTAAGGAGATGTAAAGATATAACATTCTAGGCCCTCAACAGTAAGTAAATGGTATGACATATGCCTACCCTGTATTTAAAAAAGAAAGTGTTAGTCGCTCAGTCATGTCCAATTCTTTGTGATCCCATGGACTGCAGCCTGACAGGCTCCTCTGTCCATGGAATTCTCCAGGCAAGAATACTGGAGTGGGCTGCCATTCCCTTCTCCAGGAGATCCTCCCAACCCAGGGATCAAACCCACATCTCCCACATTGCTGGCAGATTCTTTACCATCTGAGCCACCAGGGAAACCCCACCTGTATTTAACCAAAACTTAAAAATGCATTTCTTTTAAAAATATTAAGTTAAAAGAACATAATTTCTCAATTATAAAATTATCATAATTGCCAGGGTCCAGCCCCGGTGGATCCAGGGAATTCGAAGGGGGGACGGCGTCGGCGAGGAAAAACTTATTTATTTAGAAATATAAGAATAGATTAGGAAGAAATAGTGTAGTAGGAAATTTGAGATGGAGAAAAGAAGGCTGAATAACTTGGTTTACGTGGAAAGCCAATAAAGTTCCAGACAAGGAGCTTGCACCATCTATGTAAGGCCACCGGCGTCCGTTTGAATACCGAAGAGTGCCCCGCCCTGGGCTCTCTCTTAGGGATCTTAGCAGTTGGGACAGGTAAGTAGACACGGCGAGCCTCCACGCCTCAGATGGGAATTCAGCCAGAAATTAGAGAAAATAGGAGACACGGGGGAAGCCCAGCATCGGTGCAAGACTCTCCAAACTTTAGTTTTCAAAATCAGCTTATATACCCCAAGTTGTACATAATGGAATATGCAGAGTTATGCAGGGGCAGCAGTCCTGACCCTCATTGAGACAAGGCTTTCTTTTTTGCATACCCTCCCATTACAAAAGGTCTCAGGTGGTTTACATTATCTTCTGGCCAAGAGGCCTGTTAACATTTTTATGGCTCTCTTCCTGGGTAACTGTCTATCAACCAGAAAACTCCTTTTCCCTACAAGTGTTTTTTCTTTACTCTGCATTACCCTCAAAATACTAAATAAAGTTACATTCCTGTAGAAAAAAGGTGCAGTGAGTTATTAACAAAGAAAGTACTTAACTCAAAGATCTAATATTGCTGATACCAGGTCTACTACCTGTTTTTCTATATACCAACTATATAAGATGTGAAATTTTGGCAGCAAGTATTGGCTCAACAAATGAAACGTTTAATCAGTCCTATTCTAATGATTATGACTCCTCGGAAGCCCCTGCATTCCTAGGATGTTTTAAGCTTCCTGTGTCTCCCGAGGTCGGGAGGCCTCAAATAATCACATGCCCCGCTGTACGCATCCTGCAGCCAGGCTAGAGCGTTATCAAAGGGGGGTTGGGCTGAAACACTCCTTTCAAATGCAGAAGACTAAAGCCCTGAATTAACTTTTTCCAGAGAAAGTCAGAAAATGAGAAAACAGACAAATTCTTATTTTGGGGGGGTACATGCTCAGGAAAAACCAGGGAGAAATCCGAAGACTCAAATTGCCCTGCTATCTGAATCTGCCCCATGACCCTGTTACAGGTGGGATTCCTCACTCTGGCTCCCGACACATAATCTCATCACTTAACATTTCATGCTTTTTTCAAACTTTGTCTGTTGCATAAACCATCTTATGTTTTAATCCTGTTGTTATACTACAAGTATTACTGCATGTTTGCTCATGGTCTCAATACTGAACTAATTTTGATGATTATAAAATGCCATATTACTTCTACCATTGAGTATTAGTCTATATATATATATATATATAATTAATCATCACTTCATCCAATACTCATTTATCAAGCATTTATTACATGCCAGGTAATAGTGCTGGCTATCAGGAATACAATGTGTTTTCTATGTTCCAGAGGTAACAAAGTGGGAGACAGGCTTATGTATAAATAAGGGATTAAATGCAGTGAGATATGTGCTCAGAAATCTGCTAGTAGATTGAACCATATTACACTCAGTGTCCTGAGGGCTAAAAATGACCAAATAATAGCTGTCGATATAGCTCAAACGAATACAATGTGTATGGAACCCCTGGTGATAGAAGACAGACAGAATTTCAGAGAAAAGGTAATATTTGAACAGAATTCTGAAGAGATTTCAATTTTATAGGGCACACAGACAGGGAGACCAGTGCTGCTCCATCTTTTATCTATTTTAATTCAACCAAAGGACATGACACTCCCTGTTCACAATGGCTTAAAACTGCCACGACGCTCAACAAGGGGTCACCACCTCTGGTTGAGGGATATGAGTATTTCTGAGAAATGGGAGAGGGATCTCTACAGTTTGAAAAACTTCCAGATAATACTGATTATGATCCTCTTCTCATCCTCCTCAAGTCCCCTTCCTTCATCCTCTAAAAAGTCAGAGATGGGGGTATAAGATCCACCTACCCACCATATGACTGAAGCTTGGAGGGGTAGTTGGGCAATAGTAGGAGATGGATATGGAAACAGGCAGGATCCAGACTGTGAAAGGCTATGGAAATCGACTTAGGAAATTTGACTTTGCAATTGATGGGGAACCACTGGAGGGTTCTGAAGTAGAGAGGTGAAATGACTAAATTGGGACTTTTTAGAATAACATGTCTGGGAATGAAGCAGTAGACAGACTAACAAGGAAGAGACTGCAGATGAAACGAACAATTCTCCAGGACAGAGACAAAGATGTTCAAGCTCAGGCAATGGCAGAGGGGTTATCCTTTTTAAAATTATCCCTATAAAATCAATTATCAGGAATGGTGTTACTTGGCAAAACGTTACAACTATTTTCATTTCTCTTAAAAGCTATTTTCAAATCTTTCTCTTAAAATGATAAGTGTGTACATATACATATGCATACGCATATTATATTCACACACACGCACACACACACACACACACACATATATATAAGGTATGAATGGTATTCCATTTTAAATGTCTCTACAAAACATTATCCTTGTCTAGCGTGGCATTATCCTTGCCACGCTAGACAAGTAAATGTACATTTATGACATTTCTTTAAGTTATTAAAAAACTGCAGTTTCTATGTCAAGAGGTGTTAATAGTTCCAATGTACATATATAATTGTAAACACACCTGAAGAAATACAGTATGCAATCTGGGCAATCTTTATAGAGGCATTAACAAACCAAGATATGTCTTGAGGGAAGCTATCAGGATGAATGGAGTGATACAAATCTTGCCGTCTGAGAACTGCTTGAAAGAATTGGTGATATTTACATTAGAGAACAAAATCCTAAAAGGATAAGAAATGACTGTCTTTAAATATTTGAAGATCTGTCATATTGAAAATATTAATGTTTTGATTGATTCCGGAGATGTCTGCTAGGATTCATCTAGGATGAATGAGCATACATTCAGTGGCATTAAACGTAGATTCATCCTGAGGCCATGGGCTTTAGGAATTAGAACTGATCAACAGGGATTTATGTTGTTGAATGAAGTAATACCCCTCCTACCACTGCATCCTAATCTAAGGTTTCAGGAACAGTTGTGAATGGAGGACTGTGTGTGTGTGTGTGTGTGTGTGTGTGTATGAAACAGACAGAGAGGGAGCGGTGATTAAAGTGAGAGAAACGTAGGGTGATAAGCACCAAACACTGATGATGAGGCTGATTAACCCAGAAACTTTCCTTCCCTCAAAGACTGGACAGTCCTCCTTTCTCTTCTGAGAGAGGACTGGATGATGACCCATTTTCTGAATGCTAAAAAGGCAGAATCCTCAGGATCTTGTAACCATTCCATACCCACTAACTCTGCTTTCAACAAGCTCACCATGACCAACCCCCTTGACTCCATGGGGAGGACTTTTTTGTCCTTAGCTAAATGTATTTTCTGCAGTAATCGATGCTCACCTCTCCCTCCTTAAAACTAGTTTTCCTGGCCTTTCTCCCTGCCAAAATTTCTCCCCCCTTTTCCATTGAACTGTAAGCCCAGTGGAAGCATGGACCATGTTTGTTTTGCTTATTTCAGTGTACCTTATTTCGTGTCCGACTCTGTGCGACCCCATAGATGGCAGCCCACCAGGCTCCCCCTCCCTGGGATTCTCCAGGCAAGAATACTGGAGTGGGTTGCCATTTCCTTCTCCAATGCACGAAAGTGAAAAGTGAAAGTGAAGTCGCTCAGTCGTGTCCGATTCTTAGTGACTTCATGGACTGCAGCCCACCAGGCTCCTCCATCCATGGGATTTTCCAGGCAAGAGTACTGGAGAGGGGTGCCATTGCCTTCTCCAAGATCTCAGTATAGCACCTCACAAAATGTAGGTCTTCCTTTCATCCTTTACCAGCTCATTCTTCTCTACCTGACCTTTAAATACAAGTATTTCTCAGGCAAATATATATATATATTTTAATCAGTTGCCAATTTCTTCTTACTTGTCCTTTGACTCTGATGAATCATCTTCAGGGTTACCACAAGTTATAAAGTCTCATAGCTAACATCTATGCTGATATTCTAAAGCTGTACATGTTAAACCTTTTGGTCCAAATAATCCTTCAGACACTTAAAAATTAATGAGGACCCCAAATAGCCTTTGTTTATGTGCACTGTGGTTACAGATATTAATCATGCTAGATATTAAAAGTATTGATTCATTAAAAATAATAGAAAAAATTCCACTGGATATTTATAAAGCATGTTTTTATGATAAATATCTTTGAAAGTAAACAATCAGTGGGAGAGAGGCATTGTTGTGCATTTTGCAAATGTGTGGCTTAATATAGGCAGCTGGATATATGCATTCAATCTCTTATACTCTGTTTTGTTTGAAGTATGTGAAGAAAATCTGGCTTCACAAAAATATATATTTGAGAAAGGGAATAGTAGTTCAACAGCTTTATCAGATAATTATGGATATACTTCAGTACTAGGGACTTCCCTGGTGGCTCAGATGGTAAAGCATCTGTCTACAATGCGGGGGACCTGGGTTTGATCCCTGGATCAGGAAGATCCTCTGGTGAAGGAAATGGCAATCCACTTCAGTACTATTGCCTGGAAAATCCCATGGACAGAGGAGCCTGGTAGGCTACAGTCCATGGGGTCGCAAAGAGTCGGACACACTGAGCAACTTCACTTTCACTTTCACTTCAGTACTAGACCAAAACTTGGGAAGTGGTAGATGCTTGAAAGTTGATTTCAATATGGAATCTGAAAACAAATTGTTATAAACTGAATCACGTCCCTCCAAATTTATGTTTGAAGCACTAATTCCAGTGTGACTGTTTTTGGACATAGAGCTTTCAGAGAAGCAACTAAGATTAAATGGGGTTTTAAGTGTGAGTTCAGTTCAGTCGCGCAGTCGTGTCCGACTCTTTGCGACCCCATGAATCGCAGTACGCCAGGCCTCCCTGTCCATCACCAACTCCCGGAGTTCACTCAGACTCACGTCCATTGAGTCTGTGATGCCATCCAGCCATCTCATCCTCGGTCGTCCCTTTCTCCTCCTGCCCCCAATCCCTCCCAGCATCAGGGTCTTTTCCAATGAGTCAACTCTTCGCATAAGGTGCCCAAAGTACTGGAGCTTCAGTTTTAGCATCATTCCTTCCAAAGAAATCCCAGGGTTGATCTCCTTCAGAATGGACTGGTTGGATCTCCTTGCAGTCCAAGGGACTCTCAAGAGTCTTCTCCAACACCACAGTTCAAAAGCATCAATTCTTCGGCGCTCAGCCTTCTTCACAGTCCAACTCTCACATCCATACATGACCACAGGAAAAACCATAGCCTTGACTAGACGGACCTTAGTCGGCAAAGTAATGTCTCTGCTTTTGAATATACTATCTAGGTTGGTCATAACTTTTCTTCCAAGGAGTAAGCGCCTTTTAATTTCATGGCTGCAGTCACCATCTGCAGTGATTTTGGAGCCCAAAAAAACAAAGTCTGACACTGTTTCTACTGTTTCCCCATCTATTTCCCATGAAGTGATGGGGCCAGATGCCATGATCTTCGTTTTCTGAATGTTGAGCTTCAAGCCAACTTTTCCACTCTCCTCTTTCACTTTCAACAAGAGGCTTTTTAGCTCCTCCTCACTTTCTGCCATAAG